>JAUMHQ010000059.1:17652229-17686695 GCA_032361165.1 Enteromius paludinosus
AAGGGTCTTCAAGGCCATATCTAAATGTATGCAAGTCAATAAGATTAAAAGAATAACAGCAGCCATTTTTCTTTTGAGGAAAGATTATATTAACAATCCAGATGTACATGGCTTACCGCACTGGGGCCATTGTAACCATTTAGGTTGCAGAAGCTTTTATTTTTTTTGTTTTTACATTTATGGGCCCTTGTCAAATTAGGTCTCTGTATTGGATCAGACAAAATTTGCATCGGCCATCAGTCGCGAGGGTTAGTGTAATGTTTGACTTCAGTGCGTAACTAGCAGCTATACGGACTGACCCAGGACCAGGTCAATATATAACCTCACAGCGACTCAATAAATCACTTAAACCCATGTTTGACACAAGTGCAACTGCGAAGAGAGATTACGCTGATAAGCCATTTAGCTACACATTTACTGAGAGCCAGTGACTGAACTTACGATTGATTATGTACCGACAGCAGAGCAGGGATGCTAGGAAAACATTTGAAACATTCTGAAGTGCCCTAACATAAACTAGCATTTCATCAAATTATGTTCTGCGGATAAAAAAGAAAAAAGTAGGGGCGTATTAAAAAAAAAGAAAAAAAAGAATATATATGTATATATATATATATTATGGAATGAGTAGGTTTATATAACAAAGTTATATACCACAATATTTTTTTTATCTTTTTTAAAGACAAAAAAAAAGATTTATTTTAATAGCCATCAGTTAATGGCTGTTTTTGGATAATGCGCTGTATCCAATACTTTACTGAAAGGTGCTTAAAATAATTTATTATTTTCTCTTTTAAGATGAATCCAAACATAACATATTCAACGAATGACACGTCTCACACCAGTAAAAAAAAAACTGCATTGTGCAACACTTGAGCTGAAAACAAAAGTCATCAATGATGTACCGTTTCGAATAAACCGTTTTGTGCAACATGCCTTAAATTCGTATTAATTGTACATTTTCAGAACATAATGCATCTCTGTTAATGTCTTTTGTGTCGCTTTCATGTAAATAACGTGAAACATCTACTAAAAGTGCCACACATATAAAACACACAACAACATTTTCATAATACCGAAAGCAAGGCTCATCATATTAGTCTGCAGACTAATAGTTTCATGTCAAACATGTCAAACGCTAATCAGATATAGCCTGAACAACACCTTTTTTAGCAAAAAAAAAAAAAAACATCTGGCAGACACTGAGTTAAGAGCCTTGACATTTCCATCTCTATCATTTTATCAGAAAGGTATGTTGAGGAGGTGTGAGAGTAGTCGTGTCTATCTGAGGCACATTTGTGGTACGGGCTGGCGCAGCAAAGCTATTTTTTATCCATTTACACAAAGGGCAAACCAAGTCAGTGTGACGTCCATGAGTGTGTTTTACAGTGTTTTGACTGGACTTTCAGTCTGCACCTGTGTGAGAAAATAAGAGCGACTCTTTTATCTGATAATGACTAACCAAACACTACTTACAACATACAGCACGGACGCTCCCACATGTTTTATCTAGCATGTGGGAAAAGTGTCAGATTAATGTTTTAAAAACCCTTATTACCTTTCTGCCCCAAAACACTGCACAACGATTGCTGTGTGAATTCGAAAACGTACAATAAACTTTGATGTGAATGTAACATTTGGGAGAACACTTTGGTTTAGGAGGTGAGCGCACTGTTCTGGGTCTTATCTATGTACGTGGAGTGAAATGATGGAGAAAGCAAGCGAGAGAGAGACAGACAGAGACAAAAAGACAGGCCCATGGGAGAGCTGCTGCTAGAGGCAACATGACCTCACATTACCTCAGAGACATGTAGGTGCAGGAGACACTGCTGTCTAACCAAGTGAACAGAGACACAGACACAAACACTCCACACACTGCAAATTATTACATGGCCCTCCAGAATACTTGATTCAGATCGGTCAATGCAGGCATTCTGTGGTCAGATATTTTTGGATAATGACAGCTAAACTGTATAACTGACTGCCCGACCCTACATTATACCAGCTTCCACCACACAAACAGACATTAATACACAATATTGTGCCAGCAATAAAATCGAATGAATGATGTGAAAGTTAGATGAAAATATTTGCGACATAAAAGAGTGAAAAAATATATTGTTTCTGCTTTCTGCCTTATACGAGTGACTGACCCTGCATGGGTGTCAATAAAGCTGTCCTGAGGTATCCGATGCACGGTCACTCATTATTCTGAACTGCAGGGCTGTCTGTCTCTCGCTGTATCTGAATAACATTAGCCGCCTATAAGTGTGTGTGCACGCGCATTTCAACAGAGACATCTTAAGCTAGAGTTAAAGAAGGCACACCGTGTAGGCCTGAGGCTTTGTGGGAAAGTCGCAGCGCGTACACACACACACACACTCAGAGGCACACAGGAGAGCTAGCGACATGGATTTGAAGAGGAACACTTTTAAGTACGCGTTTGTAGCATTTGCTCGTATCAGAGCGAGGTACTCAACCCTTTCATGTGGTTCCTCTCTCTCTCCCCTCACTCACTCACTCTCATCTCCTCCGCCAGCCCTTTTATTATTTTTCTCCCCTCTCTCTTTCTCCTCCGATCTCTTTTTAATTAATTACAACCTGGTCTAGTGACGGAGAGAGTAAGCTTTATCTTCCTCTGCTCCACTCCCTTACTGTGTCGAGCAAGTGAGACTGAGTTAAAGAGAGAGAGAGAGAGAGGACATGCCACACGCCAGTGCTTTCCTCCTGCTTCACTCTCTTCCTCTCGTTTTTCCCCTCTTCACTCTCTTCTCAGGCAACCCTGTGCAAGTACTAGCAAGGGTCATATCTTTTTAATTATCTTTCTTGCCTTTGATTAATTATTCCGTCTGACAATAGCGTGTTTCTAATGCTTTTCACCTGCCCGTCTTGATTGACAGTGCCTCTGTCTGAGTCAAAGCAAACAGCTGCTGCCATGATTGCCTAGCAACCAGGAGGTGATGGATGAGACCCAGAGATGGATGGCCACAATAAATCATGTCTCCTGCTATAAAACTGGAGAAAAAAAAGAGAGAGGGAGAGCGAGGGAGGGAGAGAGGGGTACTAGGAAGGGGAAGAAATAGAGCATACAAAAACAAAACAACCTATTCTCTCCATCCTGTTCTTGCTTTCCCTCACGCCCCTATGTTTTCCGTGTGCGCTCTCTCTCCCTCTTTCTCTCGCTGGAATGGGTTTGAAGCTCTCTTAACAGTTTAACCCAAGCTTTCAACCTCTCTCGGAAGGGTGCAGCTCAAAAGTGGGGTTTGCAGGGGCAGATGAAGCCCATAGGGCCTTTTAGATGCAGTCCGCTGAAACCCAAACGCTGGAGGAGTTCGTCATAGGGTGGGGCCTGTCATGAGTCGGGACACGTTCTAGGTGCTGGAAAATTCAAGAACAATGCATCCAAGTACACCCACCACGTCCAGCAATGAGCCTGCAAAGCAAAATAATTCATCAAACCCATTTCAATGCAGCCAAGAGAGCGACGCATCTCACGTCAATGGTCGCGCAGTCCCCTACCGCAACAATGGACAAATATATCAAGCATTGTTGAGCACTCAACTGCCACCGCCAGAGACGACAGGAATCTGACCAGCCCGTGAACTGCAGGCACACAGCGCGAGCACGCCGTTAACCGAATTATCAGATGCTTATAGATACTGTGAAAATATGATTTGGACAGATCTCATCTTACGGTCACAAAAGGGACGGAGCAAAACATGACAGAAATGTTTTCATTAACGCTGGAGGATCACGTGCGATTCGAGGGCTCAGATATGTTTCTTTTTCTGCTTTCGTTAAAGGTCGGCTTCATTTCCTGCTAATGAAGCCCAGCTGTTCCCGCTCTTTTTGCGTCCATGACGACAATGGTCACCTCGTTCCTGAGGGGCTGTCGACAAAACTTTACGACCTCGATGAAAAACGTGTCAGCGCGGGGGGAGGAAAACAAAACGAAAAAAAAAAACAGGCAGGGTTACCCAGGTTACAGGGCTGCGGTGATGACAAACAAAAACACTTTGAGTTTTGTTTTCAAGCGCCGCCACCCTCGTTTTATTTTTGCCCTTTCAGGCGCAAAAAAACGGGTAGTGAGTGGGTGAATGAGTGAGCAAAGGAGTGCGGCTCCTCTGGTATCTGGTAACGAACAGTGCAAGAGCTCGGCCCATCCATCAGAGGAAGCCCACGTCCTGCTCCGAGCTCTCTCTTGTTCCCTCTCTCTCTCTCTGAGCCCTGCTCAGGTTACAGCTTTACACGGCCAGTCTAAATAATATTCAAAATGATGAATGACATGGCCAGCCTCGTATCCATCATCAATTTCTTTTTTTAAGGAGCATCCATCTTCAGTAATGCTCCTTTGAATCATGGGAAAGCGAAAGAGCTCCGATTCACTCGTGTAGGCCCCTGGAGAGGCAGAAGGAGGGACAGGAGGAGGGAAGAGGGAGGGTAGGGGACGGCGGATTTGGGTTCTGACTGATACCTGACAGCCGGACGTGCGTACGGACATGGTTTTCACGCATGCAGGCTAACTTAGAAAACCTACGGCTTCCAGTGACCTCATAAATAAACGCAAACTTCTAAAAATACGACATTTAATAAAAAAAATAATAAAAAAAAGGAAAAGCAAAAACATGAAAAAGAGGGATTACAGGGACAGATTTGAGTGGCATTGTTAACGGACCTACTGGAGCCGTGTCTCCCCCTCACCCTCCGTCCCCTCCCCTGGCTGTGCAGACCCCTCGGTGGCGTGGAGGCAGTGGCAATTCTCCGAGGGGGGGACAGCCCCTAACACTGGGCTCCTTGGCAAGGGCCTGTTTGATAAATGACACATGTCATTCTGTCAGGAGAGAAGGGTGGGTCCATGATGTATGACCGTGCTGAGGAGCTGGGGAAATCGACTGTTTGGCATGGAGCGCCTCTCTCTCTCTCTAGCTCTCTCTTGCTCTCTTTCACTCTCTCCGGTCCTGCTATCCGGGTTCAGGACGGCATCAAAAAGGCTGAAGTGTTGTATCTGTGCGTGTGGGAGTCAGAGCACAGGCCAGCTTTACTTTTTTTCTCGTCTGTTGCTCCATCTCACTTTCTTTCTTTCATACTGTCCTTTTTAAAGAAAAAAAAAGAAGAGGAAACAGGCCAACGAAGAAAAGAAAGGGGGGGGGGGGCAGTCCTAAAAAAACCTGGCTCCGAGTAGTTGTGAGAGGGCAAGGGTATCAATCAAAGTCAAGTTCGGCAACAACACGACTACTATTTCAAATAAAAACTACATACGGCAGACAAACGACCTCGGCGCAGAAACGAAATCCGAAACGGCTCGCCGACCGACCGACCGAAACTCTCTACTCATCCCTTCTCGTGTCTCCTCAAAGGCAGGCTTCAACTCACCCCTCCTTTACTGTAGAAATCGTCTTCTCTTTTCCCTTCCTCTATCTCATGCTCTTTTCTTTTTTAACACACTGGCAGTGGGGGCCTGACATCTGCAGAGTGCATTTAAAGAAAAAAATGTGTCAAGGAAGCGTGATCCCCCCTCCACCCTCTCTCTCTCTCTCTCTTTCATTAGCTCACTGGCAGGGTGGCACTTCTCAAGCTCATTACAGCCAGAGGATTTATGGTGCCGAACCCAATGGCGGAGAAAAGGCATCTGTCAATAATTGCAGGGAGCAGCGCACACACATCTCGAGAAGCTTTGAAATCTCATTAGGTATGCAGTTATCAGGCATAAAGATCAAAAACATTACTCAACTCAGACAGAATCCTACCAAGAAACATTAATTAGCAACAGGCCCGCAGTATAAAATAAAACAGACTTCCTGTCTCTCTCTCTCTCTCTCTCTCTCTCAGCCTGCCTCCCTCGCTCTGCCCCTCACACCTGCCTGCCTCTGCCAAGAACCGGAGCGACTAACCCGAGCAGGCGATGCGTACGAATGAATTCAAATGCGGGAACGCACAGGAAGGAAATGCCGGCGCACAGGAAAATGCACATCATCGTACGTAAACACTCATATACGTCCGCCGAGGTCGCGCAGACGCGGACAAACACGCATGCACCAGGGACTCTGGCAGAGTTAACGACATCCCCAACCCCTGTGCGGCGCGCTCCCCTCGTCTTCCTCTGCCCTCATTTAATAAAACACCACGTGGAGGGAGGAGGGATAATTCCCAGCATCTGAGACTGATCAGGACATGAGAGAGCAGGAGTTTGTGAGCGTTTGAGGGCCGCCCCCTCTCTCTTTCCTTTAGTCGGGGTAGTGAGGAGAGAAGGAGGAAGAGGCCTGTCAGGCCGGAGAAGGATGTCAGAGCTCAGGCTGGCCCTGATTACTAGGGCCCCTCTCTCGCTCTCATTCTCTGCTGCTCTGCCTTTCATCACCGGCACCGCCATCAAAAAGCAGCCTGCATGTCACACACACACACACACAGTGATAAAAAAGCGGTGCAAGACTGATGGCTGTCAGTTTTCAGGCTCAGAGTGAAAGAGGAGGAGGGTGCCGAGACGAGTGGGGCAAGACCCCTGCCATTTCTGTGGAGAAAACGCGCACACACACACACACACACACACACACACAGAGACTCAAGTGACACTCTGAACCAAACCAACAACCAGCCCCCTGCCAAAATCTTTACTGTCTAGTCCCTGCCCCCAAACTAACTTTCCCTCTGTGTCATTTTCTCGGCCTCCCTCGGCAAGTCCCCATCGCTCTTCGGCATGACAGGGATTACTTCCACACGCCCATTTTTCACTGGACTACACTGGGACTTTCACAGTTGCATGTAGCTGCCAGAGAGGACCGGCCTCATGGATACAAACACACAAAGAACTACAGTATCGCTCTGAGTGGGACAGAGCAGGAAGGCGGGACAACTCGAGCAGACGGAAAGAGCGCAGGCCGGATGATTCATTAGTACTGTGATACTCAGTGCCACCTCTGTGCAAGGCTAAGCTAATATCCTTCACAGTACCGGGCAGGGTAAAAATAACCGTCTACCACAGCCAGACACACAGATCCCAGAAACCCTCTTCATTTCCTGTCTCCTCCCAGATCCCCCCCCACCGGAAGAGGTGTGGGCCACGGTAGCAGCAAATCATGCAGCCCTCCTGAGAATCTTGACCAATCGCCAGCGTGAAACAACAAGTAGACTGGGAGGTGTATTCTGGATATCACAGCACAATCGGCAGGATTCAGTGTTCATTGTCGATTGGTAAAATAAACAAGAATCAGCTAGATGAGCATAAGGATCTGATCAACACTTGCTGCGGTACGTTCTCTTCGTGGGAACTGCTTTGTAAAACAAGCTCAACTATTACGGTGCATGTAGTTCCAATTCTCTCGACAACAGAGGAAATCGTCAACAAACTACAGCGCGCAACCATCTGAGCTAAAACCATTTAAACTTATCCTCGAATCAAAACACACAGGAACCTCCAAGGGGAACATAAACATTTAGACATGTTTATTTTTCTTGTACTTTTTGACGTGTAAATGGCAGATAAGCTACTCAAAATGTTTAGTTTAAGTGTCACTAACAACGCTTAATTTATTTTCAATTTGTGTGACTTTCTCAACTGTGAAAAAAGAAAGAAAACTAGTCAAGACTGGAATGATGCAGTTTTATTCCTTAAAAGATAAACATATTCATGTTTAAGCAGAATAAAATGACAACGCGTCACAAAGCCATAAGCCAGGCAGCAAATTTAAACAATTTGTGAAATTTAACAAACGCTGAAGTCATGATAGACGCTAATCTATTTATATTATAATGTCCAGTGAATTCTGCACAGCGGGTTATTTCAAGCCACATATCTTAACAGTGCTTAGAACAGTATATAATACAATCCACTGCATCAAGAATGAAAAAATATATCTCTGTGTTTTAATATAGGAAATTCAAAAAATGTAGCACAATTCTAATAAATAAAACAATCATAATCGATGCAAAAAATTTATTAGAAAAACAGGGGTTTGCGCCTTTGCCCGGAGAATTGCTATCAACAAAATTACTTTAAATTAGTGAAAAACACATAAAAAAATTAAAACTAATAATGCAACGTAATGTATAACAACATACTTACATTATATTGTATATTGCATTCTTATAATGCAAGCATTTTCTGTTTTGCAAAACAATATGAACTAACAGCAGGCGAGTGATTACTGTCGGCATTAAACTTAAAATGTGCCTGCATTGAGGTCAATCGCACTAGGCAAAGAAGAAAGGGAGGGAAATTCTGTTGATCAAAACAATACTTAAATGGGACAGCAACTTTTACTGATTTACCTTACATCACTTAATTACAGGAAAGAAGAGCAGTGCTATGTTTAGATTACGGTCAATACGGTCAGAAGTATGAATGTTTAGCAAAAAAAACCCAAAAACAAAGACGCTTTTTTCGGACATTTCCACTTTTCTGCTGCTTTCAAACTTTTAATCTTTATATTATCGACATTTTTGCAAACAGCCTGTAGCATAACTGCCGGATGAGAGCAGAGGCCAAGATCCAGAATCTCTGATCAACCGATGATTCAAATAATAAATAATAAAAAACAAATATTAACAAATGAATCGATTGTCGATATAGTTGTCAGCTAAAGTGTGTGTAAAAAGCGAGTCACGCACAAACAATGGAATTGCCCTGCAATCATTAACCCTGCTGCAGCCACCATTCTTCGCCATATTTTCACCAAACAATCTCTGGAAAAGAAGGGATAAAAAGAAAGGAAGGGTGAAAGAGAAACCGAGAAGGAGAGAGAGATAGTAAGGGGGTAGAAAGGGGGGAAAATGAGGGAAGGATGCAGCCTTGTGAGCCAATTTAAGAAATAAGTGCTGATGCATCAGCTATTGACTGTGTGAACGCTCCTGATAACGCTCAAGGCGAAACTGTGAGGGAAATGACAGCATCAACCGCCTGCAATAAACTGCAGCCCGCGAGACCAAGGGAGCCCTAATTGACAGCTGTCAAGCTAATGGGAGCCATGACGGAAGATTCAGGAAAAAAATTCTGTTTATCAACCATCAACCCTGGTGTGGATCCACAGGGAGGAGAACTCGCCCTCCCTCCCTTCTCTTTCTCTCTCTCTCTATCTCTCTCGCTCTGTTTGGCTGTTAGGTTATTCAGCTTTTTCCCTTAACCCCCATCCTTCTTTCCTTCATTCTTTCGCTCTCTTTCTCTTCATTCCTGTGCTTTTTCCCCGCCTCTTCTGCTCTTAACCCTTCTCATTGTTGCTCACTTCTTGCGGTGAAAAAGGCGGAGGACAGCCATAACTAATCATAGTGTCAGTTGGCTGCCTGGGAGCGCAGGGTTTGGGCCAGAGCAATGTGAGGAGGACGAAGACTCAGGCCCCATAATCCACACACACACACACACACACACACACACTACTGAAGGGACACCTACACAGGGCCAAATGCTGTCCTCTGTCCAGCCCCTGTGTAAATAAACGCAAGGAAAAATCTGCGACTACAACAACTCACAATTTCAGTGTAACAATATACCCAACCGGCAAAGTAAAAAGCCACTCCCTCTCCTACTAAAATGAGCATCTAGCTATAACGAAATGTTATATCCATAATGCTGTCAGATAAGGAAAACCGATACAGAAATACTCAAATCCCTATAAAAGCGCTGCAGATGAGATTTAATTAAATCTCCTGATAAATTTTCAGATTTTACTCTTACGATTATTACATGCATAACATTTAGATTGAAATTCTATCCGCCTGGATGTGCATTAGCCTGCACACTTTTGATTAATAATTTTATGAATTAAATAACTGTATATACTAAACAAAAAAAAAATCCACTCGTTTGAGAAGCGAAATGTAATTCTGGACAGTGGTGTACATGACATCATTTTCTTTTTTCTTAATAATGCATATGATTATCATGACTAGGTTTTAATAAGGATAATTAACATAATCAAGTCACCATGATGTTTCATTATAATTTAAGTAATTAAATTGCAGCAGGGGAAGAAAAAAAAAATCTTGAACCAAAGTGGACGACTTTTAATTTGCAAAGAAGTCAAAGGACATTACACATAGACAGATTTTTTTCTTCAACGCCGCTAACTAGAGATTTTGTCTATACTAATCATAACTAACCCTACGTGTTCCATACAAGCATACGTGATTACATGCATGTGACCGTATTTACGAGCCCACCGGTGTTCCCCATATGATCTCATGCATCCAACGCTCCACACCCTCGCCGGAACAGGCTTTGAGTTTGATTAATCATTGCTCCCTGTCTGCAATCAATCAAACACACACAAAATCACAGAAATCAGCTCCTTTTCCCAACTGCAATCCATCTCAGCGCAGCCTCCGTTACATTCGTCACAACCCAAATATTTTTATAAATCATATTTAGCCGCTCTAAACACAATGCTGAGAGTTAGCATTTATTCTAACGCAGACGAGATAAACTAACTTTAAACAGGCTATGAACGCTATCATAATGACCGATATCAACATCATCAGTCTTCATACATCAAGTCTGCTCGGCTCAAACAGGCACGTATTGAGATTACATTTCACCAAACTAAGAGCTGGGGCCGACACGTCAACATGGAGACTGTAAGTTTCTACACTTAGGTATTGAGGGCATGTGGATGTTTCCATCAACGGTGTGCTTTAGCAGCTAACTTTGATAATAAAAAACGAGACGGACAAAGAGATGGCTGGGGGAAGAAAAAAGTTTGATGTTCTCTTCGACTCCCCAAAACAATTGATATGTTTGGTCTGGCAAAAGCTTTGAAGCCTGTGAACAAAAACACGGTGTGTACGCTGCATTGCCCGCGTCTGAATGGATGGGTTTTTTTTGGTGGGGGGGGTGAGTCGCCCTAGCTAGACAGAGAGTGCTGTGTCTGTCTGTTAAAAAGAAAGATAGATAGAGTCGACCGAACAAACAGATAGCAGGCAGTTTTCCCTACTATAAAAAAATAAAATAAAATCACGACAAAGGTGCGCATGAGTCCGTGACGCACTTCCACCCCGTTCCTTTCACAACACGATTTTTCTGCCCCTTTTGATTCTGTTTTGTCACCTTGCCGCTATTATTGCTCTTAGTCTCTTGACCATTAAAAGCGCTCTATTTCAGCCAACATGATTACCCAGGTACCCCGGCCCATTTGTCACCTGCAGCAGTAAATTGAGTTAGTGCACCAACTAAAGGCATGGAGGACTGTGTAATATCAACTTGATTACATCAAACTAGCTGCAAACCTAATTGGGCTGGATGACAGTGTGCGGAGCTTGTCATCTCCAATCATTAGGCCTGTCAGGAATCCATCAGCTTTACAGCTAATTAGGTGAACACTAATGAAGCTGGCAAAACAACTTTTCTTTTTCTACGGCTGAGCGGGCCTTCCAGACTTGGTGGGAGGAGGGAGGTAGGGAGAGACAGAACGAGGGAGAGAGAAAAAGAGAGACAGAAAATGTGAGGGAGGGCGAAATGTTCTCATGCAAAGCTCAAGGTTGCAGGGGACTGGATTTCCCAAAGTTCCTAATCAAGGCCCATCATCTGCCATCTTTCCTTTGCTCTTTCCATCACGACGGCGCAATCAATTTGTCATCACTCTTTGTATGCCACAGTGCAGTCGTCAACCTTATAACTTGCAGCTGTGAGGGCTGCTGGGAGGGAGGGAGTGAGAAGAAGAGAGAGAGAGAGAGACGGAGAGGAGGGGCATTGGTTTGAAGAAAGGAAAGAGGGAGTTAAAAAAGAAAGAAAAAAAAAATATCACAGGAAGTTGCCTCGTCTAAAGAGAGAAAAAAAGGCTCTCAGCCTGCTCTTGTATTTGTCTTCATCCGCTCATCAAAGGCATAAATGCCTGATTTTTTTCTCTCTCTCACTCGTCTGAAATGAGAAGCCTCTCAGTCACCCTTGTTCCCCTCCTCCCTCCTTCCCTCTACCTCTGCGCGTCCATTAGGCAAAAGCATTTTGATAAAGTAAAGCACAAGCCTATCGTATTGGGAGAGGAGAGGAGAGGAGGGGGGGACAAAATGAGAGCACTCACTCTGCCAACTTCTGATTGACCATTAGAGCTATTGATGAATGTGGCTGTCAAAGGAGAGACAATTAAATCAAATATGAAACAAAGTTGCTTTGACGGGTCAGACTGATGGAGCAAACCATTCTTCCGTCTCCAGATTAGGTTATTAGTTTTGTGTATGTGTGTGCGTGTGTGTTTTTCTAGGACTGTAGGTGTGCCCTCTATTGGACCGTTCATGAGTGTATCGTACTCCAATGATATTCGTATGCGTGCAAGAGCGTCAGCGTATGGATATGTTCTATACGACATATGCATAAACACTTAATTCAGATGCAACTGTTGCATCTGAATGTCAATAGTCTGGCTATTTTTATTTAGATAGTTTCCCAGCTTGAAAAAATGTAAGCGGTAAATATTTAGCCGTCTACCGTACACTTACAGTCTGTAATTCATCCATGAATAAACAAAGACTTCTAGTGTCTCCAAGCAAAGTTTAGACAAGGATTCACAAGAAAATCACAAGACATACGTATTCTAGTTTTTATCACAACAGTGACTGCTTAAAAAAAGTGGCTGCAGTGTAGGCCTGAAAAAACATCAGCACAGTTAAGCTGACAGATTTCTATTTTTGTTTCTTTACATCACTTCCCCCCGTTACAAATTTGTCAACTAACAATCAAAATGTCATAAGGTATCCCATAACGTGTTATTTTTAGACAGTTCGTTAAAAAAGAAGAAAAGAGTTTTGGATGTAGCCTATCGTCATTCAGGCGGTCTGTTTTTTTCATGTTCCTCGTGTTAGTGGTCTTTGAGCAGCGGAAGTAAATGTGGCCTTGTGCCCGGCCTACGTGAAAAAAGTAGAAAAGCGGCAATTAAAGATGTTTTTAATGGGCGGTTGTCAGAGCAGACGTGACGTCACGGGGTTGTGGCGTTGCCATGGAGAGTGATTTATTGATGTTTATCAAGAATGAATAGATCAAAGAGCAGCCGGATGACAGGCAATCAATCAGCCGTCAAATCAAAGATGGCAATTGTCCATTAAAGGCTCTTCTTAGACCCCTCGTGCGTCGGCTACAAAATAATCTTTGAGTCTTTCCCAGAAACGGAGAGGAGGGATAAAAAGAAGAAGAAAGTTGGCTTATTGTGATCAAATGTTTTCGCACAAAAAGCCCCAAAACAACGAAGGCGAGCATCAAAGAGAGTCATGACAGTCAGCTGACACCCAAGCCCTTTTTTCCTGCGCTTCTTTATAGATCTCTAATTCATGGAGTCAATATCTACGCCCTACGAGGAAAGAGAGCGGTGTAAAACAGAGAACAATCAAAAGACTTGGAGTCGACTCCGCTCCAGCTGCATGAGGACTGACCAAAGTGCGAAAACTACGCGAGTGAAATAGTCTGTATTCACGGAAATAAAGTTAAACATTGCTATTCTTATACAGCCAGTCGACTGCTGTGCTTGAAGGAATCGTGGCCTTAGATGATCTTCTACTCTAACATAACTTAATAAAAAGACAACATTTCCACAAAAAAAGAAAGAAAAAGTTTTTTTTTGCGTAAACACACAATTTCGCTAAGTAAATGAGCAGTGGATAATTCCAGATCATTTCACACACACACACACACACACACGTTCTCTCTCTCACACACACACACACATTTAGCGTTGCTATGAAAATAGCGCAAAAAATAAAAAAAACTAAAAATACAGAGGTGAAGAAGAGCAAATGAAGAAGAAGAAGAGCCGTACCTGCCGAGCGCCGGGGCGCTTGCTGTTTCCTCCGCGGCATGTTTCTCTTTCAGGGTTTTTTTTTTTTCAGGAGCCCCTGAGATCCCGAGAGCTGCTCCGCTTCTGCTCTGATACACGGCACCTGGGGCGCTTTCACACGCCTGACATGTATCGGCAGTTTTCAAACCCAAAAATCAGACGGCAAGATCTGAAGAGGATGAAGACGAAGCGGGATTTCCCCCCTCTTTCCTTTCTCTTTCCCCCCGCGCGTCTTTTGGATATGACGGAGAGTCGAGCCGTTACAGTGGGGAGGAAAACCGCTCGTGCCTCAGTGCGATTCTCACTCACTCCGCGCTGGAAGCTGCAACAGGCAAGCTTAAAGGAAAACGAAATGATCGCGTCACTCAAAGTCGGCAAACAGAGGCAAACATCAAGCACTGTCATATTAACTCCTTCCATCTCGAATGGGTTAGCTAGCTCGTGTCATGTGGGTAGGCATATGTCTCTCTCTCTCTCTCTCCCTCTCTATCTCTCTCCCTACCGCAGCCAACCCCAATGCACTCTAATAGTAAAAGTAGCAGCTCACAAACACAACACTATAGAAATGCAATGATTGACACTTACATAGGTGTATATCAAATCGACAGGCTGACTTAATGTTTTGTTGAAGCGTAAAAACGCGTGCAAGGCAGGCAGCAGTCGCCTTTATTAATGGTTCACAAAGGCAAAGAGCAAAGCTTTACTTACTCGTTCGCTTGAATAAACGTGTTATCCATGAGGAATCCGCTCCGAGTAATCGCATACAAATGGAAAAGCCAAAAAAAAAAAAAAAATCGCGTAGCTGCCGCCGATAGCTTTCTGTGAAAATCCCAAAGACTCCAAGTGCCCACCTCCTTTCAAACGTCCATCTCTTTTATAATAAACAAACCGGGGTAAAGACAAAAAGCTTGAAGGGGGAGATGGACGGACTTGTCGCCCGCGCGCTGCCTCGTTTGCTTATTTTGTCCGCGCGCGTTGGGAATCCGCTGAGAGAATCGATGCGATAGGTGTTTGATTGGGTATTCCTGCTTGTAATAACGCACATCAGAAGGAGGGGATGGACTCGGGCTGCGCCTCAGCTGCTGCTGTTGCGAGAGCATGGATCACTGAGCTATTGCCAAACACTTTCTTGGCCGCTAATAGCACTTTTTAGCCTTCTTTGTGGGGCTCGTAGCAGGTATTTAAAAACAGCAACGGGCGAAGCAGACGCGTCTTCCTCTCGCTCCAGTAATGTCACTTTCGAAAATCCGTTCTCAAAGCTTTCTTCACAGAATGGACTTTTTAAGACGGTAAGATTATCATTTTCCAGATATGTCCATCATCGTGGTACACCTACTACTAAAAAAAAACAGTATTACAAAGAGAGGGATTTTTCGTTTTCGTTTTTGCAAGCGTAAAGTGTGAACTCTTTGTAGTGGAGAAAGGGCGAAGTTGTCCGTATTGGATGAGAGTGGAAGATAGGAACTGTGTCCTCTCTGTTTACTAGCTGAGGGTGAGTTGTCAGACACTGCCTCTTCCACTAAAGTCCGCGTCTTCGCCTCGCGATCGTGCTGTCTTCTCTCACATCTGACCGCGAAGGGAATCGCATCGAGCCCTCGGAAGGGGGCAAGTGGGAGTCGTAGCGTTCAATAAAAACAGAATGTCCAGAATCTCTTCAATGTCCGCGCGCCGAGCTCACATGAGCAGATTGAAAGGGAAGAGCAGTCTTTCACTGATCCGGGATGTTTTTGCCCGATCTCACTCACTCGTGTGTGCATGCCGTTAGATCCGCCCAAGCATCTGTCCGTCTAACCATTGGCGCATCCATCAGTGTCACACACACACACACAGAGAGAGAGAAACACACACACGCCGCACGGAGTCGCTTTAACTACGGGCAGCTTCTCTTCTTCATCAAACGACTGATAAAGCAAGATTAGAGTGTTTAGTGGGGGGGTGCTTTCCGATGTTATATCCCTAAAGATATAATGCATTATAAAATTGCTGTAGGCGAATGGTGCATCGGAAAGCTGCACCGAGTATGTGCGCGTTGATGCATTTCCAAACTTTAGTGGACTAATACTTCTCTCTCATTAACCACAAGTTAGCTTATGTTATTGCTTCTACTATAATAATAACCTACAGATGAGTAATGGCAGCGCGTAATTGTTTAAAAATGTAAAATCCATTCTTAAATTTCTTCTTAAAGTAACTCAGACAAGTTGATGCAAAGAATGCTTTGCTCTTTATTTTGTTATAACTAATCTTATTATTTAATTTCATCATATTTTTGTCCTTTTAGCAGTTGTAAATTCTAAAATTAGGTGAATGTATCTGTCTTGCATTGATGTGAATTACTTCGATTTGCTTGAAACATATCCCGAACTGTGTTTCTTTTTAGGGCCATATTTCACTGATTGCCTCAGTGTGCAAGCATGTGACTACTAGCGAAACTACTTTGATTATATCATCAAAGTTTCTTGAGAACCGCGACTTTAATTTGACTTGGGCTATTCAAAGTTATATTGTCTGTAAAAGTCAAATAAGCAAAAAGTAATAAACTGAAGTAATGAGGATATGTTTGCGTCTTAAACACTATTAAACAGAGCTATTAAACAGGTAAAACTCTCCCTTAGATATTTCATTTCCATGAGTGTAGATAAATGCAGGTATCTAAATTGAAAAAAATAAAATAAAATAAATACTATTAACGGAGACGAGTAAATTGCATCTGTGTAATAATAACTAAAGTCATTTACTGAGTGCGCGCGCGCGTGGAACAGAGAACAGCTGCATGAGCGTATGAACGTGTGCGCGCAGTTCATTGTGTCCGCCCCCTTTTATGTGCTTATCCTAAAATCCCCAAAATGTACTATTTTAAATTACATCGACTAAGGAAGTTGTTATTTCTGTCAAAAATGACATCATTAACCGTGATTGTGCTCAGTTATCCAAAGAGAAGAAAAGGTACGTCATTGTCTGTTTCACTTCATTTTCTGTGGGTTCCTCCTTGTGTATATCCTTCATGCGTTTAATAGTATGTTTTGTCTATATCCTTTGTCTGTTGAACTGTTAAAATATCAAATAACCACTGTTTTTAATGTCAAAATTAGAGACATCTGTTTAACTTAAAACATAGGCCTAACAAATGTTTACAGCTTAAAAAGTCTTAGTGTGTGTGTGTTTTTTTTTTTTTTACTTGAACATTATTATAATTATTGATACTATTGGTTTTCTTATTAGTACTAACAATTCAGAGACTTCCATATTTTAATGTAATAAGGCTGGTGATGTATTGTTGTTGAGGGAGAATAGAGAGTTTCTACTGTAAATGAACTTAGACATCATTCTTAAAACTTGAGATAAACTTTATACTTTAATGAGTCCTACACTATTAAATTATGCTTATCTTAATTTTTTGTGAATGTTTGTTCATTTTGTTTCACAATTACATTATGAATTTCTGCCACTATTTATAGAGAAAGAGAGAGAAAGAATATTTGTATCATAAACAATGAGTTATTTAGTACCACTTGGAGGCTCGTTTTAATTGCCACATTCGCTGAAGACAACAGGAACGCTAATATGTTTTATTTGCCGCAATAGCTTATGGTGCTTTTGTTAAACATTCCTGGTTAATAAACAGTTTAAAGAAGGAACTTTTTTTATTACAAAACAATTTCCAGTCGAATATGAAGAAAGAATTGCAAGTGCAATCTGAGCAAGAACACACGGAGTGAAAATACCGTATAAATTCACCCAAAAAAGGTCAGTAAACTTTCAATTCAGAAAAAGAAAATAGCACCACGTGATAGCACGGAGAAAAAAAATTAAGAAGTGTAAAAGGTGCATTTTTTTCTCTGCCTCTGCATATTAAAGCAGCTCTCACGAACCGCAGAGATTTGAGAGTTCGTTCCTACCTTTAAACTGAGAGCAAAGTCTGAAACAGCCCCAGTGGATACGAGTCATTAAAGCTGCAGCAGCGTTACCCCAACATGACTCTAATCTTAAACGTATATTTATCTTATATGTTTTATAGTCTAAACTAATACTTTATTGGAAAGTTCCAGCCTATTTTAATTGCACAGATGTCTAAATACGGAAGATTAATGAATTTCATTTCTCCATGCTAATCCAGATTTTAGCCTCAGCTCTAACATTTCTCTCAGTCTGGTTTCCAAAAGTGTCCGATGCGAGCACGAAATTAGAGAAGAGCAAGTGAACATTGGAAAAAAGTGCTGTGTTTATTGCGCCCTATTTTACAGGCATGCGGTTTTTTCTGTTCCTTTACTGCACATCTATCTTGTGTTAGCAAAAAAAAAAAAAAGGAAAGAAAAAAGTGGCAAAAAGAAACGTATTAAATTTTATCTAAGCAATCACTGCCATGCACATAAGCTGAATAGTGAAGACTACGCAGAGTTTTATTTCAGTCTTTTACGCAAAATTGCGAGAGGAAATAAAAACGTCAACAGCGTGTAACAGCTTCAATCAATTCAGACCTGAAGTTGCAAGAATAATTAATTGTCAAAATCGCATGATGTTGATCGTCTCATTGTAGCATGCAAACAAAAAAAGTTCAACATAATTCCAGACGCTTCACAATCCCTCTCGAGTTTAACACCTGTTTTCCATTTTTGTGATTTCTTTCTCTCTACACAAACTGACACGACACAGATCTACAGGAGGGATCACAATTCATCCAGTATCTCAGTACGATCATATGAAGGAGTGCCAATAGCTAACGTGACAAACGATATGAGGATCATGATTTCTAGCCCTGTCCCGTTGAAGGACTGTTATGTTTAGTGTTTGTTATGTAAAACGTCATTGTAGTTATTTTGACTAACTAGTAATTTAAATTAACATTAGTTATCCCTTTAGTGATATCATTATGTTTAAGGCATTTTACATTATGGTAGTATTGCATGATTTTGGTGTTTCAGGAATTGGAATAAAGGAATTCCATTAATTAAGTTACAGTTGAATTATATATGTAGGCCTATACTTTTTTATTTATTTTTATTTTTTTATTTCTTATTAATTAATTTGTGTGTGTGTGTGTGTGTGTGTGTGTGTGTGTGTGTGTGTCGTGTACTAGAAATAAATCCTTCAAGAAGATCCTTTGTAACACTTGTTACTTCTGTGGCCTGTATTACTGATGTTGATCATTTATACTGTTATCATACTGACAAGAGCAGGTTTATATGGAGCAGAGGCACAGTTGGATGTTGGATGTTGGATGTGATCAATATATGAGTGGAGAGCATTAGATATCAGTCAGAGGATGAGAGGTGAAGTTAAAGTTGAGGTTTATTGGCCAAGTAAGACTGCTCTAACCTGAGTTGCTCTCAACAATAAACACAACACATTGTGATACAATATAATTAAAATACACCATTATAATATATCACAGCACTACATACACAGGTTAGGCCCAGGGGAGCAGCAGGCACTCATTGTTTCAAGGAACATATCTTATGAATAAAGGTTAATATCCGGTGACACCACCCATGAGACTAGGAGACCCAGCTGTGCTACAGGCCGGGGTCTGTCTGATCCGTGGTCTGATCAGCCACGACCCACAAAGAACAAGCTCAGCTTGGTACCCAGCTAATTTTTTTGTGGTGTGAAGAAGGCAAGTGTCTTCATTGTCACATCCTTACTCTCTAAAAAACAAAAGCTAGGACTAGATCCTGGCAAGCTATAAAAAGCATGTGTCGTAATTAGAACTAGAAGAGATTTCCCGCTTCTGGAGCTCACGCTCTCCTGCACCACGCATCTTCACGGCACACTTGTTCCTAGTAGTGTGTGTAAAGAGGCTAGGCATCAGAGAGATCTTCTCAAGAGAGACAAAACATTTACTCAGTAACAGGCAGCAAATGCATATATTCTTTATACCAGATTCCATATCAGACACACAATATATATATATATATATATATATATATTTTATATATAACTTATATGTGACGTTTGACATTTGCTTTCTGTTCTGAAACACTCTCACTGAAAATGAATTGGGATGATTTATATGTGTGTATGTGTGTAAAAAATAAGAATCCAAGACACATTGAAATTATAATTTAATAATCACTATGTAACAGCATATATATGTATAGTTTTGATGTGTCTTTGATTCTTATTTTTTTGTTTTATTATTTTATTTGGTTTACTAATGAAATCTATAGCTAGATATAGGATAATACCCCTTTAAAAAAATAAACATGTACCTTCATAGATTTTGTATGCAAAAGAAAGCATGGTGTTTTGGTAATTATGCTGCATTATTATTGTAGGTTTAAAAAAAAAGTTTGTCTAGAATCTGCAATCATACACACTGTGTTATTGTGTGTGTATATGGTAACAATCCCACATTTTAAACTGGTTCACCATGAATCTAGTTTGGCTCACAATTGTTGTTTAGCCCAGAGAGTTAAAGTGCTCTCAGAGGAAGAAAAGGACTGCTGGCCTCTTCAGAGAGGCATACTCTGGTATGTCCTTCTTCCTCAGAAGAGGAACCTTAAGTGTTGGGGGCTGCTCTTTTGTCTCTCTCTCTGACTCCTTCTCTCTCTCTGGGTGTGCTAGCTTGCAGGGTTGAGAGGGCAAGTGCTGACCAGCCCTCTTTCTCTGCCTGTTACTAGGTCGTGGAGCGCCCCCCCTCCCCGCACTCATACCTCTTTCTCCGGCACCTTCCCATCCTCTGCCACCAGGGAGAGGGTAATTTAAGCCCTGCTTGATATATCCAATTCATCACTGTCCCACAGACCCGCTTCAAAATTAAAGTCTGATCTACAAAGTTAAAGCAGGTTGAGATAAAAATTGGCATAGGTCAGAGAAGGAGGGAGCAGTCAAAACACGTGGTGCTTTTTCATCTTTTTTGATTTATGCTTTCAAGGAGAGCAGCAGAAAAATTAAAACATTACCCAGTTCTATCAGCTGTGGATTGTGTTGTGGTCATCAAAGCCAAAACTGTAGAATCAGGTGCAGGTTAGATTTGAACGCATGGAACACGAGGTTTGATGTTAAGGTCAGTGACAAATAAGAGAATTCACAATAATGTATTTGTAAGAAAATTAGTTTAAACTTATATATCACCAAAAATGTTAACTGTCGTTTGCTTAAACTCCTTTCTTTATTTCTTCTGTGGAATTTATATATATATTATATTATATATATATCTTTTTATGTTCATACAGCAAAACCTTCTTCAAACTATCGTATCTGTGTTTAGGCATGCAGGTTTGAATCAATATGAGGGTGAGTAAATAATGACAAAATGTAAATTTTTTGATTAAATACTCCTTAACGTGTCTATTTCTAGAATTCTGGTTATATCTGGTTTTCAAAAAATAATTCCATTTTCAAAATATTTTATGTGGTGCATTTCAGTAAAACATTATTAATTTTTGAATTTTGAATTTTTTTTTTTACCAAGAAAGTTGTTTAATTATTAAATTATTTTTTTTTAAAGCATTTTCTTTTTTTATCTTATTTTAATTTTTTTTTTTATCTTATTGTAAAATAGCATGAAATATGAATTTCCTTACATTTTTGGGAAGTCTCATGCACCACAAGGTCAAATTATGTGATGTTTTATTGACCTTTATGCAATTAATAGTAATGCATAAATTCAGACATGCTTAACACAAAGGTGTATTAAACACACTATATATGAATATCCGATTAAATAGATTGAAAATGACAAATGAGTAGACCATTACAGTCGTCCTTTTTTTAATTCACAACAATTAGGCTACATATCAAAGAAATCGGTTCAAATGAAATGTTTAAGCTCAATAGTTTCCTAGTTTGATCTTAGCACCAATATTGACCGTAATCAGTGTTCTGATCTTGAAAGCATTTTCTGCAGATAAACGTCGTCGAAACAGACAGCGATTGAAGCTTCTGAGTGAGATAAAGATTTGCGATGTGTGTTTGTGCTGAAGATCTATGATGGGTGACTGTGATTACACAATGAACGAGCAGATGTGGGTGAAGAGCTTGATTATGACTGAACGTTTGACTTTGATGTAGTGGTGAAAGAATGACCAAGTGAAAGAAAACAACTTTCAGTTTAATGGGCTCGTGGAACTCTGTCTGATTGGACAGAATGACGTAAAGCATGCATGAGTCAGTCGTGATTGAAGGAACATGTGAGTGTGTGTGTGTGTGAGGGACACGGAGCAGTTGTGGTGGAGGTACTAGTATCAGCTCACAAGAAAGACTGGTTGTTGGTGTGTGAAAGTGTACATGACGAGTGTGTGAGAGGAAGCGAGTGTGTCTGTGTGTATTTGAGCGTGACCGCACACATAAGAACTCGTGTGTGTATGTGTGTGCTCAAAACTGCACGTTTTCATTCATTTCATGAGTGCATAAGCCTGCATGTGATTGCCTTGCATCTCTGTGTGCGGGACCTGATCCACGGCGCTGTATGGTAAACAGGAACGTTTTCCCTGGAAGGAGGAATTTCCCCCAGCAGCCCCCTATAGCAGTAATGGTGGTGGTAATGAGCTGCAGCTGTCAGAGCTCTTTCCGCCTCTCGTCCCTGATTCATGTTCCTGCCGCACAACATCTACAACTGGAACAAATGTTTACCCCAATGAAAACCAGACAAACACGGCTGGCCCGGCTCACAGCTCCTAACGGAATAACTAATAGCCCCGGCTCTGTTTTGGTGCTAATAATGATGCAAGCGGGCTCTGAAATGCAGACCTACAAGGTCAACAGAACTGACCATCAAACAAGGCCATCGTTATTCGAGACTCGGGCATCGCAGAGGTTTAATTGACCAAATCTTCCAATTTTTTAAATATAATATATACCACATGTTTTGGTGCAACTGAAGGTGTTTTTGGGGGCACAGGGAGATGTTAAAGAAACGCAGGATACAGTGCAACCGTATATCGTTAGTAAAATCCAGCCGTTCCAATCAAGGCATATGTGTGTTTTTATAGAGCAGATGGAGCTTGACTCATTCTGGCTTCCTGACTGGGTTTCCTCCCAGTCTTCTGCTCCCATGAGGTTGATATTACTAGAGAGCGCAATCTATATCCATTGGAATGAGTGTCATGATTCAGGGATCGGGGTGAGTCACTGATTGTGACTGAGTTGGAGCGGGATAATCCGAAATGTGTTTTCATAACTTTTTATAACTTGCTGTCATTATACTGCTGTTTAAATATAGCTGCTGTCTTTTTACATTCCGCTTGGCCGTTTTTCCCCTTTGTGTATGACATTCTTACATCCTTTTTTATTGTGGCTGTTTTCCCTTCTTCTATTCATAATAAAGAATCGAATGCATTAAGTGATGTAGAGAGATAAAGCGCCTCGGAGTGTGTTTGTGTGTTTACCCCATGCGGCCATTAATGCTACGGCTGTGCGCCAGCGATGACATTAATCCATTAATCACACTTTTTTTTTTCTTGGTATTGGTGCAGGCCTGCTTTATTAATTAGCTGTGATGTAACGCTGATACAACCTCAGACTTCCTTTCTCATTATGCACACAAACTCCCATCAGCCACCTGTCAAAAGACCCCACCCTGAAAATCAGAAACTGTAATAGAAGACATGGTGACCATGACACGCGGAGGAGGGGGAGATTAGAAGTTCTGGAACAAAATAATAAGGGTTTACAAACTAGTAAGGAGTGCTGGAGAGAGAAAGAAAGAAAAATCAAAGCATCAGAGCCACATCTGGCCTAAAAGATCAACCTCTCTTCCTCTTTCCCTCTCTCTTTCTGCTGTCTTGTCAAGCGTGTGAGAGCCACTTCACTATGCTGGTGTTTATCTTACGCTGACATTCTCTGCTCCATCTATTTTTCAGCCCTCCTAAGCAGAAGCCTCACCTCGAAACACTCTAGGAGAGTTTAAAAGAGAGAGAGAAAGTGAGGGAACGTATAAGAATAAATATACTTACAATAGGGACTGCTCTAATGTTATTGATGAAACAAGGATGCCCAACCATATACTGCATGCGGTCTTATTTTTTTTAAAGCGCTTTTCCCCCAACATATACAACGTATTACATGCAAACACAGTTGGCCAAAATTGGGACTATGCTCACTGTGCCTGCATTTATACAATAGAACAGTAATACTGTGAAATATTACTGCAATTTAAAATAATAGTTAAACGTGTAATTTATTCAGAATTCTAATGATGTGAATTGGTGTTCAAAACATTTTTAATGCTAAAAAATGTTTTTGCTGCCTTGTATTTTTATGCAAAGCGTAACATACTACTATTCAACTTTAAAGCAAGTATAAAAAATGAAAATGCAAATAAAAATAATAATCTGCAAATTTGCATTCAGTTGTTCAAAAGCAGTCAAAACACATACGTTATTAAATTACAATACAAAAAGTCAAATAAATGCTGTCAATCATTAAAATACATAATTATACAAAAATATTAAACAGGAATATTAAATAGTAGAACTGTTGAGCATCTAGCCGGCATATTAGAAATAATTCTGAACAACTAAATGACATTGAAGACTGAAGCATTGGCTTTAAAGCTAGTTTTCATATTTTTCATCTGCATGTGGAAAATTGTATATATTTTTCAATAAAAAAAGAACAAGAAAAAACACATTGCTTTCAATATAAATCTGATCAGAGGACAGATTCAAAAACCCACATCAGTATACACACACACACACACACACACACACACACACACACACTATCAGATGTCATCACGTTGACCCCTGGCTGACTTGGTTTACAGTGAGAGACTCAAAGTGCACCCAGAGGCTCGCCTTTACAGCCCGATGATTAGCATTCCCGTGGCTAAACCCAGACGCTAGAAGATGTGACAATTGAGAGCTGGCTACTGTATGTTTCCTGGCTGTGTAAATCAGCACTTCCACATATTCTCCTTACGTCCCTCTGAGAGTTATCCAGGGCATGTTTAAAATACACAGGCACAAAATGAATCAGAGCAGAGTTTGATTAAACATGCAAATGCGATAAAAGCATGATGTGATTCCAGCACTTTGTATTTAATTAAACTCAAATATGCTCAAAATGAAACATTTCATTCACAGGAGCTGGGTCAAAATGCAAACGTGTGTAACTTCTCTAAGGGGGTTTTCCCTTTTGAAATGGATGCGATCTGTATATGGAGAAATTCCCCTCTCTATGGCAGGAAGTGATGCGTATCTCACCTGATGAGAGTTGACCACTCTGCTCTAGCCATTGTAGTTTGAAACAGGGATCAGTTTGTCTTAGACAGCGTAGCAGGTTCAGGAGGAAGGGCACATAAACATTCACATGTCAAGGGTCAAATGTCACCAAGGCTAAGTAAATTTTAAAAATGAGTGGCAAATGTGGCAATGATACATTTTCTTCAGTTCTACGGTAGGAGATGGTGTGCGCCTGGGTTTGTGTGTGTGTGTGCACAGGAAGGTGACTAATTAAATGAGTACATTAATTACACGTTACACACAAGACACGGTGCATGATCTCTATGTGTGCGCATACGCTTCCAACAATTCAAAACCAGGAATACAATAGCAATAATACAAAATAGGCTCACACTGCGCGTGTAATGACTAAATGAAATGAAGCCTGCTGGTTTTGCCGGGCTCATTGTGGCCTGTGTTCAGCTGTATTTTAGTGCTGTGTTTCCCAGCCAAATGTCATGCAAAGTGTCTGCAAAATGGTTTGATCTGAGCAAATTAATGTTGGACATAAAAGTCTAGCTTTCTCTTGGGCAGAGGCCAGGCTTTTGAGAGAGAAAGGGGAAAAGCACTTAGTTGTAAAAGCGAGTTGCGCTTTACATTTTGATTAGGTCGTTTTTCATGACTGAAAAAAAAATATTTTCAGGCGATTTCAGGGGTTAACCTGAGATGCCGATAAGCTTCACTTTGTATTTATTCATTTCAAAAGTGTACATTTTCTGTTCAGTCATCATATTGAATCATTTTCCAACTCAGTAAGGTGCTGAACTTTTTTTTAACTGTATAATCATACTAACATACATCTATAAAGACAGGCAGAAAAACAATCCAGCCCTAGAATGGTTCGTGATACTCATATCCATAATTACAATGCTTCAGTCTGTGAGTAAAAATAAAGGCTTCCATCATAATGTCAGTCTCAGATGCTCAGACTTGGATCATGATCCACGAGCAGTCGGCTCCATGGTAACCAGTATTAAGTGGACACTATAATCATATCATTAATTCAGCTTTGTGACCTCTTTGTCTCTATTTTTAAAAGCAGGTGAGAAGGCAACAGAGCTCCGCACTCTTCTGCAAAACAGCTCTCCGCTCTAACACGGCAGAGCAATTTTACACTACCGCACATCATTGGAGAAGCAGTGGGAGGTCACTTAATGCCTTTACTGAGAAAACAGACAGAGAGATTATTTTTGTTTCTTATGATATGATTAGTAGGTATCCAGCCTGCTGTGACTTGACATTTCAAATTGTAATAGGGACTTTTATTTGCCTCCGTTGCTTTGTTTCTTTAATTTGGTTCTTTATTACTGGTCAAAAGTAATACATAGAATAATGGTAATTAGTAGTAGTATTCAGAAAGGACACATGATCAAACTAAATGACAGTAAGGACAATAATAATGTTGCAAAAGATTCACTATATATTTAAAATACATAATGGGATACAACAACAGCAAAAATATTTGTGCACCAATAATGGTTAGTTTGTAAGTTAATAATAACTGGGATCTAAATATATTAAGCATACTAAAAGAATTTCTGAGGGATCGTGTGACAATAAAGACTGGAGAAATGTCTGCTATTCAGCTATTATCTCTCTCTCTCTCTCTCTCTCTCTCTCTCTGTATATATATATATATATAGCTATACATTTTATATCAATAGAATGTTGTAATGTTGTTTTATTCAAATAAATGCAGCCTTGATGAACAAGAAGTTATACTTTTAATTATTCTCTGCTTATTTTTTTTTTTTAATCAGATAAGTGGGCATCCTGTGGAATGAAATGGATAAGACTTGTGATGTCTTGAATTCAGGTCAGTGCTAAATCACATCACGTCTGCATTCATACTGTTCATATTCATGCATTCATCCACCTGTGCCTGCGCGAACACAAGAATCAGATGTTCACCCAGTAACTTTTACAGAAATAAGCTCATCAGCGACATTATGAGAAATTACACATGAGAGGCACCGTATGCATGAAAACAAAAGCACTGCACACATGCATGTGCCACTGATACACAAAGAAAGGTGCCTGTCGCTGTTAATATCATTCTGTCTGCTAAGTGAACGTCTCAGTCACCTCCCATTACCTTCTTTTCTGCATCCTTCTCACTCTCTTTTTTTACTCTTTCACACACAAGTAGACACATCATCTTCATCATCACCATCACTGGACACGCACACTCACGCATATCCAGAAATGGAGAGATGCTCTTTCTGAGTGAAAGAGGGAGAGATGACAAGTAAGAGGGGAGAACACAGGAAGCACATTAGTTATCGGTCTCTCCCTTTCACATCCCATTAGAGTTACACTCTTCCATCTGCTCCTTCACTCTTCCTCACCTCTAACTGTCTGCCCTGCTGCACTTTTCTACGGCGGCCTACCTGACTAAATGACACTTCACACACCACACACACTGATGACCAACTGAAATATTTACAGAGCTGCAGGATGAGAAATAGAAGCAAAGATTGATGGAACAAAATGGAGAGAGAATTTTTATTTATTGTTTTTCTTTTTTTTGTAACTGCCAAAAAGTTGCAAATAAATATTATTGGAATATGTTTAAAATACAAACACAAGTCTAAATTCATGTAAATATGACACAATAAAAAATAAAAGAAATCGCATTAACGTTATTGTGTTACTTGTCTTTTTATTGCTTATAATAAAATTGCTTATAACACCACATTTTCAAGTAAAAAAAAAGACTATGTCATATTTACATAAATATAGTAGATATGTTAATTTTATTTTTATTTAGATCATTTAAACCAATATATATATATATTTATTTTATTTAGATAATTTAAACCAATTTGTATATTTAATAGTAGTATAATAATATAGTAATAAATATAATATATATATTTTTTTTATATCTAATGCTCACCTTAGCTGCAGTTATTGCATAAAAAAAATAAAAACTATCTATTAAATAAAAAAATATTTACAAAAATAATTAGTACATGATAAAGTGTTTATTTGTATTTGAATTTATATATATATATATATATATAATCACAATATATACTGTATGTGTGTGTAATTGCATCCTAAATAAAAGTCTTTGTTTACATTATATATATATATATATATATATATATATAATGTATATGTATATGTATATATATTTATGTGTGTGTATGTACTGTGTATATTTATATAAATACACACATACAGTATATATTATGAAAGTGTGTTTGTGTATATATATATATATATATATATGTATATAAATTATTATATTTTATATTATATATAAGTATATTTAATATATAAACATACATAAATACATACAACGATACATAAACATCTTTTTCTCAAATATATACAAGCATGCATAAATACTATGCATATTTACTTACTGCTGATAATTTTACTTCCTGTGTCCATAATCCTAAATACACTCTAGATTTCTCCCCTTTAGGCAAATACAAAGCTATAAAACGCAATTATCATGAGGCCGTCACATATTCAACTCATTTACAAAACCATTTCTTCCATTGTCGCTAAAAGTCAACATTGCAGCAAGGGGAGAAAGAGCATTGTTGAAAAGCCACAGTTGTGTTTGTCCCTCTAGACTCTCCATACACACAGACCTTGAGGGGGGCTCGCACAGAAGCTCTTCAGGGGGTTGTTAGCTGTGAGCTTAGCCACCACAAGAGCTCCAGCTCACGCACTAATTATTTTCATAGTCAGCCGGGTGTGCAGAGCTGGCCTGCGAGTTGTGCAAATGCTTATTTAAGCTGTGTAACTGACATCCATATGGTTTTTATCATCATGAAGAAACATTTGAACTGGTTATGTTTTCATGCGGCCAAGGCTCTGACCTGTCTGTCAGAAACACTCATATGTGTTGCGTCTCTGGGAAATTCTATTCCATAATGTTCTGGATCAGCATGTTTTTCCTTCACTGAGTCACTGTTGTACAGTAAACGTGTTAATAAAAACTAAACCACATTTGGCGCTTTTTGTGCTGTGTCTTTTTTCTTTTTTGGGAATGATTGAAAGTTTTATGAATTCATGTTTTTCATAACTGTACTGCAGTACTTATACTAATTGCCGAAGCAATGTTTTGTCACGGGGATACTGTATTTCGGAAAACAAATGTCTGTTAGTGAAAACCTGAAAGTGAGAAATATTATATTTTATCAGAAATATTTGGAAGTCTGTATGCTTTTCAAAGTTTGTCTCGATCAACAAATTAAATACATATAAGACAGTGGACAGGCACACACTGAAGTACTGGGTAAAATGTACCATTCAATCCGCCATAAACGTTCCTGTGTGTTCCGAGTTAAATGACGAATCAGAGCATTTCTTTGGGAGCCTCTGATGCATCCCATCTCTAATACACTTGCTGCAGGACGGCAAAACTCCAGCCCAATTACAATTCTTTTCGTGCAAAACATTAAAGCCACAACTCCACAATGTGGCATAACCACAGGCATTGTCAGAGACAATTGTTTAGGAAATGTAATTCTGTGTAAAAACGTCCAAATGTCTCTCTGTACAGTAGTTGTACGGGCAGCATTACTTTAAATAAACATCGCAATTCCAGCATGGGTTTGTGAATAAATAGAACAAAAGGCAAAGAAGCGGATTTCCTCTGCTGATTGCAGCCAGATGTTAGCCAGGGTCTGTTGCCGCTTAACTGGCTATTAAGAGGGAAATTCGGAGTAATTCAATAAATAAAGCCGCCATAGGAACTATAGTCTAATGTGTTATAATGCAGTCCGAGTGCTTCCACGCTCTTCTTTTTCACACAAACACTTCAAAATAAACAAATAAAAATACACACAAATAGTGTAACATTTTAAGCAGATTTAGGAAAGGAAGAATGGACTAATGCATGATTAAGTTTGGTTTGTTAACTTACATGAACTAACAATGCACAACTGTATTTGTAATAACTAGTATTAAGAAAGATTAATAAAGAGTGTAATAAATGTAGTGCTCATTCATGTGAATTAATACATTAACTAAAATTAGCTAAATGACACCTTATTGCAAAGTTCATGTGTTTTCAAAATACTACACAAAAATGACAATAAATGAAATTTACATGAAAATACAGAACTAGTGGAAAAATTTCCCAATTGTTTTTTTTTTTTTCTTTTTTTTTTTTGGTGACACTGTATTTTAGTGTCCTTTTTACATGCTACATGTAGCTGACTTATGTTAATAACAGGAAACTGTGTATAGTTGCATGCATCCAATCCTAAGCAAAACCCTAAGTCTATAGTGAATGCGTTTTGCTACTAAATGTTAGACAATGCTTGTATAATATCACTCTAACAAGGACATACCATAAAGTCAAATGAAACCACGTTTTGCACTCATTTAGCATTTGAAAGCCATTTTATGTCAAGTCAGATAAATGTAACTATTGGAGTGAAAATTTGAATATGAATGTTCCTTCTGCATGAAACCTGAAAACCTTGTGTTATCCAGCATAATTTGACCCTGAAATAGCAGTCAAATTGTACATCAGCATGTGTCGTAAATAAATAAATGTCATTTTTTGTACAGGTTTGAATGAGTTATTCATTTTAAATTAGACTTCCATTACACCCTGTCTTCCCCCTCTCTCTGTGTCTTTCGCACAAATGTTCACAAACACTGGATACAAAGAAGATGTTATAGTGTCCCCAGTGGATTTATTATGGATCTGTTTGCTTTGGTGAGTACATGTCAAGTGCTTTCAGCGTCCAAGTCTTCTTTCTCTCTCTCATTCAGACCCTAGTGTAATTAAGTAAACAGTTCTTGTGTTAGAATTGCAAGAATTAAATCAATAAAAATAACGAATAGGACCCCATAAAGTATCAGTGGAAGAAACCGCGATTGAGAAAGAGAGAGAGAGAATCTAAATAATCAAACATATCCCAGTAATACACTTGTCATTTCCTCCACTCCCATGCACTCTCTTATTCGCTCACTCCTCCTCATTCTCTCTAACCCATATTCGTGTGTGTGTGTGACACAGATGATCATATTGTCATACAGATAACTCCAGTATGAGGGGAGAGAGAGAGGCAGAAAGGTCAGAGACACTGAGTGAAACGGATAAAGGCTAATGATTATCTCAACCTTTATCTAATCAATAATCATTTATCCAACAATATTACCGCCAGCTACTGGCCGTTCTCTATTATCCCAGCACAGACGCCAGTAGCTGTATTGTTTCAGTCTGTCAGCTTTATGGGTAGGGTGAATGGTAGGTGAACATCAGGGCTGTGATACTCTCTGTGTGGTGGATGGCTTTAGCACAAGCATAGTTTCTTCACTGGACTATTTCCATTACAGCTTGTTTACAATGTATATAAATCTGCCATTCAGTATCTGATTTAAACCTGGAAACATCCAACATGGATTTCATTATATGGGATATGGGATTAATTATGTATGTTTTCAACTTTTATTTATTTATTTTTAATTTATTTTTTATAAAATAAATTTAATAAAAAATATATTAAAATATAATTGAACAAGCTGTATTATAAATAAAAATCACAAATTATTATAAATAAATTATCACCAAATTATAAAGTTGTATCTGAATTCTGGGTGGTTATGAGATATAAGTTTTTGCATTCCATACTTTCCAGGTAAAACCTTTTTGTTTTCTACATAAAAAAGTATGAAAATGTACACTTCACACACACACACACACACACACACATGTTGGTTTTTGTGATTTAAGGGGACTCTCCATAGGCGTAATGGTTTTATACTGTACAAACTGTATATGGTATTGCCCTACACTGACCCTACACCTAAACCTACCCCTTACAGGAAACATTTTTAGATTTTCCAAAAAACACCATTCAATATATTTTTTAAGCCTTTTGAATTATGGGGACACTGAAAATATCCTCATAAATCACCTTCATATTGTAATACCTATGTCATACCCATGTCATTATACACATTTGTGTCCTCATAAACCCGCGCACACACACACAAATAAACAATTTAAATATCTTGTAATTTTAACAAAAATGTCGTACAGAACCTCATGTTTCGAAGGTGTTTAAATGTAACACACAAACATCTCTCTCTCTCATTTGAAGTGATGACAACCATAAAAATATAATACATATTGATATTAAATGTGTGTGTATATGAGTATATTGCGCCTCAGTTAGTGCCATCTGTTTATTTTAGTATTTTGATATTTGTTGAAAATATTCATGATCAGAAAGATCATTTGAATTAATGACACGCCATTAACAAATACATTTTGCTTCAATAAAATAAATACAAATATGAATAAAATACGTTTTGATATAGCAGTCGCTGAACAGTTTACAAATTGTTCTCATTTTTATTCAAATTAGCAACAAAAAAAAAAAAAAGCCCCCTCCCGTTTCCCCATCTCTCTGTCTGCCACTGATGCCATCATAACCTCCCTCTTTATTGCTTTTAATGACTCTCTCTTTCCTTTCATTAATTCTTTATCGATTTCTCTGGACGGCTGTTGAATTAATTTCCAATTACTAAGGATTAGAAGAATAGACACATGTGCATGTTTGCATCTGGTTTGCGAGAGCGCATTCCGTCGTGTAAGCACATATGTTTGGGAAGAGCGGGAAACATGTTGACAAACATGTTGTTGTTTTTTCAGATCAAATGCATTTTTCCCCCTCACAGTGTTTTAATGTGGTTGAGGATTTTCTTTTTCAGAGGCTGGAGAATTCAAATAAAATAAAAATCTCACATGCAATCACGGAAAACACGAGCACGCTTTCTCTCACACACACACACACACACACGGACTACACAGGAGAGTGTTGTGAATCTGACAGAAGGAAATTGCAGGAAAGGTCAGTGTGAGCTAATGGCTAGGGTACCTTACATGAAATAAGTCCAGAGCCTTTTGACAGCTCCCTCAGTGTCACAGTACAGCCTTTAACTACCACTTCTGACGTGATCGGAAAACCAGCTTATGCTTTCAGCGTGTGTGTATGTGTGTCTGTGTATTTTTCAGTGTACGAGAGATAGAGAGTGTTGTCAAGCACTGACCTGGATAGCCATCTCATTTACACACACTTCAACATCCAAAACATTTTGCTGCAAGCCCACAAAATAAGTACCATCCAGACAATTCGCAGCACTCAAGACCAGACTATCAATATGAAATTGCCAATGGGTATTAATTAAGGCAATTATTCACTTTGAAATCTGTGACAGATATCGATTGTCATTTTCAAAAGAGCTTTGAGAAAGTTATCTTAAAGAATATGGACAAATCTATAATATTAAACAGGCTAAACCATTGCAAGATGAAGGCAATTGACCAGACTGGGATCCAGAGCCAAGTCTCGTATCGATATGTTCTGCAGCGCACAGATAGCTCAGATACAGCTAACCTTTAGCGCAGCTGCATAACTTTGAAAAGAAAGCAAGCCTTTGTTGTTGCTGTTAGTGTGTTTGAGTGTAATGTACCCACCTTCTTCCTGTAGGTCCCTTGGTAAACACTTCAGTGTGCGTGTGTGTGTGTGTGTTTCTGTACGTACTCTTAGTTATTGTGTATGTGTGTGTTTGTGTTGACCCGGGTCTCACTCAGCTCATCCCCATGTGTGTGTCTGTGAGTGAAATACTGCACACTAATAGGCAGAGCCGACCTCGTACATTCTGTGCCTCACGGAGGGCCGCTGCGCGCTGTCACTTTAACAACCGGGAATTATCACCAACATCCAGATTTGGGGTTAAGAGTGTCTCAAACAGTATATAGATACATTTTCCATCAATAAATTCCCCCTGAATCCAGCCTCCTCAGCCCAAAGCATCCTGCCGCCTGATTGACATTTTTACCACAAAATTATACCATGTCTGTCGGCGGAGGAGAAGAAACATGTCGCCATTCCAAAATTAGCTGGCCATCAACATAAAACAGGATAAGTCCACTGTGGTGTCATCTCACAAGAGTATTGATTCGGGCAGACGTTCGGGATAGAGAGCGGATTTCCCATAAAGCCAGTAGCCGGCGTGTCTTCTTGGGGAGACAGTGAAGGAGAACGCATAAATGATACAATATACAGGTCTGGAGATTTAAGATCCTTGACACAGCTTGTTCATACTAATTTAACATTTCATTTCATTTTTGGAAACGCACACTGGTTTTATATTTCATCACTTGCTAAATTATATATAGGTTTACATACTGTAGCTCATCCAGCAGTGTAAGTCAAGGGCTAGTTTTTTTTTTGTTTTTTTTTAACTACAGGCTACTGCTACAAATATAGCCTACCTGTGCTGCTTCTTATGACTGGTTTTGTGGTCCAGCCCACATGGAAAGAATCTATATGAGGATATATGTGCATATATGAAACCTATATGCAGTATAAAAGCGCATATATGAAACCTATATGCAGTACATATGCACATATATAATATATATGCTGCATACATGCATATATAGGCCACAAATTGGCAAAATTGAGGTGCATATATGTGCATATACAGGCCAGATAGGTCTCCTGTATTGCTTCTTTTAATTGTAATAATTTAAAATTAAAAGAAAAAGTCGTAGCCTAATGGATAGGGA
>JAUMHQ010000059.1:17686708-17761554 GCA_032361165.1 Enteromius paludinosus
AGGGATTGTAGGTGATGGAAATGAATAACCAGCTCCCTCTCCACCTTCAATACCATGACTGAGGTGAGACCCTTGAGAGCTTGGATGGGTTAAAAATAATTTGTATGTCTTTTAATAATTTTATGAATATATAGGTGAACATATGTGTGCATATATGTACATATAATATAGGAAAACAGTCAATTTTCTATATGTCACATACTGTATATTAAAAACCTGTATCAAAACCTATATTAAAACATATATGTTTATATACACTGTAGGTTTTTTCCGTGTGGGAGGGTCACATGTGAAAAAAACATACCATATACTGAACGTTTCATTGTCAGAATGGAACCTTCCATTTATGTAACTGATACATATATATATATATCTATCAAACCATTTTTTAGCCAATACAATTTAAATGATTAAAACAACTAACAATAACCATCGTTTGTTGACTCTTGTCTGGACTTATGCTGGTGTGGTTTTATTGTTTACTTACTTATTCAACAGTTATGACAAAATATAGTGACATTGGGATTGTAATTGCGACAATAACATTCAGAAATCTGATCCCAGTTTTAAGACGATTTGTGATATATGTGTTTCTGACCAAACCAACATACCCACTGCTAGCAAAAATACTCATTTGTCTAAACTAGACTTCCTCAAAACTTGAAAACGTCCCTGTGCAACAACGTCTCTGCTATATGCAATACATAAAAACTCTGGGAACCACTTATAGGATTTTAGCTCATGACAACAATATGTTTCATTATAAGTGACAGACAGACCATCCGACTGGCACCGTGCCAAAATATTTCTGCAAGCCAATCAGATTACATCTAAGTGCTCTGACAGTGGTGAATAAAAACATTGTTTGAGCAGCCAATCAGATGGCACGTTACAGCTCCGGCGTGCCTGCGAAGCAAAACCCTGCTTAACCAGTCACAGTCACAGCGCTGTAATGAAATCCAGACTGAGACAGCGTTTGGATTGATTTCCAACATCTTGATTTAATATCCTGAATTAATTATTTTAACTTGAATAATATATAAAGGAAAATAAATGTAGAACACTCAAGGGAACAAGAGAGGGCTTCTTTCCTGCAGAGTTATCTCATGGTCAATCTCACCCTGAGACTACTTTCAGCTGTGTGCGTGCCTGCCTGCGAGCATGTGTGTGTGACCGAGCCAGCGTATGTGTTTGTGGGTGTGCGTATGTCTGCACTGAACGATTTCCTGTAAATTACTTTGTGGGTATGGACTTTTGTGTGTGTGTGTGTGTGTTCACAATATCACAGGGAGAGAATGCATGTTTGATTGAAGTTTATTTATGTATCCTTACCAAAAGGCTTTGCTTTCAATTGCACCGATATACTCAGGTCACCCTACATGAAGAACAGATGGTCCTTCTGCAGGTGGGAGAGAGAACTCAAGCATGACTCCAAATTTCTGCAAGGATGTACACATCTAGACCGAGACATACTGTGAGGCGTTTCAGTCTGAATTCCGACAGAACGAACTGGCGCGGACACACCAAGTGCAAACTGGGGAAGAAAAGAAACACAGTAGGATACAAAAATGTGCAATGATCAACAAAAGTTTATTTATTTATTTATTTTTTTTTACTGAACATTAATGAACTGCACAATTTGTGTGAGATGAAAGGTTTAAAGATGTTTGTTTTGATTAAAAATCATGCATATATGAGGGCAGCTAGAGCCTGGGGCGAAAGGCCCTCAGGGGAACTAAAGTGATGCAGCGTAAAATAGAAACGAAAATGATAGGGATGAATTTGTCAACATATGCAAATAGTTTTAATATAGCAATGAATAAATATAAGGGTAAAATATATACGTAAATACTGCAAATGGTGCATCAATTCTTTATTTATTTAATCACTTTTTATCTAAATGGTTTGCTTTCACTTATACTGTTTAATCAAACAAAACGGCAAACCATAAAAAAAAGAAAGCGTTTATTTATTCATTCATAGTAAAATACAAAGTAATAATGTCAGCATATTACAGTTTTTCTCGATTGCCAAAACACTATAACTAAGCTTTTAAACTAAAATTTCAAAACCGTAACGCTATTTTTCTAAAAGCACACCCATTTCCCTAAACTATAAACACTTTTCCCTGCTTTAACACATGAGTCAAATTTAGTGAACTGTTTTTCAGTGCTTACACCTTGTGGTCATTTAGAAAGCACTAGCATTTAATAATGTTAACTTAAGTCAACACAGCTTGAGCTCAATTAGCACACAATTAACCAAGTGGAAACACTAGGAGTCAAAATTTATCACACACCAATCAGAACCTTCGATGGAGATAAAGGGAACAAAGTCAGTTTGCAGTTATTCTCAGGGGCTTTGGTTCATTTTTCAGATCAGAAAATAAATTCTCAAAAGTACCTGTTCAACATCATCTAGTCTGGTGCAGATCATAAACGTTTCTCATTCTATTTACTGCAATTAGTTGCCATTGGTCTGGTACAATCATGCATATTTTATGTATATTTGATATTGATCTGATTATGTACTCGATGACGTCTAGTCATTACTGTAATACATTGTTTAAGTAATGGTAAACACAAATTGGTTGATAATCTGTCAACCATATTTTACAGTTCTGAGAGTGGACTTCCTAATATTTATGTTTTACTGTAACTTTGTGCATATACAGTATTTCTTGTTTTATTTCACAATGACACTCTAATGTGTGTGTTTTTTTATTTTTATTTTTTTTATCAGACCACTGGTAAAAGTCTAGTAACTGTGAATCAGTCTTATTCAATCAACATCCCACATACAGTAATTTGTACTTTTCACAGCACAGTCTTCTGTATTTCAGTACAGTAACTGCCAAACTGATGCTATCTAGTTTTCATCAGGTAACACTAGCAGAGTGTACTGTTATATTGACAACCTAACTAAGCATTGTTTGTGAACAATGACACAAGGACATCAGGCATGCGAGGATTTTACCCCTGCTGTTTCTCCAGAGCCAGTATAGCCTGTGATGTAGACCAGATTTTTTTGGCCTGGATTAATTGCACCAGTGTGTAAGACTAAGTTGTAGTGTGTGTTTTTGAGGGCTTGTGTTTGACGTCTGAGGGCAAAGTTAGTTTTTTCAGCAAAAGTGAATGGTTTTAAGTGTAGACCTGAAAATATGGATTTGTGTTTACTGTTGTGAGAATATGACGTATGGTTTCAAGAAACGTGTTTAAGCAACCAAGAAAAACTGTAAATATAATTATGTATGCATGTATTTATCCATTAATTGTAAAATGCAAGATTATATTATCAGATATTCTAATTAGGAATACATCAATATCCCTATTTCTAAGAAAATAAATAAATAATTATTATTTATATACACACACACATTTGTATCATCAAATCAAAAGATTTTTTTTTACACCAGGAACAGTAGCAAAGTAACATTTATCCCCAGTGTAGCTGATATTATTGCACTAAAATCGAATGGAGTAATGTAATAATCGAACAAAAACTGAGTCTTGTTTGTTAGATACAATTTTAAGTGTGCAGACATTTCCTCTCCATAGTCTTTGTTTGTTGCATCGTCACCTGCACCCAACTTGTGTAAGATGTGCTCTTATCTCAATAGAAAAAAAAAAAAGAGTAGCTGAAAAAAGTCTAATATTAAACACCTCTGTGATGTCTAGGCAGCAGCTATTGGCACACCACCATCCCATTCGATTAGGGTTATTGATAAGTTAGTCTGCTTTTTCCTCTCTGAATATCTGAAACAATCATCGGCTCATAAGCCTTTTTTCTCGTCTCATTCTGAAGTGAAATGAGAAGGCACATAAAAAAACTGATATTGAGGCAGGTGCTGCTGTGTCAGAGTGTCTCAGCTCGATTGGTAGCTAGCTGAGGTGCTTCTCTCCTCGTCCTCGTCTCCATAACCTGCGCACTTCTGACACGCGGATTATAATAAAAGAAGACTACTGTCAGAGCAGGGTTGATTTAAAGACGGCCCCAGTCAATCAGTCACAAAGTTCAGATTAAAAGTACAAGTATCGTTCTCCCTCTCTCTGTCTCTCTCACTCTGATTCTCTTTTGCCTCCTCGCACTTTTTTTTCATTTTAATCTGAGTGAAAATAAAGAAAGGCCTTTAAATTTCATCGCTTCCACGAAACTCTGGCAAGTATTCATTGTGTTCTACTTTTGCCTTTCAACCTCTCCGCAGGAGGCTGCATTCATGACAACTTTATATACGATGTTCTCCTTTCAAAATGCCATCGATGGCTCAGATGAGCTGTGCACTGTGATCTTGCAACACAAAAACACCGGCGTCAGATTCTTCTTATTGACACCCGCTCGCTGGAGCGGCCCGCCTGAGCGAGCCAAAGGGCGCCGTTCCTCGCTTTTAAAACACTGCTTTACATTTCCCCCCGCAGAAAACCAGCTAATTATAATGAGGGTGTTTTTAGATGATAAAACGATATCGAATCCGATTGCATTCCCTTCTTTTTTCCCTCCCGCCAACCTATTTTATGGCGAAGTTCAACAGTGTCACCGGGACAGAGATAGCACTTAATCACCCAGACAAACACGCCATTACCTCGCGAACGCGGAGTTGAATTAAATATGGTAAACTATCTCATTACACAAACGCATGCATAAAATCTCCGTCTCGGAGCGATCAAAGGTCAGAGAAGTGAATATCTAAAAATCCTTCTTTGAATTCATTTAGCGTTAAAAGCTAGCGCTCTCCAGAGACTGCATTCACCTGCTGCTACAGCCGGACTCAGGTAATGGCTATCATCTTAAAGGCCTGTCTGCCGTCACGGTGTGTGTTGGAATACATCGGAGCGGTCGTTCTGAACGCTTCCAGGAGGAGATCACAAAGTCATTAACTATTTTCTGTCTTTCTCAGCAGTTAGTGTTGATGTAGCCTGCTTGCAATAATGTATTGTGTTGCAAACAAGAAGGATGGCCACTTCCCTGCCTCCTGGTGCAGAGGGGGCCCGCAGTGACACGGAGGCTCAGGTATATGGATGGCCTGAGGAGGTCTCCATCATTCATAAAACATGCTGCTGCCGCACGCCACCGAATTGATCTTGCAAAAGAAGCAGGGTGGCATGCCGACCACTTCATTAGTCTTCCACAGCCACAAATCACAGTCGTCGTAGCCTCACAGGGACCCGCTGTTACCGCCGACATCACCGCAACGCACTTATGCCGAGCGCTCCGACAGCGTTCCAAAAATGCTCTGACGATGCTGCTCACGACTGGCTACCTTGTTTATGGCGAAGTGGCCAGGGTCTGGCTAAAATATGTGCGAAGAGAATGACAACAGCCGTCCCCAAAATAAGAAACACGCACTATTTATTTATTTTTATTTTGAGCTCTGTAATTGATCGCTCGTGGTCATTTTGGGCGTCATGGGATGAAATCAAGTGGCTTCTCCATAAAACAATGTCAAATATTGATGATATTTCTCTTCCCTGGCCTCTGAATGAATTGCCCCACTCACTGAGGCTTTTTGATGAATGCTTTTTATTGCCTTTTCTGTTGTTGCTAGAGCAGCTGGAAGGAACTCGGCCTGGTCCTCTCACAGTCAGCTAACCAAATTGGCGTTAGAGGACCGCCACATCGCAGTTCACAAATCAGAGATGTGCATTTTATTATGCTTCTGTTCTTTTGACAGTTTAATGACATTAGTCACTATGCGGCATTTGGTGATTATTTCTGTTGCATGATAAAGGTATTACCGAGCTGCCTTCTTTTTCACTTACGACTGATGTTAAATAAGAAGTCCACTGGAAACACCTGCTGTTTCTGTAAAACAATCAGATAATAAAAAAAGGCAGACATAATTGTTGTGTAACATTGTAACCTTGGGTGACCTATCAGTATTGGTGGTCAACATTGGTTATGATTCATTCAGACCACCATATTCAATGAGTTGGGAAAATGCTCTTGCTTTGGAGTACCTTTACTGGTGATGAAACAGAAACACTGAAGCTTCATTATGACACAACACATGACAGCCACTAGCTTGTAGAGAATTCAAAAGGCAGCTTTCCCATATGTTTTCAGGGTAAGTAAAAGTGTTCCTAAAAAGAACATTCCTAGAATGAAAACCATACACTAACATTAAGAAAACGTTCTGTTTGCTGGGCTTATGCTTAATATTCACTTGCAGTTGATTGATTTAACTACACACTGATTTAATTCATCCCACTGAAATGGATCTCCTAAAATTAGAATAATATGTCGCCGCAGTTTCTCAAAACGTAAAGAGCATGAACAAAAGGTTGTAATGGAAAGATACAGATCGCAGATGGAGAACGTCAAAGTGGCCTCATAGCTTGGCTTGTAAATGTGAAAAGAAAATGGAATGTCTTTCTCGCTCTCTTTTCTTTTGTCTGTCTGTTTCTCTGTGTCTCTCAGAAAACAAACTGTTCTTACATTGTGTTGTCTCTTTAAAGTTGCATGGTTACCCCTCAACCCCCCTCATTCCTGCACAGTCTATTCCCTCAACTGTCATGCTGCCAGGCCTAAAAGCCTGTCTTGTGAAATGTTCAACATCACAAATGGTTTGTGTGCATGTCAGTTTGGCCTACCAAAACTCCTAACAGTTAAGCCAAAGGCACCATAGGCACGTCGTCTTGTGTAGCTTTGTTTTTGTGTTTAAAAGACCTTTGGTTTAAGCTAAGCCACTTTCGCCGTCCGGGGATTATTTATGATCGCGCTGCAATATTAAGATCTTATCAGGTTAGAGATGCACTTTTAGCACAGATATTGTGATCTAGTATACTGTATGGCTTCTGAAGCTCATCGTCGACATCACTTCCTGTTATAAAACTCAGTCAAGTAAGTACTCGCCTGAAAGAAAAAAAATCTGTTTAGTCTCTTTACATTTCCATAAACATACATCCCTCGCTCTCTCCGCCTGCCTCTCTCACAAAACTCCCCATTTGACTTGTGAAACATGATGAACACATTTGAAGATCAGCATGAATAATTCAGTCCACTCGGGCTGAAGCGGGTGAGCATGTAAGCATGTGAGTGGGGGCTGGGGGCTGGAGAGCAAGACAGCAAACAAGTCCCTCCTGGTTAGGCTTTTTTGAAGGACGGCCCAAAGTGCGTAGCAGCAGCGTTACAAGTGCTGGAGGTCTGAGGGGAATTGGGAGCTTCTCCATTACCAGTCTGGAGCGATTTGTTTGGAATTATGCCATGCTGCAAATATCTGGACCTTTGGGGACACTGATACATCTGATCCCACAGCAAAGCAATCTCTACAAGTTTACCTCTTTCCTCTTCTCATGCTACAGACCCATCTACCCTCGGGGGTGTTTAAGCCGAATCCATCTTTTGCATTTCGCAAACATATTTAGTGTTAATCTTGTCTTCAAAATTGCAGACAAATACGTTTGTTTCGTTTTTTTTCAACTGCAACAAAGATCAAATATGCATTATGAAATTAATCATGGAAACAATGTACAACATTAACAAAGCATTCACTTTTGTAATCAACAGAACATATACATATTTCAAATAATCCCGGCGTCATAGTCAAAAATGTCAGAAACTGACCTGCCTAATTTGTGTAAGCTAATTTCAATTTTCTGAACTCACTGAAACAAGCTATAAGATAATATTTATATATAATATCATATTATAATATTGCTGATGTTTAAAAACATATAACATTGTTAAATACAATAAAATACACAAATTTTAGTCGGGTAAATGAACGTAACACTTGTTCATAAATATGTATCAGTTTACCTAAAGGTGTAAAAAAAAAAGAAATAAAACTAAAATCTAAGGTTAATGGTATTCTCTACAGAATTTCATGTCTAGTAATTTGACATCACTCAGCACAACGTGAATCAGTGATGTGGCACAGACACGACTGGCTTGTGTTTAAACTGAAAGTCAAAGCTGAACTATTAAGAAATTCTATTACACTCCGAGGCAAGTTGCATTGGAGAGTAATATATGAAAATGAAAAGTGTAAATACCATTCATCTTCAATTCATACTTGTGCGGAAAAGGCCAAGATATACTAAGACGTGTTGCTAGGACACAAGCACAAAGAAAGAGCACCAGTGATCTATTTACACAGAACTCTCTCGTTCTCTATCAGATAAAGTGCTGTGACAGCAGAAATGTTTGTGTGACAAGAATCCGGGGGCTTTAGTCTATAGACAGCCTCTTTTGAGTCTCCTTGGTGGGTTACTGGACCAGTAATTTAAAACCTTGCAGAACTTGCCTTCCATTTCTATCATGTGATACTGGAAGGGAACGTGAGGACACGAAGAAAGAGGGACAGAGAGAGAGAAGCTGCCATGTTTTCACCGTCGTTTAAACAAATGTAATGTGACAAATTGAAAAAGGGTGCGTGGAAGTGCATGTGTGTTTACGTGTACACATGCATGTCTGATGAAGACAGGATGCACCGATCAGCTTTGGTGTCATCAGATAAACAGGCATACGTCCATAATTAATGTCCAGTGACTAGATGCACTTCTCACAAGGCAACCCAGGAAAGCCGGATCTAGCTGTCAATCAAAATGACACATGGTCGTAAACACACCAGCATTAAACACAGGTGTGATGTGATGTAAAATTCACATACCTCTCACAACAAAATATACCATACAGCATGTGCTTGTCATTAAAAACTGTAGTTTTACTGCATTTACATAAATAAATAAAAATCCATCCTGATACTAAAATCTGTTTTGTACGTTTAACGTACTGACAACAACAACATAAACATAATAAAGTGGCCACATGACTAAACTTACTAAAGTAAATACATTGTAGAAGGTGCAAATGCAAAACACCATTATGGTAACACACATGACACTTAATTTATCAAATAAATATTAACTACACCGCTAAAGTAACACACAACAAGAATCATGTTAATAAAATTTATGTAAAAAAAAAAGTACTTTGTTATTTCTGAATATGGTACATTATTTAAATTGTGAGGTTGCATCTGTTACAGTTTTTCCCATATATAGTAAGATTTTTTTACTGTAGTAGTCACAGTATTTTAGGACCTAAAATGTGCAGTAGCACTTTAGTATAGTGACCAGTTCTCACTATTAGCAAGTTGCTTATTATCATGCGTATTAATAACATATTGGCTGTTTGTCAGTATTCATAAAGCCCTGCATGACCACGGTCTAATGTACATCCCAAATCCTAAAATTAACAACTATCTTATAACTATTCAAAAATAGGAAGTTTACTGAGGCAGAAGTTACAGTTAATGGTTTTTTAATACAGAAATAATTTTTTGACTAAGAAGCATTTTGTTGAGGTCAAACCTGTACTCAGATTTATGTAGCATGGCCTTGTCATACAATATGGATGTATGTTTAGACTGTCACTGTGTGTCATGAATGTACTGTTATACATGGCAGTTCTTTATTTTTTCTTGGTATTTTTGGTTTATGTCACTATGCATGCACTAAAGAGTGACAAACAGACAAACATACGCTAAAGTACATGGCAGGACAGGGTTCGATCCTTCATCAGTATGTTCAGTATGAGGATGTTACTGGACACAGCTGTCTCTCCTGAGGTCTGGCCCCTCATGGAAAAGGCCATGTCTGGTGTTGGCTAATTCTGCATGATGTGGCCAAGCATCTTGTCCTAATAAAGAGCAGCGGATGTTGATGGAAAATGCCGTACCATTTTCATTACACTCACCATGCTAATCTGATTTCATGTTCTCTTGTTTTAGGTAATCACATGCCACCATACAGCATGTTCCAGCAGTGGGGCTATGGCAGATGTATTAAATGTTACGGCTCGCATGTTTTCTCTTTTTATGTTTTATATTTTAAGAGAATCACAATTTCAGACAAAACGGGCAAGATATCTGTATTTGTCCTGCACCTGACAATACAGTAATAATAAAGAAATTATTTGAAGTTATTCTTTGAATGGCATCTACAAGTATATTTAGGCACTTTTTTGAGCCTTGAAAATCACATTCATGTACAGTAAATGGAATGGCATTTTTTTTTAAGCTACTTTAGGGGTGGTTATCCCATGAAATATAGGAGGGATTGATTCAGGGTATAATATGTGTATAGGATAAGTAAAGTATATAAAACCTCTGCTATGTTTTTTTTTTTTTTTAAATCAGTCCCACGTTTATTTTCCACCTTTGTCCTTTTTAGTCTGCTCGCTCACCCTCTCTCATTTCTTCTCCCTCCCTCTCTCTTTCTCTCTCTCTCTCTCTCTGCTTGGCTGGGCTAATTGAGTGTCTAAACAAACTAATTAATCACTGGCATTGGTGGAAGACGGACAGGTCTGGAGAGGTGATGTTCATCAAACTCCCCCCAATTTGTTTTTTTTTAATCCCTGTAGTCGTTTATTTGCTGAATATGCACATTTTTTTTCTTTCCCGAGATCTCTTTGCCATGGCCAAGGTTAACTGTACACTCCCTCATTCACTATGTATGATTTTGCATAGAGGAGAAGTTTTCTTTCTGCTCTTATATTCACAGTATCCAGGCGCATTAATCAAAAATAATGAATAAAATGATCCGTCTGACAATGCTCATACCCTCCCAGGTTTCAAGAGAATATCCAACCAACTTTATTAATCAACATCCAGATTAATTGTAACAAAGTGTCATCCATAAATTTCCCTTTCATTTTAATAGTACTTTGCCCAACACTAACAATATCCCTTGTGACTTCAGATTTATTGAGGGTTGTGGCTATCACAGAGAGAATGAGAGGGTGACACGGTACTAAGGTAATGGCGCAGATACAGTGTTCCTGACGGAGCGGACCAAAACATCTCCACTCTGGACCAATTGAAGGCATTTAAAGATCCCCTTCGGATCGAACGCTTCCCCTTCTTTAGCAAATGCTTTGGCGGTGCTGTAATGCCCATTTGTTGCCCTTCGACGATTCTCCTCTACCCCCACCCCTTTTTGGCCCTGTTCAGCTCTCTGTAGGAGAAGGTGAGGCACTGGAGTAAACCATTAAGGGTGACAGTTTCACTTTTCTCCCCCTAATTACTTGTTCCTGCCTATGTGGCATTTCTTAGAAAAATTTGTTGAATAATGACCGGCATTAAAATGGAGACTCTTAAGAATTTATACGCGCCGCTTAATTTATCATGTACTTTCTTTATCTCCTCAGTGGATTTATGTCCAAAGTGTCGCAGGCCCCCTCTGCCTGCTGACAGCGCCGTCATTTTCTTAAGGGCACAGCATGTATATCAGTGACAAATTTCCCTGACGCCACACACTCCGTCCCAGAAAATTGCATGCAAGCACACCAGATTCGCGCTTGTTTGTTTGTGCTTCAAACACGCCAGTTACGTCATTACTGATGGCTGTCCCGGAAGACAAACGTTTTTATGAGAATGCCAGATTTTTCTGTAACAGCATAAAAAAGAAAATGTTATTGTCTGTTAAATATTTACTAAAGAATTGTTCTTTGCAGTTGGCCAGAGACTAACATGACTGACGTCTGTCAGTTAGAATCAACTCTAAATATTTGAAAATACACTCTTAAAATATGTAAAACCTGTGGGTGAAAATATTTGTGGAAGTGAGCATGACTGAGTAAGCGAGCGCTTTTAAATCTGCCTCTGTCCCACACACTGTAAATGTTTGCTGTAAACAAAGATTATTAGAGTACATTTTACAAAAAAATACAGTTTTCTACAATTCAGTGAGCTAATTGCCATTGCTCTGAAATTATTTGTGAAATTTACTAGCAATTTCTGATTGAAAATAGTTTCAAAGTCTTTATTAATTTTTTTTTTACAGCATGGCCACCCGTATGTGCGACAGATTTGCCATCTCCCTCTCCCTCATTAAAATATGCACCTTTTTAGTCCAGCATTAGAATGATTTATGAAACAGATCAGGCTTGTGGTTCTAAGAGCCACCTATTGCCTTCATTTTATTGCTGTTGTGTTTTTCCCCCCGCTATTTTTCCTCACGGTAATATACCGCGATCTCCCAGGAGCACGTGCCCTGATGGTGGCTTTTATTTTCAAGGGCATTCAAGTGGGTACTAGCTCACAGCAGTTTAATATCTGCTCTAACACTTTGCAGGGGCGCCCAACTGTCTCCGCTAACACCATTACATACCACGTTCTTGAATGCTATGCTAGACAGCGGTCTAACCCAGGACGCTAACTAATATCACAGAACAGTGCCACTAACTAATATCCTGAAATGAATCACCCCTACAGCTCAACAGCATATAACTCTGTTCGCTTTACAGATGAGGTTACATCTGAAGTGTATAGGGGTTAAAGGTTAACATCGCGGGGGTCAACCCAATGCTATTCTACCTCAAACAGACGGTTTTCCGGTGTGAACAAATAGATTCTGGTTATCTCGCTGGCCTATTTCCACAGCAGTACGACAACAATGAATACATTATCATGGGCTCCAAGTTAAACACTTAGATATGTGACCTAATGAAATTACAGGCTCCCCCTGTCTGTATGGCTTTGCTTTAGCCCCCAATGAGCATTTCTATGCTAATCAGATGCAAATACATGGAAACGATGGCAGATATTTAACCCTGGAGTACTGGAACGCCACGGAATTAAAGAGATTCACCCCTCCCCAACCCCTCCACATTTTTTTCTCCCCATCTAGTTAATGGGGGGCCTCGGAGAGTAGGCAAATGTTTTACCTTTTTGAAAGTTAAATGCCCACTTTCGCCTTGATATTAAACCACAGATACTGGCCTGAACTATAACCTTTTTCAAATCCCCATTTCTCCTGTAAGCCATTGCCTGAACCACTTTCGGCGTCGGTCTAATGAAATGTAATTTTTGTTAGCTGTTCTCGTTGGCATTATGGAGTATAGTTCATATTGGTCTGCAAGGATCTGGCAGTGGTGTTAAATACGGAATGGTTAGCACAAGCTCTATGTCACATTATTGTAATATGAAGTAATTCTTTTAGCTAATGTGGTTACATCTATTCCCTGCTATTGCCCACTGTTGTGTGCAGTGAACTACTCCCTCTGCCATTACAACTCACGTGAACACACACATTTCATTAGTGTTTCACGCCCCTGCGATTTTCATTACTAAAGCACGATGCACCAAACGCATTCCACCCAACACACAAATGAATCTTTCCCTCTTGCTTTTTTACTCGAATCAAGGACAATGATGGGACTCAGACGACCCACTGACCCATTAAGTGGAGTGATGGCAGTGCCAGTGTGTTACTGCAGGCACATCAGACTGACTAACATACACATGCAAATGATAAAAATACCTTGGGTTAGCTGGTGTTAGCATTTACCATGTTATTCTGTGCAATCTGAATGCTTTCTTTGATGTTACCAAAAGGTTAAAATGCATGTAAAACCATCAAATGGCCCTCAAGCTCTTGAATGCAGTCACTTATGGATTTAGCAGACAGTTTAGCAAACTTCCATGTTGGCAATAGAAATGAACTATTAAGTTCATTAGGCTACGCCTACACACATGTACAGCAAAATGAGAACACTAACCATATTAGAATATTTTTAGCATATACTTGGCAAGAATATTACTTGGGTAAATTTCTTGGTATTAAAGTACAAATACGGAATTCACATATTTATTATTTACTTTCATAAAGCCATAATTGACAGCTAGAGTCAAGGTTAAAAAGGATTCTAACTTTAAAAAAAATAATATAATTAATTAATTGTAGATGTCAGATTTTCGGCTGATGTTAATTTAGCAGCTAATAACCTCTGGAACGTCTAAAAATGCTGTCATTGTTGATTTTCAGCAACTGTCATATAAAACAACTATTTGTAGCATCTTTAATCTCTACCCTAATTAAGGGTGGTAAAGAACAACTATGTTATTATAACTGACTGAATAATATGACTGATTTCTATATATATATTATAGTTTTTATATATTATATTAGTTATATAGTTATATATATATATATATATATATATAAATTAAAAAATAAAATTTAAAAATATGTATATAATAATCATTATATAAGCATATAATAATAAATTAATAAACCAAGAAACATAAATGTATGAAACTATACATTAAAGAGAAATTAAGTTTTTTTTCAAGGTTTCGTTCCTATAAGAGTAGATGTAAGGGTCATCAGAAATATCTGGCCCTTAGACAAACACATCTTTTTGATGATTATCTGTGTCATCTTCAGAAAGAGAAAATGAGGCCAGGAGACAGAGAAAAGCCATCAAATCACACTTGTTCATTATTTCAGTGAGTGACTTTACCTGGTTCCTGTGTTTTCTACTATTACAATGAATCTCTTTTTTCCTAGGGCAAAATTTGGGAACTATCATGCTTGGTCTTCTCCCTGGACACCTCAAGCAGATATTATTCTGTCTTCCCTCTCTGGGTATATCTGTCTCAGCGACAGGACAGAGATATATAAAGTAGAACAAAGACAGAATTTGGAAATGAAAATAAACAATATGCATGAAAAATGTATGTGTTACTGCTGACAAATAAAAAATATGAAATCAATCAGACATCTTTATTCAAACATGTGGTTATATAATGTCCAGCAGCTCAGCCAGGCCATGTCATTGAAGGGCTAGACTGCTGCCCTCTTTCCTGAAGATGACACTCCACTTGTGGTCCTTAGAGAATGGAACAACTACTTGGAAAAGCCACAAGCAGCTACTCACAAAACAGGCAACCATCTCGAATGCATTTAAAAATAAATAAATAAATGAGTAGATAAATACCACACTGCTTTAGCTGTACTATTACTTAAAAAAACATCGGTTAAATAAATGAATGCAAATGCAAAAGATTTATTCGCTTGTAATATATTTTACAGCTAAATATATTTGTCCTTAATGGTTGGTCTCTGCGTTTGGTACTCATTGTACATTCTCTTATATGTGGTAATGTATTGGCCATGAACAGCGTTAATGCAAAAACTACTCCGTTCCAAGTACTCAGACACAAAGTTTCTAAGCAAACCAACCTGGTTTGGTACATCCCCATAAAACAGACAGAAACAAGTAGAAGCCCTCTCATCCACCGGCATATGTGTGTGTGTGTGTGTGTGTGTTTGTTGCATGTTACAGCAGAGGCAAGAAAACAAGCAGACATTAGCCTGTCCACTTGACAGCAGCGTGTTCAGTTGACCAGAAAGTCCTGTAATTAAATGGCTGCTTACCCTGTCGAGTGAACTGAAGTTAACCTCTGCTTCAGCACTGACAAACACGCAACAGGGCCAGCGCATCTGCTCGCCATCCAAGCAGCCCGAGGAGGCTTCAGAAGCAACGGAGAGACTAATCCAGGACTTTGAGGTCTCTTTGAGGAAGTGCGTACAGGGGGTTGAGCTAATTGTGCTGAAGGCTTCCAGCCTAATGAGATACTAGTGGACACCGCATTCGCTTTTCTTTCTTACTTATGCCACATTATTTTGAAGGATCACGCACCGCTTAGATATCGTGCTGTGTTCTCCGCTCCTTTCCGGGCAGGTTTTGGGAGAGGATAATTTATTAAAATTACTTTTTACTCATTTTGTTTAATGTATGCACTTTAACAATTAATAACCCAAGCGCGGGAGATTTTCACTAAAGGCCATTAATTTGTATAAAGCTGCCGCCACTGACAGAGGAGATTTTTTAAACTGATCAAGAGAAAGTCAAATTATTCTCTAGCCTCAGGTTAAATATTACTTTCTTCAGGAATTCTTTGCCGCGCCGTCCCGCTTTTTATGACCTTGTCATTGATTGCAGCTTTCAGAGCCATCTCGCGAAAGCCTCCGCCGCTGCGGGGAGCGAGGTGGGGGGGTGGGGGGTGGGGGGGGGTGTATTGTTTGTTTTCTGATCACCATCTCTTTGTCCCATCTGCAGGGTGAGTGTTGAGCATGTGAAAATTCAAGGCCGAGCTGAAACAGAACTACTTTGTATCTGCAACATCAAATCATCTTCCTGACCAGGACAGCGTACTTGCCTGTTTTGTTTGTGCACGGCCTGGCTATTTTATTGTATATGTGCCTGTAACCAGCCCAAAACAAATAATAGTTTGTGCCAGTTTTTCTTCATGCCTTAAATTATTCAGACCACAACACCACCTTTACCAACAACATGGCGCTCCCTCTACATCCTTGTCCTTTTTTTCTTATTAGCCTCCCGTATTTTCTCAAAGGGTGGAAGAATGTTTATCTTCAGACGTTTCCTTCATGTAGCTGTAAACCCATGAGAGGGATGTCTGCGAGCATCTTTGAATATTTATTTACACTGCTCAACCGTCCTATCAGTCATCTTTGGCCTCGCTTTTTCACTGGCACTGTTTTTGGTCAAGCAAGCCAAGTGACTGTGGTTTTATTGTTCTGACAATAAGCTGCTTGTAATTCAGAGTATCTTATAGTACGCTCATTGCAAACAAAAGCTGGAAAAGTTTTCCACTGAAGCAATATGATTACTTTGCACAATGTCCAACTAATAGCCTGCATTCTGTGTGTTTATCAGAACATATGTTCACTGATAATGCTGATCCTGCTTAGGAATCAAACAAAGCCTCCAAATGCTGCAATTAAATCAAGCGGTCGCATCAAATTAATATGGTTGATCTGACTGCATTCGTCAAAACGGATTTTCATTTTTTCGTTTCCTATTCCTCTCTCTCATCTCACTCTCTTTCTCTCCCTCTGCCTCTCTCTCTTTCTCTGCAGTGGTACTTTTAAGTTCAGAAACTGAGAGCATGTCTTCATTAGCTGCATTAACATTCACAGGCTGTAGTAAATTCTGACAGTGAAAAGGTCCCCGTAACCTTTAGTTGTGCAGAAATTTACTTCCCAAGAAAATTACAGCTGGCACTGTCTTAATTAATGCTCGCTTTCTTTGCTGAAAACCCATGGCTTGTCAGAAGAAGAGTGGGGAAGGAGAAAAAAGGAAGGAGAAAAGAAAAAGAGGCAAACGAAGGGAGAAATAAGAAGGTGAGGCGATTAAAAGGAGAGCAGAACATGCAACGCAGCTGGAAATGATAACTGCGGAATATATGCGAAATTCTAAAATATTTTTCACATATATCACAACATTGGCCAGGTTTGAAGGGTGGAGTCGGATATCCGAGGAGAAACAAGCAGATTCAGATTGTTGATTTCCCTCTTTCGTCTCTCGTTTTTTTGTCTTCCAGCACAATATAAAAAAAATCCAATACATATTTTATCTCTTGCTATCTCTCGACTGCATGCTGCGTAGGATAGCCTGCTTGGGAAGTGACGATCATCTTCTAAAACCCAGGCCATCAGAGGAGCAAAGAGGAGGTCACAGACAGATTAGAATGCTACAAAACAATTTGTCCTCACCCCAGGTAAGGAGGAGGAACCCTGAAGATAGATTAAAAAACGAAGACGATTTGACCGAGGCAGACATTCGTGTGCAAGGTGACTTCATGTTACACAATGGGTCATAATTAAATGATCAACAAAGAGCTTTGAGTATCAGGCATAACACAGAGTAAAATCAATGGCGTATTCTTTAAAATGGGTCTCGTAGTCTCTGAGGGTCTATGAATTTCTGGCACTGATGTGGGAGAATCACATGCCTTGAGTTCCTATTGGATTAGCGACTGCGGGGCTAATGTGTGAGTACTTCCTCTAATGTGATGTTTGCCCATATTCTGTCCCTGTCATTCATGACAAGCCCTCTGGGTTTGATCATTAAACAGCACTGGAGGGTAAGGCTAGACTGTCTGTCTGCTCTCTCTCTCTTTTCTGACACTAATTAGTGGTTGTGACTCAGAGTACGGTTGATAGACAAATGTCAGAAAGCTCATGTGTGGGGTATTAATTGCTGAAATAAAAGCAGGGGAGGCGTGCTGAAGATCTTGTAAACCTCTCTTTGCAGATGTGTCTGTTACTCAAATCTGCAATTCAAATGATGGCAACAGAAAAAGTCAAGTGTTAATTCCTTGTTTATTTTAAGCTTTTGTTGATGCAGACCAGTCGCTTGTGATTATGTTAGAAATAGATTTCGAACATATCATTTAATTAACGAAAGGGATATTTTACACAAAAAATTTAATTTTGCGCGTGTTCGTTCCAAACCTGGAACATAAAAGGATACATACTGAGGATTGATTTTTATCCTTTTTGGCATGCAATTAACATGAATGATGACCAAAGGTTTCCAGAAGGAGGCAGAGACGGCATAAAAGTATAAATGTGGTCCATAAGACTATATTTTAAAAACAGAATTTTGTTGTTATTCACTTATATGTTTGGCTAACTAGAGACATTATGAGTTAAAATAGAAAATATAAACAAATTCAGCCTGTTTACGTAAAAAATCTTTAGACTTTTCCCTTTGCTTTAAATTTTTTTTTTAACTAGGGCAAGTAAGTCAAATTTGAAACAACAAAAATAATGGCAACATTTTAATATGTAATTATTCAGGCTTCACATCATTCTATGCTGTCAATATGTTTAAATTAATTTCTGATAATATTTGTGTGTGTGTATATATATATATAGGCCTGTATATTAATGTTACTATTGTGAAACCTGCTGTAATGCCTCATTTGATGAAGTCTCTTCATATAATTCAGTTTGGTATAATATTAGATGACACTAACCTGCACACACATCTGCAAGACTAGAAAACAATGAAAAAGGTCTATCAATAGCAGATTTCAATGCTCAGTAACTAATTTACAATCCTCACTGAGATGAGGACATGGATAGAATAATTTCTGTGACTGTAACTGACATATTACCATCACTCCAGTGATACAATAAGGTGGGCCAATTACATCAACTAATTAAAACAATTAAAGCATGGAGGGTCTGGTCTCTAAATTTCTGTCAAGCCTGGAGTCAGCTTATTAAAATAGTCCTTTAATGAGCTACAGACGCTCTCTCAGCGTCTCCTCTTTCGCTGGCCTGTATCTTCCCTAGAGAGAGAGAGATAGAAATAAAGAGAGAGAGAGAATCTGTCTGTGCATGGATGAATATCACCCATTACATCACATGTTGATAATACAATTTCTTTCAAGGCATTATATATTCTGATTACCTACATAATACAACCAAAAGACTGTCAACAAATATGTCTTTTATGCATAATTATGCTTCTGCTAACCTGAAGAAAAATCTAAATCTAAAATCTTATAACCATCTGGTAATTTCCATAGTTAACCTGCTATGCTGCAATGCAAACAAATGCTTCAAGATTTCAAAACTTCAGAAGGAATTCTGTTTCTCTGTAAAGTTCCACTGGGCACAAACACATCATCGCCGGTTTCGAATCTCACTCTCCTGTAGAACATGAGCTCACGGGCCTGCTCCAATGAGATGATAAACTGCCCCTGATTCCATGATTCCAATTTGTAATTTTCCGAGTGCAGAGGTAAGACTAAGACGATTGATCAAATTGAGGAGCAAGTTGAGCGACCCTTCCCTCTCTCTCCCCCTCTCTCTTGCCCAAAGACCCTCTTTAAATATTCAGCTAGATTTATGAATGGTCACTGTCTCCCACAGCTATTTATATCTCTTATATTGACAGAAACACATTCAGGAAGAGGAATTAAATTTTGGTTTCTGCGAGTGCGACAGGGGAAGTTTGATAGAGCGTAGTCTCACTTGGAGGTGGGGGGCTGAAACACTCAGATTAATGTATTTTTTGGAACAAAAGTAGACATGGATTTATTCCTATTTTCCCTCTCTTTTTATGAAAAATTCAAATGAAGGTCAATTTTCAGGATTACCTGCCTCCCCGTAAAATGTTTCTGATCATTTATCATAAAGTGAATCAAAAATTAAAGACACAGGAGGCCATTTTACCAGAACCGAAGACAAAGGTTAAAACAATAGACTTGGCTTTGTTTGATAATATATAGACTTGTGGAGTTACAGCATCTGAAGTGCAAAGTCATTTGATTTTATGCTCCCGGCGACTGCCGAGAACCGCCTTTACCCTTAACAATTCAAGTTCTGTGTTTGACTCCTCACGTTCTTCATCCTGGCCTGGTCTCAACCTCAAGCGACATCACAGACACGCCAGTCTGTTGGGACACCGGACCCCGCCATTCGATCTGATTATTTAGGAAGGACAAAGTGCTTGTGTTGATGAAGAGCCTGCTCGAAAATCTGAGAGTGCAGAAATCAATGTGGATCCAGCGGGCCCCGGAGCATTGATCATGACTCCCTCTACATTGACAATCCATGCCTTGTTTGGCTATGCTCCTGAATAGGGCGAAATGAGCCTCTAGTGAACGCTTTCTGTACCATCTTCCTCGTGATCCCTGTCTCTCGCACCCCCCCCCCCCGTATTGACACTGTTCCTGCCATGATTTATAATCACACAGTCAAAAGTTTTGAGTGAAGAAGCAAAGTTTACAGTGTAGGTCCTCAACAGAATGCAACACTGGCGCAAACAACTTTTTTTGCTATTAATTCCCGGTTTTTACTTTAAGCGATGCTCTTGAGCGAAGGCAAAAATCTCGGCTTATAGTTTGCGGTGGAATCAATCCCTGAGAGCGAGAAGACACTCAAATGAGGGTCTCTCATTATGGACGGACATTGTTTGTCCAGAAATCCTTTCCTCCGCACCTTGTTAGAGATGTCCAGCCTGCATAATTGGAGCCGGTGCTGACAGACGCTTCACTGAAAGCTTTTGTAAATGACAAATGTTCCACCTCTCCGGGAAAGATGACCGTTTAAAAGAATGACGTCTCGTTATTTGGACTTGCGGATGATTTGGAAGGCTCTGGCAATCAAGCTGCTGCTAACAGTACCGAACCATTTCCCCTGAATCACCTCTTTTCAGAATGTCTGACATTTATAACGAAGGAGATGCTTAGTTTAGAATAGGTTTACAATAAATAAACAGTCAGTTTATGATTAATTGGAGTTAAATTACTTGAAAACCATGTCGCCGTAAATTGGCCAAGATGTACTATGTGAATCGTTAAAACAAGATGAGGATATCAGAGCGATGAGATAACTAGAGCATTCTGACTAACCAAAGACAGAAGAGTTTCTACCCCCTTCAAAACAGGTTAGAGTTACACATCTGTTTTGAGATGCTCAGGTTCAACACGGACATTCCAAACACAGATGACTTCTCTTTGGACTGTTTTTGTTTATAACATCCAAGATTCCTCTGATTAGCTTGTCACTTTGTTTGGATCCCGGGTAATCAAGTAAAAACCTTCATTATAAGAGTCAGATTTTCACTTGTGTACTGGAAAGAGTCTTGCAGTGATGAATTCCACTTTATAAAGAACCACCTGTTGTGAACTTTTCAAGGGAAGTGTCACCGTATTGCAACAGAACCATGTTGCTTTTTCGCATAGATTGCATTTTGCTTATGCAATATGTGCAGGGTATAAAAGAAGATGAATGCCTTTGCTATTTATTCACAAATGAAATGTCTTTGATGCTGCAGTGTGTTAAAGCGTTACTCCTGTTAAAATAACATCATCTTTTAAGATCCCATTTACAAAAACAAGTAAAGGAAAAGCTGCAATCGTTCACAACTCAGTGAATGACAATGAGTCAAAAAGTTACTGATTATGCACTCTTAGAAGAAAAAGTTGAACACTTGAGTTTCCTGGAGATTGCAACTGTGGGGGTTCATTTTTAAACCATTTTTGAAAAGGCTCTAATTGGAACCTTGACTTTAAAGGTGCATTAATGACCCTTTTGGGTTCCTTTTTGAAGTTTTTTTTTCTAGATAGCAATAACATTGCCATTATTATAATTATTTATGTTATTATTGTTGTTTTATTATTATTATTATTATTATTATTATTATTATATTACTAATCCAATTTCACTATACAGACAGAACAGCATGATTGTCCATAAACTGTTTAATTCATAAATGTTTATTACAAACAAACCAACAAACATAAATGGATTGTGTTGATTTATTTATTAATTTATTTATGTACATACACATTAATGTAATAATAATAATAAAAAAATATATATATATTTATATATATATGACTATTCTGGGTGGCATATTAGTTTGGCATCATTAGTGTTCACATCGTCTATTTCACAGTCCTGCTTCTCTACTTCCATTACTATTTCTAAAAGAGACTCTGCATCCAAGACAAGTCCCTTTATAAACAGCACAGGTTTGGGTAGATGTACTGAATATGATACCAAAACAAAGAGAAAATAATGTTAGACTATAACAATATTTAGTAGTTAATTTTTAATTTTTGTTTTTTTTATTAAAAAAATAGTCTGTAATTAATGCTTGACTTTTTTGCTTGAACCGGCCACAATGTAATACAGACTTTGAAAAGAAAGATAAGGTAGTGTACACTATATTGTCATTATAATAAAGATAGGCTAGAGAGGGTGGCAAGTGATCATGAAAAACTAAAATAAGCAAATCAGTGATTTATTACCTTTGTGTGACAAATCAACACAGATTTGCTTTTTTTCACCCAACTCAGTAACAATATCTACCCCCACTTCTCTTCTTTGGCACTCTTTGATCACCGTGTGTGCTGCCAGACTCTGTGACATTTAACCCAAATGACCTTGGCCTCTTTTGATTCCAATCTTTGACTGATAAATCCTCCATCCACAAAATAAATAAATATACAGAAAGCAAAAAACATATACATAAAGCATGCTTACATAATAAGAATGTTTAAAAAAAAGTATTGAATTATCACTGTATCATAAAATTATTATTATAAAGTTAGAGTTATAAAGGCAGTTGTAATGTACATACAAACAGTATTATTTTAATTCAGCATACTACCTTGATAAAGACTACGATGTCTCTTTTGAGAATTGATGATAATAGTGTTCTGCTGTTGTCCAGGTTCAGTTCAAATGAAGAAAATGAAGCAACCAATGCAGATCGCAGCGCAGGTGTTATTTCCATAGCTTTGCAAAAAGGTCATAGAGTTATATATTTGTAAGGTGTTGTTGTCTTACCTCAGATATTTGTGCTGCTCCACTCCGCTGCACACGCTTGAATGTTTGTAACGGTTTTTCCGCACGATCACTGATTCTTGCGTAAAAGTAAGCGCAAAATATTCGGCCTGGTTTAAATGTTTTTGACTGTTGTTTTTATTCTCAAAATCGAAACAATATAATCATAATAGTCATAATAATAATAATAATAATAAAATAATAATTAAACATACTTTTAAATAAATAAAGAAAACAATATATAAATAATAATAATAATCTTGCACACACCACATTGCACACATCGTCCAAGCTCGTTCTTGAGAAGTGGACTCACGCTACTCCAAGCGTTCTCAGAAAACTTACCTGTATTCTCCACGAGTGCTCCTCACTGTGCTTTATCTCTCCAGGATCCTCTCCCTCGTGTCATCAAAGGTCTGTGGTGTGTGGTGTTGGTCTCCGTCTGTGTGCTGTCCTCCTGTCTGTGAAAGAGATGGAAAAGGATTCCGTCAAGTTACAAGTTTATTAACTCCAAACTCTCTAACTACTGTTTACCCACCTGTTGCACTGCTCCAAATAGACTGTTTAACTCATCCTGTGTTAATAAATTACATTTTTTATTTCACTTACCTTTAGTGTCCGTCCGCTTCATAACAATAGCTTGTTGTTCATTTATGAACATAAAACTGAATTTAGATTTTTGTGAACTAAAGGTTATTGTGCAATTTAGAGATATACTAGGTGGTCATGGGGCACAGATGAAACAAATTGTGTCAACTCAAGACCTGAACATTTTGGTTAAACTGATTGAGGCCATCTGACATCACTGTTCAAGTGATCAAGTGTAAATTCATTAAAATGTAGTAAAGTAAATTCATGAATTAGTAAACTACTTATGGAACAAGGAAATGGTGTTCTAACTGTACTCAGTCTAGTCTTTACAGTACATATTAGAAATTACTATGCTGGGTTCTAATGTGAACCTTTTACCACAACAAAGGTTCTACAAATAACTGCCAAATAACCAGTGGATCATTATAGAACCTTTAAGTTCAATTTGAACCTTTTTGACGGCGAGAAGTTCATATTTGCACTTTAAAAGTTATTTTTTGAACTCCAAAGGTTCAGTCTCTTGTAAGAGAGCTTAAATGAACTCTTGTACAATTACAGGTCCTTCATTTTAGGCTCTAAAACTGATTTTATTGTATCTATTTATGCATAATGTTAGAATTTGTATATGTGTTTATGTAAAAAAGAAAAATCTAATGGGAAATGTTGAGATGGATAGATTTATGGCGCTTGTTTGCTGCCATTATTAGTTGGCATGGTGTTTGATGGTGAGGAGGACCTGGCAACCTCATGGTTTTAGAGACACAAGTTACATTCCAGCTCGACACAAGATGGAACCAAGATAATTAGTAATCATATTCTGACCATACAACTGACAAAATAAAGATTTGGAAAAGTTTACTCTCCGTGTGTTCCTGTTTATTTTTAATACATGACAGTGTGATATCTAATTATCACACTGTCAATTAGGACAATCAGGACAAAATGCCTATTTTGCCTACAATGTGTATAAAACTTTCTTAGTAAAGATACAGAGGTTGGTGCTCTGTGTTTTACACTTTGTGTAGTCCCTGTAGTCTTGTAACTTCAGAGAGTGCCACATTTAGTCACCAGATACTTTGAAAGATGCAGACTCATCTTGTGAGGTGATGAGATTTGCCCCACAGAGCAGGAGAACCCCGAATGAATCCCTCCTCTTCCTGCTCACAGGCTGATTTAACACCAAGCAGGTCAAAAATGCACTGCTTCCTTCCTGTCTGTGAGGAAGCCAGGAGGGCTTCAGGAACCACTGTATGCATTTAAAGTGTGTGTGTGTGTGTGTGCTTGCTTTATTGTGTTAGTTTCAAAAGGTGAATAAAGTTGCCCACAATTGTTTAAATCTTCAATTGTTCCATCAACCCACAAAGAGTGACAAATCATTCATATCACACACACTTCAGTCAGTATAAGAAAAGCTATAACATATTGACTCTGTATTATTTTATGTATGTCATAAACTGTTACCCCAAAATGAGAAACGCACAGCTGGTCCAATTTTTTTTATTATTTATCAATTCATTCAAAAATCTAATAACAGTAATTTTATGAAACAGTTTTAATTTAAAAGTCTTCTATTTTAAATGTAAACATTTTATTTATTTGTATCATGGCAAATCTGAAGTTTAAGAAGTAAATACTCCTTCAGAACATTCTAATATGCTGATTTGATGCTAACTGTGACAGATCACCAGAGACATTTGGATCCATTTAGCTGTTTTAATAGAACAGTCAGGCATGCAGAGTTCGGTACACAGGCAGACAGCAATATCAGAGGCAGACAGAATAAGTGGTCGATAAACCGGCAGAACAGGTCAGGGCAGGCAGTGAGAATAAAAGTCGAATAAACAGTCCAAAGTAAACCAAAGAATCAAACCGGAATAAACACTTAGTAATGACACCGGAGGCAATCAAGACTTCCCGTCGATCTTACACAAAGCCAGCATTTATATAGGGCAAATAATGCAAGACGTCTGGGAGCGGAATCAGCCAAGGTACGTGGGTGAAATGAGTCCGGGTAGGAACATTAGTATTCGGGCGATGGTTCCCGCTGCTGATGTCCGGAGAGAGGCACAGAGGCTCGGGTTGTGACAGAGCCCCTCCCCTGCGAGCGGCTCCTGAAGCGAGTATCCTGGCGACGCCGAGGTCTTCCACAGGGCCTGGGTGTGGGTTTGTCCGGGTGATTCTGGTAAAAGATCTCCATGAGTGAGGGGTCCAGAATATCGTGGGAGTTGACCCACAACCTCTCCTCCGGCCCGTTGCCATTGTCGGGTGCCGCGACCTTGTGTTGGTCCCTCTATCCATCAAGGTTGAGCAGCGGGCTTAAGCAAGGAGACATGGAAGGTGGATGAGATACAATATTCAGCAGGTAATTCAAGACGGTAAGATACGGGTGTGGTTTGTCTCAGGATTTTAAATGGACCCACATACCTTAGATTTAATTTCTTGCAGGGAAGGTGTAGACGTAAGTCTTGGGAGGAGAGTCAGACCCATTGTCCAGGTTCGTATGGGGGACTGGGGTGACGTTGTCGATCAGCATGGGCAGTGACTCGCCAAATGGCTCTTTGCAGGTGAATATGGGCAGCGTCCCAGGTTTGCTCGCTGCGTTGCAACCAGGGGTCCACTGAGGGTAGGTCTGAAGGTTCGCCAGACCAGGGGAATAGAGGTGGTTGATAACCCAAGACGCATTGAAATGGTGTCATGTTTGTGGCTGGTTTTCTCAAATTCTGTGTATACTCTGCCCAGATGAGGAACTGACTCAAGTCGTTCTGGTTGTGGTGACAGTACGTGCGTAAGAATCAGATTAGTTCTTGGTTAAGCCTTTCAGCCAGATGTAGTTATTATAGGGTGGCAGATCTGTAACAAAGTCGACTCTGATGTGGGACCAGTTTCCATGAGGAAGAGGCAGGGGTTGGAGCAGACCTGCAGGCCATTTTCTGGATGACTTGGACACGTTGCACACAGAGCAGGCCTTGACGAAGGTAGTGACGTCCCGAGAGAGGGTTGGCCACCAAAACCGGTTTGTGGTCAGTCCGTGGTGGTAAGAATCCCAGGATGACTGGCACTAAGGTTATCTTGAACGAGGTGAAGTAGGCGGTCGCATAGAATCTCGGGCAAGTAAACTTTGATGGTCGGACAATTTGGTGGGGAAGGATCTGTGGTTTGGGCATTGGTGATTTCTCTCATGATGTCTCACTGCACTGGAGCGAGGATTATAGAAGGGATTATGGTCTAGGTTGGTTGATTTGAGTAGTGTGATCATATTGTCGTGACAGAGCATCCGCTTTACCGTTTTTGGAACAAGGTCGGTAGGTGACCTGTCTAGAGTTCAATCTTTTGGCCGTGCATAGGTACTCTAGGTTCCTGAGATCGGCAAGGACGAGAAATGATTCCTTGGCTCCCTCAAGCCAGTGCCGCCACTCCTCTAAAGCTGCTTTCAAGGCCAGAAATTCTCTATCACCCACATCGTAGTTGCGTTCAGCCTGGTTAAGTTTGCGCGAGTAATAGGCACAAGGGAAGAGTTTGGCAGGGTCTCCTTGTCGTTGGGACAGAATGGTGCCAATACCAGTGTTTGAGGCGTCTACTTCCACTATGAATTGCCATTCAGGATCAGGGTGTCTAAGGATGGGCGCTGTGGTGAATTTGGTTGTCAGTTCTTGAAAGGCGGCTTCGCTTTCAGCATTCCAAGGTAAGTGTTTTTAACCCTTGCGTGTCATGGAGGTCAGGGAGGTGGCGATTTTGCTGACGTTTCTAATGAACCTTCGGTAGAAATTGGCGAACCCTAGAAACCGTTGGAGGTCCTTGAGTGTTTGGGGTTTTGGCCAATTCACGACAAAGGTGACTTTCCTCTCATCCATGGCAACTCCTTCTGAGCTGATGATATATCCCAGGAATGACACTGTGGTTTGAAGTAACTCACACTTCGAAAGTTTAGCATAGAGTCTGTGTTCGATGAGTTTTTATAGGACAGTTCTTACATGTTGAATGTGAGTCTCAAAGTCTTCAGAGTACACCAGAATGTCATCGATGTAAACTATCACGAACCTGTTAAGCATGCCTCTGAAGATCTCGTTCACCAGAGACTGGAACACAGATGGACTATTGGACAATCCAAAGGGCATGACGAGATACTCATAGTGGCCATAAGTGGTGGAGAAAGCAGTTTTCCATTCGTCTCCCTCCGGGATTCGGATTAGATTGTATGCACTTCGCAGGTCAAGCTTGGTGAAGTATCGAGCTGATCACAGTTGTTCCAGGGCTGCAGGTACCAGAGGGAGCGGGTACCTGTATTTGACTGTGATCTCATTCAATGCTCGATAATCAATGCAGGGCCTTAATCCTCCATCCTTTTTTTTTTGACAAAGAAGAAGCCTGCTGAGGCGGGTGAAGTGGATGTGCGGATAATTCCCTTGGCCAGTTCCTCCTTGATGTACTGAGTCATGCTCTCGGTTTCTGGTTTGGGACAAGGGAACCAGTCTCGTGGTAGTGTTCCAGGAAGAAGATCTATGGCACAATCGGTAGAAGTGTGTGTGGTGGAAGTTGAATGGCTTTCTCCTTGCTTAATGCAATTTTGAGGTTGTGGTATTGTGCGGGTAGAGTGGCAGTGTCTGAGGGTTCTTCGGGTGAGACTTGAACACTGTGGATGGTTCTTTTCATCTTGGTGTGACATAGTTCTTGGCAAGAGCGAGACCACTGCATGATTTGAATATAGAATATAATGGGGTCATGTAGTTCTACCCAGGGCAGGCCAAGGATGAGTGGGTGTTCCGGGGAGTGTATTACATGAAATCGTCCAGTGTGAAGTGAGCTGGTGAGCAGGGTGATTTTTTTGGTCTTGGTGGTGATCCTTTCGGACCCTATGGGTCAGCCATCGAGGGCTGCCAAGGCCAGAGTGGGTGTACATGAAAGGAGAGGGATACCATATTTAAAAACAAAGTCTTGGTCAATAAAGTTTCCAGCAGCTCCAGAATCAATTAATGCCCTGATCTTAATTTTCTGATCATGATGAATGACACTGACCTCAATTTTTATGGCTGAAGTGATAGAGGTTGGACTCACCTGGAGGTTCTGGAGCGTGGTGGCCAAGTAGGACAGTTGGCTCGGATGTGTCCTGCTAAACCACAGTACATGCAGAGGTTGTTCCCCAGCCTCCTCTTGCGATCCTCGGAAGAAATGTGGGACGCTCCGATTTGCATTGGTTCGACAGTGGAGGAGCTGGGCCTGGTTTGTGGTTGAGCTGGGGTGCGACAGGCCCTTCGGGAGTGGAGGAGGTGGTCAGTATGAATTGCCAGATCCATAAACTGTTCCAGCATCTTGTCCTCTTCACGGCTGGCTACCTCGGTTTGGAGCTCCTCTTGAAGGCCACGGCGATACATGGTTTTCACGGGATCACTGTCCCATCCAGTCTGCGCTGCTAGAGGTACGAAAGGTCAAGTTGTACTCGGCTGCTGACGATGAACCTTGTTTTAAAGTGAGATGTTCATCTCTGGCATCCTTTTCAATGACAGAATGGTCAAAGACCTCCCTGAATTGGCGTAGGAAGCTCATGTAGGAAGGGAAGACCATGCAACATCCTTTCCACAGTGCAGTGACCCAGTCAGTGCCTGAATGTTGCGAACTAATTCCTCCGTGAGAGACGTTAGCTTCTCCAGCTGCTGTCAGTGAGTTGCAAGGACTGAAGCTTGCCGCATCATCTCATTCATGACTTGATAAACCGCTGGATCCTGTTGCGGCGAAGTCTTCTGTAACAGATCACCAGAGACATTCGGATCCATTTCGCAGTTTTAATAGAATAGACAGGCAGGCAGAGTTCGGTACACAGGCAGACAGCAATATCAGAGGCAGACAGAATACGTGGTCGATAAACAGGCAGAACAGGTCAGGGCAGGCAGCGAGAATCAAAGTCGAATAAACAGTCCAAAGTACACCAGAGAATCAAACAGGAATAAACGCTTAGAAATGACACCGGGGGCAATCAAGACTTCGCATTGATCTTAGACAAAGCCAGAGTTTATATAGGGCAAATAATGCAAAACACCTGGGAGCGGAATCAGCCAAGGTACGTGGGTCAAATGAGTCCGGGTAGGAACGTTAGTATTTGGGCGATGGTTCCCGCTGCTGATGTCCGGAGAGAGGCACAGTGGCGCGGCTTGTAACACTAACACTTGCAACACAAATGCTTAATGACATTTTAAATTGTGACAGTCACTTCTTAATGCATCTTTGCTGAATAAAATCATTACACTCTTTTTCTTTCTTTTTATAAACAAACAAAAAACATAATGATCCCAAACTTCACATATGACAATAAGTGGTTCAGAGGGCAGTATTTCTGTTAGAAAGTGAAGATCACAGTTTGAGGTACAGACTGAAAGTTCAATTTAATTCAGATTCACCAACTAATTTATTGCAGTACAGCAGAGATACCTTTTGAAACCAGTGGGTGTGGAGGTAATTCTGCCGAGCAGTCCCTGTTGTTGCTATTATCTGCTTTATTGAACATAGCACTCCGTTTCCACGGCCATTTACATAAACGGAGGAGTCTATATATTAAAGTAGCATCAAATGACTCATGACTTGGGAGAGGGGGGACTGGTGGCCCCATCCCTCTCGCCTCTTTATGCTCCTCTCTGCCTTTCCACCTCTGCATTGCAAAGCCCCTTACATTAAATTGTGATAGATGAAGAGCGGAGGGCATTCATACAAATCAATGACTTTAGTGTATGTGTCATTAGCTTGAGAGATGCAGGCAACGGTCAGTGCCATAAATCAAGCGATGATCGGCCTGTCTGAGACGCAGAGCGGCTCCTCGCACAGCCGCATGCATTAGCGAGCGAGGAGAGACGAGAAGAGCCCGGAAAGAACAGGAAAGTGGCTCCTCTGCTTATTAGCAGCATGCTTGGATTGCGTACAAGCTAACACGCTGAATGATGCTTCTGTATTTTTTATGTATATTTAAAAGTGAGCTGATTCTGGCGTATCCCTGATGACCAGGCCAGTCGGTGGATTAATGACTCTTTGCTCTTGCTACTTTGACACCAATACTGAAGGCAGAGATCCAGCGACCCAGAACTCCAGAGAGACAGCAGTCAATAGCAGACCCTCTCACCCAGTGAACCACAGCCAGAGAAAAATCATTCTCACAATTTACCACAGACAATAGCGTTTAATATAGACTAAACTGTTCAAGATCGCAGATCAGTGTAATTAGACTTAAAAGAAGTCCAGTAGAACCAGTGAATCATCACAAGGCCTTGTACCTCATGTTTGTAACACCATCAAAACATTAACCAAAATATAATTTTACGTCTTTTTTTGATGATATGACTATGAATTAGCATGCATACTCATTACAATTGGCTGTTGTCTTTCCTGTCACTTTTACACATCAAACACTAGTGAGACTTAATCCTCTATTTTTTGGTAAGTGTCATTTTGTTGGGGCAGCCTATGTACCAATTAAAAATGCAGGCATAATTATTTTTATTGTGCACAGTGTTTACTGTCAGTTAAGAGCTGTTTGATGGAGATATTTTAAACTCTTAAGCAGTAATCACTGCAGTTTACTAAATGCCTATTTGATTTTACAAAATCAAATATAACGTAAGTCATTTTTGTCAGGTAACTTCTTGTGGTAAATTCTAAATGAACATGTATTATTCAAGGTAATAAAATTATATTTATTAAAAGTGTAGCAGAAAAAGACAACTTCACATTCCCATTTCTCACAGCTTTCCCCTTTTGAACTAAACACTGCATGTAAAATTGAGGAGAAAGAGACAAAGTAAGAAAACAAGGCCGCAAGAGAACAACAGGTTTTTCAACTTTCATATTTTTATAAAACGGTGAACGACAGCAATCTTCTATTGCTTATGAAACACATTCATCTTTCTCTTGCTGGTCTAGAAGGAGTAAAGAGGGTTCAGTTTGGAAATGTCGAAATCACACACTTGTGACTCATTTCACATGCTCATTTTGGAAAGAAAAAGAAAAAGGAAATGTCTCTTAGACTTCAAACAAAATCATTTACATATAAAATATATCAGAGAATTTTTTTTTTGCTCATACTAGACAGTATGGACAAAGCAATCAAACTAACAGCACAGACTGAATTTCCATAGTTCTCTCTAGAGGCTATATCTGCATTTGATCTAAAGAAATTAAAACTAATTATATATTTATAAACACAGTTATATTCATTTTTGTCTTTGATGTTTGTGCTCATTTCTGGCACAGAGAAAATTAATCAATTATAATTTCCTCTAATGATACGTCCGTTAAATCATATATTTTGATATGTGCTCTGTATTATGCTAGTCTGATGTGCATCTAACTACAAAGGATAGAGGGTGTATGCTTGATATACAGTACAGTGCAGTTAAACTGTGTGCTTGTGCAGGAATAAATGCAGACGTATTTGTTTCAATAAATTCTATTGACACAAGTACAAAGTCCTGCTATTAACACACTGAAGAATACTCAACTACATACACGTCAGCAACCCAGATACCATTTGACCCGCCGCTTACATAATGTCCCCACAATAGACCCATTCCCAACTCTTACAGTGTCTCTTGCCATATAACCATTGACACCATTGGACAACGCTATGATTAGCCGATTAGGAGAAACACGATGGGGGCAAGATCCCACAAAGCTGCAAAACTAGGGACTACAATGAAAAGGTGGTTGACGGAGGCCCTGAGGCGCGATGAACCCTTCCCAATTACTCCACTGCGGGACCTGAGCTCAGAGGGGTCATGCATTAAAGCGAATAAATGTATCTGAAATGATCCCTGAGCCGGAGTTAAACAAATCAGGATCCACCCTAGGGTTTAACATACAACTGACTCCCTCTTGGGAGAAGAAAAGAGAGAGAGTTCTACCTAAACATATATGACCATGAAACCCACCTTCAAAATGAGCAACTGAGATTGACAGAAAGAGAAAGACAACCGGAAACACTCTCTTTCCAGAACTCCAGTTACTACCTGCCTGCTTCCCCCGTCTTTCCCTTGTTTTCTTTTATTCTTGAAGGAGCCTAATTAGCCGTTGCTGAGGGCCTCTTTCTCCCTGCCCTTAAATCAGTAATTGGTTTCAGTGCTGAGACTGTCAAGAAATTAACACATCACACCCTGACAGCAGCTGTTTTTTCCCTCTTATTTGTCATCTGAATCGCCACTGATTTGCCAGAGAGCATAACAAATGAGTGGTTGGTAATCAGAGGGTACTCTCTGGGGTGGAAGTGTGAGCGAGAGTGGGAGAGGAGGAGAGTTAGTGTGGATGTTGATGCCCGGAGATGTTCTCCATGACTGATATTTAACAATTTTTCACTTGTGAATATGGCCTGCTATGCTAGCTTGTACATTTGTAGATTTCCAGTCAGGCACTAAGTGCACAAAACAAAGAGGTAAAGTGTTGCCGTCTACTCTGAAGAGATCCATCTCAAAGCCTCAGTGCTGGACTAATACATGGTCAAACTTAACAAACACTCTCCTCCCACATACACTATTATTCATGCTTCTCTTCAGTCATTTGTCCAGGGTCAGCAGACAGCAACCGACAGATTAGAACAATCATGATTTAAGGATTAGAGCACAATCACCAAGTCACTGATAAGACGGCCATTTAACACCACTGATAAGATCAGCACATGACTGGGTTAGGTGAAGGACATGGCTACATTTCCTCTTTAAGAAGTTGAACAACTCATTTGACTCTGCTGTCTAAACTGTCAAAACTTCTTGATTTGAAGAAGGTATGATGCTTTTTTTAATTAAATTAATAATAATAAAGTTTATTAGTATCACTTTATTTTAACTTTATACTTATTATTTAAAAACTGTTCGATTCATAAAATAATATTGTGTATAAGTATCAATGCATAACATTTATTTTTATAAATGAAAGTTTTGTTTATGTGAACAAATAAAATTCATAATTTTTTTTTTATATTTTTTATATATTTGTTATGAAAGGATGCATTGAATTGCTCTAATTGAAGTAAAAGTAAATGCAGTTTTTGAACGTTGTATATTTGAAAGTTTTTGTATTAAATTATATACTTAAAAATAGTGTTTATACTGTGCATTTTCTTAATTAAATTAATTGAAACCTTGGTAAGCATCAGATGTTTTAGAAACATTAAAAAACCTAAACAACATTTTAAGAGCATATATATGCAGGAGAATATACATTCTTACAGCTCTAAACATATCCAATATATGTCAGTTTTAAATAAAATTTTGAATTCCAGATTTCTGCTGTGGTTCCACACAAGGAGCACTGCATATTCATATGCAATGCTAAATAATATGAAAATGTTTCGGTAACAGTATAATAACTACACACTATGAATGATTAGGAATGTACAGCTGTATTTATGAACTGCTTATAACTATTAATGTTGTAAAAATGCCTAATAAAGGATGAACTGACTATTTACTAATGCTGAACTAATGGTTCATAGTGTGTAGTTATTATAAAGTGTTATCAATGTTTCAGTTTTATGGTTATTAAGAAAGGTTGATCATCATATTTAAATGGAAAATGTATTTAACATGTTTTAGTATTTAGAGCCTAACATGTTCTCTAATCAGAGAATATTCGAAATGCAGATGGCGAAGGTCTGTGAGAGGCAGAGATGTATCCTGCCCATCCATAAATCCCTCAAACTCTACAGGCAGATAATGGCCCAATTAACCTTTTCAAACTACCACTGTCAGCACAATTTGCCGTGGCTTTTTACGAAATGAACTTCTCTTGGCAGCAAACTGTGTGCGATTCAGTACACAGTGAGGGCCTGCTGCCCCTCGGCCGTCTCTTACCGACCCTCCAACCTCTTCTAGTCCCTCAGTGAGGTTTCCAGCTCTCCAGGCCTCCATTTTACCTACTCGTGGCTCTTTCATGACCATTTCTGTAATCAGTGCAGTGAAGGACACCGGACTAGCGCTAGCTTTCGAGTGGAAGGCTGCACAGGTAAGATTTCAGTCCAGATGAAGAGAGCGGAGGGGGTGGAGGTGGCAGCGAGGCTTAAATTGGCCCTCTTGCACCTGCACGCTTGTGACGCCAATGTCACTCGCTCTGTAGCAGGAAGAGGTCAAGAGGCTCATTGTTACATCCTCACCTCCTCAAACCAAGTGCTCACCTCAAAGTTCACCACCATTAGACAGAAAGGCACATAGCCATTCTCACTTTAAAAGTGCGAAGCTAAAGAAGTTCTCATTAGTCCTTGTAAGACATAATTACACAAATGCACGCTGATTACACACCACAGAAAATCATTTCTGTACTTATTTAGCTCACAGACATATCATCTCCGGGTGTTAAATGTATGGAGTGTAAAAATAAAACGCATATTAAGACTATTAGTCCCACGCACGCGGTGGCATATCAGCATGGCTCCGTTTAACTTAAACAGTTTATCCATTAGAAAATATTATGTTTGTTCATTTGCTTCGTGACATGAAACCACGTTTCAAAAAGGTGAGGTTAAATTAAAAAGCGCCACTTATACGAACACTCATAATCTATAAAGAGACCCGTCTGGAAGAAAGTCGCAGCGGTCTTGTCATTGTCACCTCACATTAATCAAGCGGCCCGGCGCTTAAAACGTTAGGTGGGCGCAAGGACAGAGGAATAAAAATCTAAAGAAACAGTAGCATTGAAAAAGAAGAAAAAGAGGAGCCTGGGTGCAGCTGCTGTCATTCAGGAAATATATCCGAGTCTATAAAGTGTTCCCTCAGGTCCTTGTTGTGTCTTTCACTGTCTGTAGGTGTGTACTCACTCCATCTCAGCGCTGTCACACAACACCAACAGTCTATTTGGGTCTTGCATGTTAGCCAGTGTTTGTTTGTGTGTGTGTGTGTGGGTGGGGGGGGGGGGGGGGGGGTGGGGGCTGCATGTTACTGACACCCCCAGGCTACAAATACAGTTATACAAAACAAGGGTGGAAAGAGGCCGCCGTATGATATTTCTTGATTTTGACAAGCGGCCTGCCAAGGTGAAATTGTTTCTGATGTGCTTTTGAGACGCTTCCCTCTTCCAAAAGCCGTGTACATGAAGTTAGTGTTGTTTTCTACCTCATCTCCTTTTTCCAACGTGGCGGCAAGCTGGGGAAGAGAGGTGGCTCTTGCGCCTTCGTGTTTCGCGAAATTGGACTGCCTCTCCCCATTATTGTAAACATCATCCCCGCCGACATGGCTGGCAGTTGCTGTGGCGTCGGACCTGGCTGCCTTGGATACATCTGCTAAAACACATCCATTAAGGCCAAACTACTTTTGATTTACATGTTGAGACTTTTTAAAAGTGTCACATCCAGTGGCATTTGCCCAGACAGCTCGCCTGTGTCGCACAAGCCCGGCCGTCTCTCTCTCTCTCTCTCACGCGCACACACAGCCTTTATTTGCTCTTTTCTTCTTCTTCTTTTTCTTGCTCTCCATTTTTTCCCCCAAAGGAAGAATTCTCTTTCGTTCAGCGTTGGTCACATCACACCAGGCAACCCCTCATGGCTCGGTAAACAACGCTCTTCTACTAGCGCTCGCTCCTCTCCCTTTCTCCCTTCTGCCTCATTACTGCATAAGCACAACTTAATGACCTTATCGTCAATGCAGTTCCCTATCACCTGTCACACCAGCAATTAATTTGATTCCAGCTATAAATTATGGCAGATCTTTTCTTTCTTTTTTTCCCTTTTGTGTCAGAATGTAATTTATAATGATTAGGGAAAAAAATGTATGTGACATGGGTATCGTGAGAAAGGACAACAAAATGCTCATTAAGGATGTAGAAATTGTCCGTGAGGCTTTTGTTGTCTAAGGTCTCACTGTAATTAAACTTGTATCAGCTAGTTCATAAAGAACAGACAATTAAAGCCACAAGAATGGCTAAACAATAGGCCATAGGTTTGAGATCGGAGCGCCGTAGAGCGTTAGCAATAAAAGTGATAATTAGCTACTTTTGTCACATTAGTTATGGAAGTTACAGAGTAACTTCTTTTTGTTCAGATTTCTCAAAACAATGTGCTGCAAGAGTGTCATCGAAAATTGGCCCTCAAGTTCTCATTAAAGTCAAATGGTGGCAATACACCCGTCTGGTATGCTCCAGATTTCCCTGATAGATGCTCGTCTCGGATCAAAGTTATGAAACGAGCCATCTCTGCATCAGCATGCATCATGTGCCATGTTAAAAGTATCGTTACAGACAGCTTCTCTTTGATTCGTCTGACTGACAAGCTCACCACTTCCAATGCGCCGTTACGTGTGCCATGTATCAATTAGAGACCTCAATCTGATTATATCTAACTTACTAGACCTTGTATGCATTACATAGCCGCCTTTAGACACGCTGGAGGGCAATGCTTCATCTTCACTTGGCAAAGATTTTATGAATCCAAGCGATTTCATAAAAGTCCCATTATATCTGAATTTACTGCTGTTATGGCTTACGATACAAATATCTCAGCAAGGTGTGAATGTCGCCAGTGGCTATGCTTGTAAAGAATGAGGCGGTAATATGTAGCGTGTGTGTGGGAGAATATGTTCCGAATGATAATATGACTTCCTTTATATCCTATTCGCACAGTAGGACTATATAAAAGATACTCATGAATGTATTATGGGTAATGGATTAGTTGAGTGTTTTTATGGACGTTTTGATTCTCACATATGTTAGCGAGCAAATTACTTAGTTTTCACAAAAATGCTCGGGGCAGATCGTCACAACACAGCCCGAGTTCATGATTCATTTATTAAAAGGATTTGTCAATGTTACGTCAGCCCGAAAAGGAAAAGAAAACGAGAAATGTTTCTGGCAAAAGACCACCACGGAAAACGCACAGGTCATGTATTTGAGGCAAAAAAGCCAGTATTGGTACTGAAAGGGTTGTGAAGGTTATTCTTAGATTTACTAGCACAGAATTTTTGTCTTTAATTTTGCTCGTTATTCTATCATTCTCATTTTGTCATTGCTCCGATAAAGGCTTTTTGAGGACCTCCATGGCTTTTCCTTTATTGGGTCATAAAAGCTTGTATGTTATGACCGGTTAAAAGGCGTCACCTTAGATTTGAGCCCCCACACATCAGATATGTTTCTAATGTTAAAGCTGAGCACCTTGACCCCATTATTAAGAGAAGTCTTTATGCACAGAGATAAAACCCAACTAAATGTGTGACGGATGCACTGACGATGCCTTTATGTGACTTCTTCAATCAATAGAATCTTAAATATTTTTCACAATAAAATGAGAATTATGCATCTTGAGCTGATTGAATTATACAGGTAATTGCACATCTCATCATGTTCCCCAACGCCTGTTCACTTGATCTATTAACATAGTTTCCTGATCGTTCTTCCAGCACACACTATATCTGAGCATGGGCTTGAGGAGAGGGTCAAGGACAGCTAAACTTTTCTTCCTCTGGACTGCTCAAAAATGTAATAAATAAACTAAATAAAATAACATTTAATAAGTAAATAAATTAAAGTAAAAAAATTTATATTTTTATATTTAAGCGAAACACCAACTTTAAAAGGAAATGCAATACAATGCATGCTGTAACTATAAGAATGAACAATGTTTCCCTTTTATTTCATATGTAGTAGTGATACATATGCAGAATATTCCTCAAATGAAACCACCAAAATATTTGTAAAAAAAAAATTGAGAAACATTTCTGCAACAGGTACCAGTTTGTTTTTTAAGAGGAAAAACTTAAATATTTCACATAGCATAAGGACAAACTATATATATATATATATATATATATATATTAACAAAAATAATGCAAAGCAGTGTTTCAATGTGGTTATGAATATTTATGACCAGTATATTTTCTCAATTTACTCGACTTTGACAGATACAAAGTCAATTTCGTAACTCATGTGCAGCAAAATCCAAATCTTTAAGTATGGTGCTTTTTGTTTTGACTTTCCTCTATAATGAGACATCTTTGGTATCAAAGGAGGAATGTGTCACAGTAGCAGCCCAGGTTTCAAGGACAATTGAACTCTATTGGAGAGAAATTAGGTTTGGTCTTCAGCTTATGACAAACTATGGCGCCACTGCACCTAATGACCCTTGTGATGTTCTTCTGAATGGGTCAATGACTAATAAGCAAATATCACACTTAGTATGCCGTTGCTATCGTGTGTCACAATTAAGCTTTTTTTCCCCTTTCTCCTCCGTTTGACTTGTTTTCCCAGAGAATTCTGGTAATAACTCAGATGAATGTAGAATTAAGCTGTCTGCGTGCGGTGTTTCTGTAACTGTAAGGCATTATGAACATCCAGATATTTTTGCATGTACTTAAAGTCACTTTCAAAATGAAATATTATTCATCAACTAATGCACTGACCGATTTGAAAACCAATCTGGGCACTATTTAGGAATGCAATTTCCAATTTGCTTATATTAGACAAGATCTAATATTAATAAGAAGAGAAATAATCACATATAGATTTTCACATGTGCTTATACGAACAATTATAGTCGCTCAAATGATCTATTATTCTCTTTCTTTGGCTAAATAAGTGTATATGATACCATTCATCAAGTGCGGATGAGGGGCTGACATGTCTTCCCTCTTCCATTCATCATGATTATAGGGTGATCTGTCTCATTTTGTGTCTAAAGCCGTGTGGCCAGTGTTTTTCACCTGCTTCCTCTGCTCACACAGTGATTGACGTTATTACATACATGAAAGCTTGCTCTTGGCTTCCGATTTATGAAAAAAGAAAAGACTTAATTTTTCTTTTTTTTTCTTCAGTTTTGTGCCATGTGAAGAAAATGTGTGCCGTTTACTCATTAAAAATCTTGAGAGCATACTCTGCTACTCAGCGTGTATAAGAGTGATATATACACACCAGGCAACGTCAATATGCATGTATGTGGACACAAACAGATAAACACACACAGGGGGACGAGAAGTGAATCGAAGTGTGTAAAGTGTGTAGCAGGTCTGAGAATATATTCATGCCTTGATGTATACATATAACATTGTAAACAGCCTAATTTCATAAAAAAAGGTCAATTAGCTAAAAAATCCAAGGCAACATTCTCTCAACTTTTGTCTAAATAATTGTATTTTATTTTGATAGATTTATTTTTTTCAAGACAACAACATAATTCTTGTTCAGTTAGTAACACACAATACATGCATGTATTAAACACACACAAACAATTTATATATATATATATATATATGTTTTGCACTTTTTACTCATACTTTTTAGCTATTTAACCTTAGGGTTCTGGTTTAGTGACAGCTTTGTACCTTTTTCTGAGGATAAAAACCTGTCAAGCCCAATATAAATGAATAAATAAATGAATATTTCTATTGATATAGATATCACTGATATTGATATCACACATACAAGTCATAAAGATGACAACTTAGACTAGTCGGACAACATCTGGTGGATTTTCTATGCACTGTTGTTTTAAGAAAATAACATTTATTGATTATTTGAGACTGTTTGAGTAGTTGCTTTTTTTAAAGGGAGAAATATGTAGCTACAGTTTATATATATATAGTGTGTGCATTTTCACATACAAATTAAAACACCTTGAGTTCTGGTTAAATTAGCATCAATAACTATCTTTTGCTTTTTAATCTAACAGTATAACCATATGTTTTGATCAATTCAATAATCCAATTAGAAGTAAAACTGATGAACCTGTCTTGCCACTTAACTCTATGCTTTAAGTGTTTTAGTATTTCTGCAGAGGGAGAGAGAAAATGCATTTTGCTGTTGTGCAAAACAATGCTTTACTCAATTAAACATTTGATAATCGAGTCCTAATATCATCAGCAGTTGATATAAGAGACATAGAAATTAATTTCCTAATCGCTCTCACGCCACAGAATATTTCAGGCCGCAGCAGGCAAGAGAAAGAGGCCCTAATGTGGTCCACATCCACCGCAGCGGCAGAAACACATTTCCAAACGGCACACACTCACACTCCGCTCAATCCATCGCCTGACAATCTGAGACACACGCAGCGATGGAACTCATCTCTCACTTCCTCCTCGCCCCCCTCTATCTGCAATGCAAAATTAACCTCACTTTAATCTGAGCGCGCAGGGGCAGGGTGGAGAGGTGGGGAACCGGGCCCCGATGAAGAGCCGCCAACGACGCCAGAGTTCAAATCCGGTGCGTCGCTCAATTATATTTCCCTGTTTTGCCTGTCCTTGAGAGGAAACCCCTCTGCTCAGCCACATTATTCTAGGCCCATAACAAATGACACCGCAACACCCCGAGCACAGGCACGTGTGTGTAAACGGAGAGCGTGTTTGGCAAAAATGACTTTCTTTTTTGATGTAAAGGTGGCGCGCGGGTGGCTGCGGCGGAGGGAGGATGTGAAATTGTCTAATGCTGATTGTGATTGTCACGCGCAGGCCGGCCCAATTATATCACTGAATCTTTGTTAAGCAGGCCTTGAAAATGCCTGACAGTATAATTAATCTTGCCATATGAACAAAGAGACCCTGCTCAATAGTATTGAGGACGCTTATTAAAAATACTAAACACCCTCTGCACCCTTTCGAAAATGTGTGTGGGGGGGCGGCTTTTGAAATAGCAAGACGCAAGTCATTATCTTTTTGTTTAGCTTTTTTTTTTAATTCGGAGGTGAAATTGATATCAAGGGGGAGGGAGCTGCGATTTTGCAGAATGATGAAAAATGATGCCTGTGAATTCGAGATATCATTTTGAAAATGATGCTGCTCTCTCGTGGAGCTGACGATATACTGCTTTAATTAGAGTTTCGCGATGATAAGATACCACATCACAGAGTTTGAGGTGTAATTCGCAATCCTTTAATTTATAAAATATAACAACATTACACTCACGCTAATTGCACTGTGTGTAAAAATGAATGATCTATTCCTGAGGAATGGCCAGTGTTACTAAAACAGAAATATGATGCCTGCTGGTATAGTGTTAATCTATGGCTGTACTTATTCCCTTATGTTCTGCTGCGCTCATTTATATGACACTACAGAAGTACTGTAAGGTCACAGCTCTCAGACAGATTAGCTAAATAACCTCTTTAAAGACATTCAAGATTTATAACTTCATCAATAAAGGGACAACAAAAAATGAACAATCGAGGATGAAGAATGATCTCATCAGCAGAGCAAAGGTTAGATGTTAGTGTGCACTTGACTTCAGTCAAAGTCCCTGTAGGTAAGTCAGTGTATCAGTGCTGTGCGGGGAGTAGAGCTAACAACTTGTTAACGACTCTATTCTAAGTTGTGCTTTTTAGCTGAAATAAGTCATGCGGAAAATGTGTAACGTCTATCTAATGTGCTATTGGGATATCGCAAAAAAAAAAAAAAGCAAATACAAATTAGTAATATCATAATTTCATAATTTGAAACACAATTAGCCACAAGCAAAAAGTAGCTACATGTATACTAAGATGACTGTACTTAATGGTGAAATACAAGGTTTTTTTTTGGTTTGTTTGTTTGTTTTTTCAAAACATGCAATCATTAAAAAGTCTGGGGTCAGTAATGTTTTTAAATGTTTTATAAAGAATTATCTTCTCCACACCAAACCTGGATATATCTGATTAAAAAAACTTGAAAAACAGAAATATTGTGAATTAGTAATATCATTTATATTTTGTAATTGAAAATATTGCCCTATTTAAATGTATTTAAATAAATTAAATATACTTAAATATTATATGTAACTGTAATTATTCCCACAGCTATCCCTCCTGTCTTCAATGTCACATGACATCCTTCAGAAACCATTCTAATATGCTAATTTAAGTGCTTATAAACATTTCTTATTAGTATCCACATTGCACTGCTTAATATTTTTGTATAAATCATGATGCTTTTTTTTTTCTTCAGGATTCTCTGATGAATATAAAATTCAAAAGAACAACATTTCTGAATTATAAATCTTCTATAACATTATAAATGCCTTGACTGTTAATTTTGATCAATTTATTGCATCATTGCTGAGTAAAAGTTAGATTTTTCTCATAAAAAATAAATAATAAAGCAGAAAACCAACTAGTAAATAACTAATGCTAAACACTGAAAATGCAGTGAACAGGACTACACTAAAGTAAACAACCAGGCAAATGCGTCTTTAACTGTGAATTGGACTTGACTCATGTTGAGCATCACGATGCCTCTAACAAAGACAAGAATGCCTTCTTTAACCGTGACTTCAGTTGCTATATTTAGCATTTCTCCCATTCTTGTGTGTACCAGTGGACCATCTCCTCCCCTTATAACATCTCTGCTCCAGTGTAGCGTAGATTCCCCATGCCTCAGTTCTTCAGGATTACTTAAATCAGTGGAGAGTTCCTCCCCTCCACCTTCCTCCTCTTTTCATGGTTCACAAGTCAAAGCTGCCCCGGCCAACAGCCCTATCAGAACCTCCTCAGTACCGGCACTGGGCCGTCGCGAGCAGAGCGCGGGGTGAGATCGAGGGGGCACGCAAGGTGCCACAGAGGTGGAGATGCCTAATTTAGCAGAAACACCATCTCACAAGCTACAAGCCAGATCAGCCTTGCAACCGCAAAATCGTTTTAATATATTCCCAGCGCTACTTGTGAATATTAATTTTAAAAATTAATTATTAATTTTGCCCCTGGCATGGCAAGATATACTCGTTTTAATTAGTGTACCGTACTCCCCTACAATTAAAATATAATTGATGTCCATATATATTGACAGCTGCTGTGATCGCTTTTCTTGCTGGTGTCAACACAGGCAGGGCACGGATTCTACCATCCTCTCTGGTCCATTTAGTCAATGCCGCTTTTCAGATCCATCCCACCATTTGTGACATTAAGAGACAAAATGTGGCCTTGATACCAGCAATTAGGAAGCGTGAAGACTTCCTTGCTTCTGTGGAACACAAAAGGTGAATATTCTGCCTATTGTATGTAATATGATAGTGAATCATAAATGGTGCTATCAAAAACCAATATGCCCTCCACAGCATTTATTGATAACTGCATCAAAAAGATTGACCAGTGCATTATTCAAAATGTCTCTTTTTGTGCTCCACTGAGAAGTCAGTCCTACAGGTTTTAAACAACACAAAGAAAAATAAATCGTGACAGATTTTTCATTCGATTAGAGTTCATTCAATTATTATTATTATATTGCACAAATGGAGGAGTAGGAGCAACATGTAGACGTTTGTGCTGTATAAGTGAAAATTTGTAGGATTTGTTGGACGTATATGTGTGTGTTTCCCTTTCTCTCCATCCAGCCTGCTTCCCCCTCTTTCCCTTCCTCTTCTTCTCTCTTTCTGCATGGGGAGGTGGCAGATGGATGTGTGAGAAGCAAGAAATCTGCTTCTGTCCGTGTCAGTTCTGCTCTACAGAGCACTGATAACTGAATAATAATCCCTCTCTCTCACTCTCGTTCCTCTGCACCTCCCTCTTTCTCTTTCTATTCTCATTCCCTTCTCTTCATGTGAACACCCCTCCGTTCTCTTTTACTGTTTATCACATCTCACTAGTTCATATTAAACTTTCTCCATCAGCCGTCACCTTCCGCTGTGTTAAAGAGATCCTGTCATCACTTCCTCTCACAGAGCCTCACGCTGACCAGCAGGAGCACATGTCACAGGAACCTCTGCAAATGAGCTGTACAAATAAACATCAAGTTGCTATTTTCTCACTGGAGTTATCAATACTTTATCTAAGATTAGTAGTGGTACCAATTAATTTTTTTTTATTTTTTTTATTTATATAATTTTTCTCTCTTATTAAACTGTAACAGATGTGACACATGGAGCATCAAATCTTAAAGTACTGAGCACAAATAATGCAAAGTAAAAATGCAAACTCACTCTCATAGTATGAATAGGCCTGATGCTTCTGATTAGATAGGATAAGCTTTATTATGACATTCAATCCTTCTTCTGCCAAAGAGTCAAACACACAAGAGGAGCATTCTCGACATATGCACATCAAAAATAGTGAAAGAGATGAAAAAAAGAGGAATCTTCAGAAGCCATTCTAATGGAGCAGGCGAAAGATTTTAGCTTTTAATATTGCATGCGCACTGGGTTTTTGTGCAATTGACCAACATGACATTCCTAAGTGTATAAATGGGTAGCTTTATGATGATAAGATCACTGGCTAATAAGATATTTATGTGACATGCTCACTGACGGATCCATCTCCACACTGCCTTCTTCATGCTTCAGCAAGCCGGTGAGGATCAAGCGCAAATTCACCAAATGGGCTCGTTAAATGGAGAGGAAATTTAATAAATTAGGATTTCTGCTCTCCAAGTCATGAGGAAATCAAACATTTTTGGATTGATAGAGCCTGAATTAGGATCCTGGAGATACTTTCATTCGTCATTTTTTTTACATTCATCCTAAAACATGTTTTGAGATCTGAAATCTGCCATGTCAGCTGCATTTATTATAGTAAAAGTGTGGACAGTGTGTGGTCTTTGAGAGATAAAGGTTTAAGTTTTTGTGTTTCTTCAGGACGTGCATGGGACACGCGGCTTTCAGTGCTAACATGTAAGATGTGTTGTCTGAATTGTTTTAGGTTTCTCTTGGTCGAGTCTCTCTGTTAATCAGCCCTGTCATGACTAATGCCACGGCTCCTCTCGACATGTTGTGTGTTTACACCACTCATACGCTCGCTATCATGGTGAGCATAACCCATGGTAATTAGCCTAATGGTGCTAATGAGAGAGCTGACATGAAAAAGCCAGTGTTAGGACAGCATCTGATTGACAGCATTACAGATTTACACGCAACGACATGCTTATATTTACACACACGCACGCGCACATATACTGTATATACACTGAAAATACTTGCATCATAGAAAGAGAGCTGCCATCAAAACAATGAGTTCGAATTACAGAACAGTACATATAAAAACTACAACCGATAACTACAACTACAATGCAGCTAACCTGTCCAGTGGAAGTAAACATCTGTGAATTCAATTTATAATGTAGACCCTGTGTTTCATAATTGTTATTATTGATGAACTCCTTCAGGGTGATTTAAAACCCCTTTACTTCACATTAAACCACAATATCATTGTTTATTTTAGGATATATATATATGGAGTCTCTGAATTTGCATTTTTTTGCATCTCCTATATTTAGGTTTGGTAATTTCACTTTGATAGCAAAGAAAAAGATTTTAGCCAGTTATAGAATAATTAATAGTATTAATATTCTTTTTTTTTTAAAGCCCAATGTTATTTTCATCGAAGAAAACAAACAAAACTACTTTTTAATCAAAAGCCTCCGTACACACAGAATGTAATATGCATTTGAAAATATATATTGACACCATATAAACAATAATATTATATAAAATAAAATATTAAAAAAATAAAAATTATAAAATTATATTTTTAGCATTACGGGGTGTATATATATATATATACACACACACACACACACACACACACACACACACACACGTATGTGTGTGTGAATTTGTGTATGGAAAAACCCTCTATTTACATATTGATTGATCAATATATATATTCAATTATATTCAAAACAATATTTAACAATTTTTTTATTGAATTTGGTTGCTTATTTACTTACAAATACTATACTATTATATAGTAAATAAAATATGATCTATAGATACATGGACGGAAGGATGTTCCGTTGATCTATAGATTATATTATATATAGATTATATATTATAATAGTATAGTATTTGTAAGTAAATAAATAAACAAACAAATTATAAATAAATAATATTTTACAGACAGACAGACAGACAGACAGACAGACAGATAGATAGATAGTTCGCACAACATGAGCATGAAAGTCTGAGTGATGGAACAGTGTGTATGTGGAGTGTGTTTCTGCTTCAGAGTATGGACTGTAGCACATATCCCAGTGCACTGTATGAGCACCATCTGTGTGCAGTGAGCTCTGTGTTCACAGTAGCATACGCACTCAAAGAGCGTGAAGGCACTGTGCTCAATGAAAACCATAATGCAAAGAGTGTGTGTTTGAGTGAATGAGGACCCAGAGTGGCTCACACATGACACAAGCCATACCCTCAAGTCCATCTGTCACCATGCATGGATATCACGCCAAACCTGCTTTGAAACCCCTCCCTCCCTTCCACTTTCCCTGTCTACTGTGCTCCCTCTCTCTTTCTTCATGTCTCTCTATCTATCTCTTTCTCCCTCTCACTATCTCACTCTCCCTCCACCTCTTGTTCCCTTTTCTAAATCTCAAAGGAGCCTGTGTGTACTCTATATTTATTATCCTGGGTGGCACAGATGATAGATGGGATACCTGCACAATTACAAGGGCACAACATTACCTTTTCCAAGCTGATAGGGTGAAAAACACACTCTCTATCCTCTCGCTCACTGTCTCGCTCTTCAGAAAGGGGGATATTATATTATAAAGACATGTTCTGTTCAGGGCAGGAAGCACAATCCAGACCTATTAACAAAGAGTCTCTATAACTTAAAAAATCCTCACAACATAAAACATAATGGCCTATCCATTTCAAATTGGAAATCCTTTTGTAGAGAGTACAGCACAGACCACCCGAGGTAAAGTATATAAGGTATGGAGACAGAAAACAGGGAGTCACAAGTGACTGTCTTTGGGAACGTTCATAAGGAAAGCAGCGATATGGCCACGGGTGTATAAGCCCGTCGCAGAGCATTGACACAGGCCTGGAGCATCATATTAAAGGTGTTTCTCTGTGGCACAATGTTAAGGCAGCCAAAGTCTGAGCATTTATCTTTATTCTGCTGAGATTTGTGAAAGGCGAGATTGAGAGGAGGCCGATAATGCAGGGTGTTCCGAGGCGGACATCTTGAAGCGTGATGTTGAGGTATGTTCCTGCTCGGGCAGAGGAGGCATTGACATATAAAATGGTTGTAAATTTGCATTAGGCTCAATCCATCATAGGTGAGAGGGAGAGAGAGTGGGGACAGCGAGCGAGGAGCTGTGTTGTACGCTGTGGAGCAGGCAGCCTCTGACAGATTCCTCTTTAAGTGACTGTGAATGCAACAATTCCACAAATAATTTGTCAAGCGCTGCTGCTGAACTAGCTCTGAACCCTCTTCCCCTCTCTCCCTCTATCTCTCTCTCTCAAGGCCATGGCTATAAAGTTGCAATCCTTTTATGGGACAACTCCTAATAAAGGAAGCGAAAATAATTACAGTTTGTTGGAAAAGCAGCCAAAGAGATAATATATGCTGACCAAAAAAAAATTGTGAAAAGCTTTCATTTTTAAATCTTTATAATTATTTTGTTTTTAATTATTATTTAGCTTGATTTTATGTATTAATTACTATTATTATGAGGCTACTAAAAAAAAAAAAAACACACACACACAAAAAGTCACTGACTGTGGTTTTAAATGGTCATACACTGTATTTAAAATCTTTTTTTTTTTTTTTTCAGGTAATTAAATTACCTTATGTATAATAAAAACGCAGAAATAAACATAAAAACCCCTGCTAAACAGTAAGCAAGTTGTATTCTCTTGGATGGAGATGTAGACATGGTGAGCTGTAACAAAAGCACATGGTTTGTAAACTACATAATGACAATCAGACCCAAATTAGGAGAGCAAATGAGCTGTTTGGGCTGATGGTCAGCAGAAACTTGGCAGCACTTGATTGCATTTTTGTATTTATGAGCTAATTTCACTGGGCACTTGTGTTTACTGTATACTAATACAGCATGTGCTGTCTTTCAGTCATGGTGTGGCTTTTATTTGAAGGCCTTTCAGGGTTTGGCTTGTTTACTTGTAATTGAACATGCAAGAGAGACAGACATCGTTTGACAAACTGAAGACCTTTGTTCTCTTCAACACAGTTTTGTAGAAAAATAATTAAGAAGCCAAATCAAGCGAAATGACATGGTTACAGTGCAGTCATTTGTATGACCATCAGAGGACCCCAAAGGGTCAGAATCAAATGGTTACATATATATATGCAACATATATTTACATTCAAAGATTCTAGTTATTATTTATAAAATACTTAGTCAATCAATTTATCTACTTCACACAGGATACTGTTGCCATGAATACTATCAATAGCACTTTTATTCGAGGCCTTCTCTCTGACAGTTAACAACTTACTAAGGGATTTTAAAGTATTTACATTGACTGTGATATTTTAATAAATAAACAAATATTGATATGTTATTACCACAATTCTAGATAAATTCTAGTTAATACTCCAACATAGTAGGTGGCAGTATTGCAGTTTAATACTGGTTTCCACCTGTAGAAAAACAGAAGAACATGACAATGCAATGTGTAGCTACTACTGCTGCAAAAACTCATGTCAGAGGAGATGACAGACAAAAGCGAAACAGTCTACCAGCACCTGAGAAAAGTTAGCTCACCAGTGTGGGAGTTCTTTTTGGATTCTGTACAAAAAGAAAGTGCCAAACAACAGTAAGCTCTTTATGAACACTTTCCCACAGTTATGGTCTCTTCCTCTCTATGCTCATATTTTCAATGTGATTAAAAAAAAAAAAATAAGGCAAAACAATTAAGTTAAAGATCAATTTAATTGATTATTATTATTTTATTTTTTTCAAAATTTCTATATAGCGTGCCCTCCACTAATATTGGCACCCTTGGTAAATCTGAGCAAAGAGTAGTGAAAATGACCATTTCCACCATCAGGGAAATAATGAAGAATTTCCAATCAACACACAATGGAAGAGGACGTGTGTCTGGAACTACAAATGGGACTGGCTTCTATGATCAGAAACTAAAAAATGAGGTTTTTAGCAGCAAACACTCAAGATGGGTTTGGTGAACACAGGGATAAAAAGTACTCCTAAAGAGGAGAAGCATCATCATGGAGCTGGTATTCTGAAGGATCTGGAGTGATTCTGCATGAAGGAATGGTCTCTTTTCTCATATCAGGTGTTCTTCAAACTCTTCAGGCATTACAGGAGATGTTATCTTGGGAAAAGGATGTAGCAATAATTGGGTGCCAATAATTGTGGCTAACATGTATTGCAGTAAAACATTTATTTCATCATGAGTTTTTCTCCCCATTTTCAATTGTTTTACTTCAATGAAATGTTAGAATTTTGTGAATTTTTTGAAGGAAAGATCAAAAGGATAAACAATGCAGATTTATTTTCACAGCCACCTTTGCTCAGATTTACCAAGGGTGCCAATATTAGTGGAGGGCACTGTATATTTCGTGGTATCCCTAGTTTTGATATACGGCAATTGTCTAAGCTTTAGGTCTTATCAATCTATCCTGAAGAACAATAGTGAGCATTTAAAATGACAAAAAAAGAAAAAAAAAAACATTAGTTTAAAGTATTAGCACTGAAATTTCTAAGACATTTGCTGAAAGCTAGTGTGTTTTGTGAGATGGAGCCTAATATCATATGTATCCAGGAGAAAGAAAGGCCTGATATTGTAGTATTCACACAATAATGACCTCAGAGCTCTCCATCAGCAGTGTTATTTATCAAAAACAGGCTGTGAGCGGGGTGAAGGATGTCTCTTATCTTTTCCTGTCAGCAGGGACATTAGTCATGGGAAAGTTTGGCTCCGGTCTAGGCAAAGGGGGTCCTTGTTGTCATTTTAAATTGCTAATCAATCACCAGATCAGGTGCTTCTGTTGACCAGATTACATAGAGGGGTGCCGTGAACATGCAGGGCCATTTGTGGAGGGTTTGGCCCATGCAGATGAGGCCGATTGAGCGGTTTAACATTGTTGATCACACAGTGAGGGATGGGATGAGGGGGAAAGCGAGAAAGAGAGAGAGGGAGAGAAAGAGCCTTAAGCAATGACTTCTGAGAGGGCAAACCGAAAAGGAAAAAAATGCTCATTCATCATTATTGTCATGGGCTTTCCCAAATGATAACAATTTGTCTTCATCCTATTTTTAGACAATGAGACACAATAGCCATTTGGCCAGATGGGATAGCAGCCCACCATTGCAATATGTTACCTTTTCCTTTGATGTCCCCGCTTAATTTCATTATTTTGAATGTTTCAATGTCATTACAATCAGCTCTATTCAACACGTTCAGAAGCGGGGCGCTAAAAGCTACATATTCTTACAGAATGCTAATAATGTTAAAATCGCATCACAAACAACTCTACCTAAAATTGAGTCGAATATCTGACCCAGAAAGGCATAAAGAAAAGGATCTGCTTCAGACAAACAGATTCAGTGGGGCAGATAGACTGGGACTTCTGAAAAGCAGGTGGCCAGTACGTGTGGGTCCTTCTAATGGGAAAGAGGAGGTCAAAGTTGTGACTGAGAAGGATGAAGACAAATGATACGGAGAGAAGATGTATAGAAGTGGTATAATTGACATCTAACGTGTGTGCTGACCCTCTGACTCCTGGGGTTACCGCAGGCCACCAAATTAAAGGCCAGCATTAGTTTATCCAATGGGGAGATTCAGATTGAGCCAGCAGTTTGAGAGAACTGAAAATCAATCGTAAGAATAGTTGAAGTTGAAATTGATCATTTGCATCGAAAACTGTAAAGCCTTAATGCTTTTTATGATGAAGGTGCTATGTTCTTTACATTGTTCTGAATTTGAGCTAGCATTGCAATAATAGTTTGATCACTGTCTCACTGAAAGTTGAAGTAAAAATTCAAAGTCCCTCTAAAGCTGATACAAGCAATACTTGACACATGCTCATTCGGTTTTCTGGATTAATTCATGACATACTAATGAAAACATAGATCTTAAATACTTTGAGGTCTCAACAACGCACACAAGTAATATTGCAAACAAGTAATATTGCAATTTAAAACAATGTTTGCATCATTAATATATTTTAAAGTCTAATTAATGGATGTGACAGCAGAACTGAATTTTCAGGCTCTATTACGACTGTTTTAAGCATCACATGTTCTTTCAGGAATCATTCGAATGTGCTGTTTTGGTGTCTTCTATTATTATAAATGCAAAAAATGGTTGTGCTGCATAATATTTCAATTCTGGACTCTTTGAGAAATAGAAAGTTAAAAGAACTATACTTATTTGATATAGCAATCTTTTATTAGTAATGTCCGTGCAGTCACTTTCGATTAATGTATTACACTTCATTTCAGTATTGTATACATATTTGTAGATTACAAAATATAATAACTTTTTCTCCTTCTATTCAAACGAAACGTATCCAAATTTAGTGATAAATATATCTGTTGTGGTGTTAAATAAGAAAACACAATGTGATTAGGTTATACTGGATTTGTTATTTTAAATGTTGCTTCTGTGAAGTGATATATCTATGAACGCGTGTTCAGTTTGCTTTTGCTCTTTTGGACTGAACAAATATACTCCTTGTAATTTAGGATCTGCCTTAAATGGACAGCTCACCAAAGAATTTAAATTCTGTCATTAACTACGCACCCTTGTGTTGCTTCATCTTCAGAACACAAACTTGATGAAATCCGAAAGCTGTCTGACCCTGCATAGACAGCAACACAACTACCATGTTTAAGGCCCAGAAATGTAGTAAGGACATCATTAAAATAGCACATTAGTTAGTTTTGTTTCTGTCTTTGCTGGGTCAGAAAGCTGTCGGATTAAATCAAACATCTTGCAGATGTCTTACAGGTTTAGAACAACATAATGGATGAGTAATTAATGACAGGACTATTTAAGATAGCTGAATCCATAGTGACAATTGTATAATTTAAACGTACAAATAAAATAAAGAAGATTCTCCGTAAACTCAGTAAGCAAAAGAACACTCGAATACAGCAAAACTAATATTAGTGTTAGCTACACACAGTGTAATGCATCTCCTCTATGCGGTTCTGTGGGAATCTGTTTACATGGCTCTGTTAAATCCCTACTGTTTCATGCACACAAATTTCCATAGCTTCATCTTTGAGAAGCTGGCAGGAGCTGATGTCTCTAAACAGTGTTTAAAAACAGATTACTGCATAATTGTCTGTGTAAGGCCCTCTTTAATCCCCTCTCCTGTTCAAATCCACCATGTCACCACCTCCAATCGCTGAGGGCACGTCGCCATTAAATACGTGAGCCGCCGATATATATGATTCACATTTCAAATGCCTCCATTTCCCTGTCAGTCTCTCACCCCGCTTGCTGACTTTCGTAAAGATGTCATCAAATTCTTATGCCACGACGTGAGTCTGTTCATGATGGTAAATTATGTGAATGAAAGCAGTTAGAGAGAGGGAGGAAGTTCTTGCTCACAGAGGTCAGTCCCTGACTCGCCGGATGCAATTAAACAAACGCAGACATGCAGATGAAGTGCCAGTGAAAAGGAAAAGAGTGCACTTTAGACCTCCCTCAGAGAGAAAATAAAGAGAGGGAAAAAAACTTTTAAGTGAGGAGCTAATGTCATTGACGTCTGTTTTTGCATTTGCATTATGGAAGCAGCATTAGTCTCTGATTACACTAACTGAACAAGAGACTTTAGCTGGTCATTACAGACAGCAAGGGTTTTGTGTTGATGCCGTCTGAATAAACACCCATTTATATCCACAATTTCGAGATTAAATTGAATTTTGCACAGTATGTTATTTAAGCTGTGTCGGTGACTCATCAACATTTTACAAAACAAAATAGCAATGTCTTTTTTTTTTGCAATTTCACTCGTCACAAAACAACAAACACTCAGGCTAAGTGTCCTTAGTGAGCAACACATCCATCCCTCCCAAGTGTGTGGGCGTGACATGCGATAAACCCCTCCCCCTCCACTCCCACTACCCAGCATGCCTTGCTGTATTGGCTAACTCTGAGTGATAATTTATCATGTACCTACTGTGTTCCTCTATTCCAGAGATGAGCAAGGAGCTCTTAAGACACCATTGATTTTTATTTGATTAAATGTCCGCTCGTTCGCAGCAAATTAGCATGAGTTTAATCAAATCAAAATCGATAACTACTTAATAAAACGAGCCCCATTTATGGTCGAAGTGAGACTTTGGATGGTTTAAGAAAGTAGGCGTGATGTAGATAGGAAGTGTGACTATGTCTCATGGTAATGTAAGAACACTGAATTGTATTATTCATATTATTATCAGCTCAATTGTCTTTGAGAATAAAATCTATTACTGTACCACACAAAATAACTTTCTTTTTCCTTCTTTCTTCAAAGAAAAACAAAAACAAAACAATCTATGCTTTACAGTGAGGCACTGACTGTACAATGGATGTATACAGAAATGGGAATATAATGAGAATTATTAATCATTATCATTGTCATTTTTTTTTTATTGCACTTTCACATAAGCACAAATTAACTTAGTTTAACTTAGATTAGTTTTCTTGCAGTTTTAGTTGCAGAAAACATACTGGCTGTATCAAACTTTTGTTTGTGCAGAATATCTCAGTAGAGATCACTGAACTTTTACTTACATTTTTGCTGTGTTTTCAGCTCATTAGTACTTATTTCTGTAATATAGAGAGCATTTGCACGTGGTTGCCAGGTTGGGAAAGTTCAGTAAAGCAAATCAAATCAATTTAACTGAATTATTGCACTTTCACATAAGCACATTGGGGATTGATTGGGGATTTACACTCTTGACATCAGGCAACTGCAGCCATGAATACTGGTGGAGGCTTCTTACCAATGCGGGATTACATTAATGCCAAGTAAAATAAGCAAGATAAATCATTTTCAGGGTAAATAAGTTAATAAAAAAAAATACAAATCCGGACAATTATCTTTAGTAAATCGAGATGAGCAGAAATTATTCAAATATGATTTATCGCGCAGCCCTGAATGGAACCAATACAGAAATAGTTAAAAAAGGTAAATAGCCAACAGGTAAATAATATGTGCGTTAATACTTTTAGTGTGAAAAATCCATTGCTGGCCTTTTCAGTGTTTTGTCTAATATCGTTTTTTGAATTGAACAACTAAAAACCATGAAAAAAATATGTGAACTGTACATCTAAAATTAATTTTACAGAAAAAAAAAAGATGTGCGTTTTTATAAAATATACTTTAAATACTGCTTTTACATTTTCCAATAATTGTCCCCATTAATTTCCATCATAAATGCTTCATTGTAACCTTGATTTTCAGTTTGAAGGCACGAGCCAACATATTTTTTTGTGGTGGACAGTATAAACAAATGTACTGAACAAATTGTACTGAACTTATATTGAACCCTGAATATTCCTTTAAAAGACAATAAACACCGACGCGATTGTTGCCGTACTAACCGAAGTGTGCTGTTGCAGCATTCATGCCGCTCTGATCTAATTCACAGGTGGACCACCCCTAAAAAAGCTTGTGTTTGACAGGCTTTTCCCATCCTAAACCCCCTCAACTATCATTCATTTTTATTGGCCATCTGCAAGAAGGCCTCTTTGAAAATAAAGCACTACTACTGACAAGTTGAGCAAGCTTTAACATCTCCAGTTCTCTCTTTGGAGGAGACGCTCTGAAGCATCTTGCTGCTGTGTTTTTCATGCGCAGTTTGTACGTCTTTAAGTGTTTCTGACCGTATTTGATCTGTGCTACTTCCCCTGCTGCACCCCTTCAGAACACACAACTTCAAGTCCCTTTGGAAAATGTACAAATATATGTGCGAGCGTTGAGTGCAGAGTCAAGGATCAGTGCATCAAAAGCCCGTGATAGGCCCTGGCAGTTCCTCAGACAAAGCTGACCTAGATCTATCGAGGGCTCTTAAAAGAGAGGTCTTAAGTCCGGCTTGTCCCAGCCACTGTGCCCTCCCTCTCTACAGTGCCTGAGGGCAGGCCCGAAGGAGAGAAAGATCCACAACTCCTATGGGGCTCAAAGTATTGTCTCTGTCTGAGCGAGGGCATTTATGAAAGGTTATGGGGGGGGGAAGCGCTGATGGACAATCATGCCGAGGTGTACTTTTAGAGCTGCTCAGTCAAATGTCAGTAAAACAAATAATAAACCACTGATTCTTGACTCACACACTTACTTTTACATTTACCAAAGGAACTTCATGTTCTGAAGGGGTACAGCAGGAGTACTAGTATTGATCAAAAACACTTAAAGATGTACAAACCGTGCATGAAAACACAACAGCAAGATACTTCAAAACTGCTCCTCCAAAGAGAAAACTGGAGATGTTGAAGCTTACTCAAGCCTGTCAGAAATAGTGCTTTATTTTCTTGCAGAGGGTCAATAAAAATGAATGATTGTTGAAGGGGTTTAGGAGGAGAAAGGCCTGTCAAACACAAGCACAATTTTTTCTTGTTTTCTATTATCTTTTTTTCCTAATAAAGTCAAAACTTTTCAAACATATGTATATGGCTCAATGACATAACGCAAATTATCTTGTCCCATCCATTAATTTATTCAAAGATTCAAAGAAAATTTTTGTTTATTATTCAACAGTAAAATAGCCTTTAAATAAATAAATAAAATGACTAATTAACTTATTAACATAACAACTACTACATACAAAAAAATACAACCTACTTTAACATAAAAAAATATAATATCTTAAAAGTGTATTAAAACAATTTTGATGAACACTCACATATACACAATATAAGCAAAATATATAGTTCTCTCCAATACTTGCTGAACACAATTATTGACACCCCTAGAATTGTTTTATGAGTAAAATATCTCTGAAGTATATTCCCATTCATATTCACGATTCTGAGCACTCCAGGGTGATTATGGACATGACATTATCCAGCCATGGTTTCTTGTTTCACAGAAATATGTATAGACGGGACAACAAAGCCCAAATTCCCTTAATCAAATCATCAAGAAAAAGCAAATAATATATTTATGATGTGCAGCAAAAGACAACTGAGCTTCACCAATTAGTGAAGTGGCTTTAAGAAAAGAGCTAGAGCAGTGAAAATGACCATTTCCACCATCAGGGAAATAATTAAGAATTTCCAATCAACACACAATGTTACGAAGCTGCCTGGAAGAGGACGTGTGTCATACACGGTGAGGAGTAGAGTTTGAGTGGTTAAAGACTCTTCAAGGATCAGAGAAAACAGTTGAGTCTCAGGGTAAGAAAAGCTTTAAATACAGTCAAACAGCCCCTACATCAGCACTTACTGTTCAGGAGGGTTTAATCTCCAGCATGTTCAGTTGTCAGACAGGACTGGAACTACAAATGGGACTGGCTTCTATGATCAGAAACTAAAAATGAGGTTTGATGAACACAGGGATAAAAAGTACTCCATGTGTACAATGAGATATACTGCTGTGATTTTGATGTTGTGAGCCTATATTTCTTGTTTAGACACATGGCATCATGGATTCTATCAAATATCAACAGATAACAAATCTACAACTGACTGAATCTGTTAGAAATCTTATAATGAGCCATGGTTGAGTCTTCCACTGGGACAATAATCCAAACACAAACATCAACATAAACACAATAATTAGTCACTGAGCACAACATGAAGCTTTTGCCATGGCTGTCCCAGTCTTCTGACCTGAACCCTGCAGAAAATGAGTGAGGTGAACTAAAGAGGAGAAGCATCATCATGGAGCTGGTATTCTGAAGGATCTGGAGTGATTCTGCATGAAGTAAGGTCTCTTTTCTCATATAAGGTGTTCTTCAAACTCTTCAGGCATTACAGGAGAAAACTCAGAGCTGTTGAGTTCCTCTAAATTACTATATACTAAAAACGACTTTAACATTAAAAAATAAATAAATAAATAGCAGCTTATTTTGAGAATTATTTGTAAACTCATTGTAAATGTTAGAAACGCATTGCTGAAACATGTTGCAAAGGCTGAGAGCTATATAATACTTAATAGTGAAGTTATACAGTTAAACAGTTTTTCCCCATTTTCGTGAGCAGGATTTATTGGGCGAGTCTAAATCGAAGCTCCGTGACACAATGGAGCCATCTAGCACTGCCCCTCCTGTGAAACTATTAAGAGCTGTGTTGGACTTGAAGAAGCACTGACTGCACAGACTGATCCCTGTGTGACATCATTACAGTCATTATGCTTTGAATCGCTCTCACGGTACTTTGATGTCAAACACTGATCGTTCCAAGCAGTCCTGCTTCAAGTCAAACGCACACATAATATCTAGAGCGCATAAGCATCCGTGGTTCGCCCCTTCAATCAAAGTTACTGTCATTACCGTTAAATATGCCTTCGTCACATCACATGGTTTGCTATAATTTACCAAACAACTGAGCTTGGTCTCCTTATTTAAGTCAAGCTGCTTGAGGAAGGCGGTTGAGAGAGACGGCAGCTTTGCTGTGAGTGGGCGTGGTTTAAGAGCTGCGAGTGGACACGCCCCCAGTGTTAAATCGCAGAGAGTATGGCTTATTTTTTCAAGATTTTGATAACTTATTTACTTTTATATTTTATTTTGTTTTATTTCATGATGTGACAAACTCAGAACATTTACACAGATTTTAAAAGAATAAATATATATATATATATATAAATATATATTTAAATATGTTTCATATTTATATTTTATATCTCCCTGACCCATATGCTCACTATGCAAATGTGTCTTCAAGATGCATTGTAAGAACTTTGAAAAATCATTGCCTGTAGTTACTCACATATAGCCTGTTAGCCCTGTACAGCTCCACCTATCTCTACCAATACACCCTCAAGTCAAGTTAACCACTCATAAACCCTTTTTTTCTTTCCTAGTGGCTAGTAAACACAATTTATCTTAATCCCTGCAGTTTTAACAAAGGCTGTCTCCAAAATAATGAATGTTCAATGTAATTAATTAAAGCCACACTGCAGCACCCTAACCTCTCAAAACAGAAGAAGCTTTTATTGATATCACAATCGACAGCTGATATAATGCTCTGTAATTTGATTTCCACTGGAGCCCTTTTTTGTAATTACAGTGTTGTCTCTTATCTATTTTTATCACACCGTGTTAGCCATTTGTTGGCGGACACTGCATTTAATATCATTTAAATGAGCAACACTAGCCTTTAATTTCAAAAGACAAGGCCATCTTTTTCATGTTGGCCTTCATTTTTTTTCCTCCGCTGCAAAATACAAAATAGACCTCGCTCGCTCTGGTTCTCTCTCCCTCTCCCTGGCTCAACTTGTCAGTCAAAACATGAAGCTGACACGCCGGCATAAATTGTTCAAAGTAGTTTTAGGTGAAGAGGGACGGAGACGGGAAGCCAATGTGGATATTTTTTCCCCCTCTCTACAAAAGCCAACCTCAATTTGCGTCAAACAGGGTTAAAAGACCTTGGGATTAAAGCAATAAAGTGGCTGCTGTCAGCCCTGAAACCCCCTCCATCGCTTAAGTGCCAAACTAGAGTTGTTCAATATCATCTCACATTAGATCATGTCATCGCGAGGTGACGGGCATGCATCACAAGTCCCGACAGGTCCGATTTCTGCTGAAGAATTCATCCCTGTCTGGCACAATCAAACCCGACTCTTCTCCGCACCCATCTAAAATGGGAAATCCAATCTGATTGTGCCGGAGCAGCGTGAGAACACACGAGGAGGGGAAATGTGAAATTCCCGTCAGCGGATGAAAACAGAAAAATTTGGGAAATGGAATGTGATGGGGGCCCAACAGAAGTGCCGGCCCGCTCACCTGCGTCTTGACGCTCCCCCTTTGAGACAGTGCTAATGGAGCGCTGACTTGGGAGGAATAATACACTCGGACAGGGGGTAGGAGGGGTTGTTATCTCAAAATTGGAGTCTGAAAGGATGTTTATTTTTATCATTTTCCCACAAAATATCTGTTGTTCCTCCGGCGGCGCACATTTTTCATTCACGGAGCAAGCGCGGCTATTCAGCCGGCAGGAGTCTACGGACTGCTCGACGGACAGACAAAACACCCCGGGAATAAATAGAGACTGCCACAGGCCGGCGGGAGAGTGACTGACAGCCGACAAGACCCCAGCCGGCTCACTGTCACCGGCAAATCCCCCCCGCACACACACCGTGTTCCTTCACTCAATGGTTTCGAGGCCTTATCACTCAAGGGTCTGCTAATTCACCAGCCAAGGTTGGCCCGATAAGGCTTGCTCCTCACCGTCTGTTTTACTCAGGAAGGGAGATGGACAGGTCCCCAGGATAAACGCCGCTCATGCCCCCCTCCAACATGTGTCTGTCTCAATGACATGGCTGCCCGACGGGTTACAATGCACTGTGCCCTTTGAATTAAGGGACGTAAGCGATACACTGATAAACTGACACTCTCAGCACCAGAGGAGGAGAAGAGAGATGGCAGACGAGCAAAAAAAAAATGGGCCTGTTTCAACCGCAAGCGGTGTACACACACACACACACACACACAAATAAGGATGCACACAGGCCCACTTTTCAGCAGGAAGTGGATCATGCCCAAAATATCAAGTCTGTCAAATAACAAGTGCACGGTGGCATTTAGCAATGTCTGTAACTCTTTTCTGCTCTCATTGCCTGCTCTCTCTCTCGGCTCACACGCCAGCGCACGATGAAATCCACCATCTCCCTAATGAGACAAGATGTCGCGAGTGATGGGCCGCGTCGCAGTGAGAAGCGTTGCGGATCTCAGAGTGTGAATATCCAACTTGAAAGTAAATGGCAAAACACTTGCTGGATATATTCACCACTATATCAGTAAAAGACGACAGCTAAAGAGAGAGATAGAGAGAGAGGGAGAGTGTGCACACACAATATCACCACATCAAGTTATTTTCAACAGACACTGCATTTATTGTATATAATGGAAATATTCAACCATCCAAATGATTCAGGTACGCATGGAGAGCTGGAGGAGTGCATTACGATTATGGTACAATAATGAGGAAGCGGATCTTCAAAGCAACACGCTAAAGCTAATCAAACACAGTGGTAATCCCGATGATATATGGGCAATTTAACTATGAGCGGAGCACTTTTTAATTGTCGATTCCTCTCTTTGAAATCGCTCTCAAATTGACATCCTCCATGTTTCGCACCTAATGCTTTTATTCTGATCTCTCTTTCTTTCTCTTCCTCCGTGACATATTCTTTCATTTCACACTGAACCCCGGTCGCTCAGGGAGTCATTTGAACGGCTTTGTTAAACACCTAATAATATTCCTCCGCTCACAGATACTGGGTTGCCACTCAAATGACCTGCTGTTAATCTTAGAAAGAGGAGATGGAAAGAGAAGATCAATAGCTACAATAGAAAGTTTTCAGACGCTATGTGTTTGACAATAGCTCTGGGCAATAGCAGTGTATTGTTTAAACAGTGTTATCTGAAGAGGCTGCTACTGATGCTACAGTCAGGAGCAGAGATCGTCTTATCCTCTCAGCCTCTCTCTCTCTCTCTCTCTCCTGGTCCCTTACATTTACTTTTTATCATTTAGGGAGGGCAGAGATCTCTCTCAAGGTCTTCCTATTTCCACTCCTTTGTGATATGAAGGAAAAAGAGTAGAACAAAACAAGAGCGGAAGATAACTTAAAAACATCATGGGTTGTTTTTCAAAGTATTTTTATTTATTTGTATATATATATATATATATAATAATATTCTATGAAAATATGTTAATATCAAAGATGGAAAAATTCCAGTCCTAGAGGGCCATCGTCTTGCAGAGTGTACGGTGTTTTATTAAAAGATTCTATTGGCACATGAAGCAAACTGTGTGTCACCTGCCACAATAGCCTCGACGAGAGTGTGCGCTTCTTGTCTATGCACAAGCAGTACCAAATATCTGTGGGCAGAACCATGAAAGGCTGCTTTACCTTGATGCAATCCTCCTCGTTTGCTTATTACACACCGGCCCTGAAATGACAAATGTGTGTGCTCTTATCACCAATGAATATAGATTCCTGCTGAGCAAAACAGAATATCTTGTAGTTGCACCCGGAGAGAAAGAATGGCGAGATAACATCTGCATAGGTGTTGTTCAATTACTCCAAAGCAGCGTGCTGCAGTTCACTGCGATTTAAACATCCTTTTAATTCATCATTGATAATGAAAACCATTTTAGACATAAGCCTGTCTTGTTTCAAACATGCATCAGTAGTTTTCCCTCTCCAACAGACATGCAGAGACAGAACCTGTACGTAGAAAGCGAGGCCTGACCTGACCTCAACATTTTGCCTACAATCTATCGATTGCACTAAGAGAGCAACTGTTGCAAATCCACCCATAATTCACAAATCTGCCATCTTCCATTCACATGCAAAGGTAACATTTGGTTTTAGAATGGATTCTTTTCTCCATTATTTTAGGTCCCCACTTCTCATCATGGAGATATATAGGTTAATGTCTTTGTGGCATTTCACCAAAAGGCCAGGCTGAATGGTCCCTCCTGCCATATGAATAATTGAAACCAAACTGAGCATTGTAAAAGTGAGCTGGTCACCGGGACAGAGGAGAGAGACGCAAGATGAAACGAGGTGGACGGCGCGCAGCAGAAATACGTGACAAAGGCAAGCCCGAATTCAGGAAGACATGACAATAAAATGCGTCAAACCTTAAGAAAATAACTTATTTAGCTCTGATCTCATACTCTTCCACACTCCTTATCTTGTCTTACAGATGAAACCTGGCATCTTTGGCCTTTTAGTCAACTAGACAGAGGGAAGACACAGAGTCGTCCAAACACGCAGATTCATTGTTGATTCTGGTTGACATGCTAAGAGGGAGGGATGAGCGCAACGCTAGTCCCCACATCCGATCACTGCATTAGCCTCTCTCGACGCATTAGCCGCTGGCGCTAACGCTACGCTAGCTCTACTTCCATGGTCATTCCCTTCTCATCTCGTCCGCAATGTCCCCCCTGCTCTTTCACACGCCCTGGCACACATGGTTCACGTTGCGTCCATCTTCTGTTGACGCTAATGTGACGCACTGACTCCTAATGATTGGTTCGTCTTGATGAATAATATATTCAGCACACCATAAACATGATAAATTATGTGCGGAGTCTGTGTGTGCTTCATTATACATGAGGCAGCACTTATAAAGGGCGATATAAATGACATTAAAGGCTTAATAAATGGGGTATTGATGAATAATTGACTGCTGCGGCATATCTTTTTGGAGGCCTGCGGTTTGCCTAGCGGGGGCATGTTTTTTGAAGATTAGGGCACATTACTGGAATGATGTGCTAATGTTATCAGCGGCACCGTGTTCGCCGGGCAAAGCAAGATAGAAGGACGTGTCTCTGCACTCCGGGATGACAGTCGTGTTTAGATGTGCTGTCCCCACACTGTTGACTGGCACTGCGCATCAGTCTCAAGTGTGCATGGGCTTCACATCACATTTGCAAGGCTGATATCATACATAGGGAGTCACAACGGAGATGCAGCAGTGTGTGTTTGTGTGTGCACACTTTAGTCATATTTCACCCAAAAACGATCAGTCTGTCAGCATTTACTCATCGTCATGTTGATCCCAACCTGTGTGACTTTCAGTTCCATATAATAGCAATTGCAATGAAAGGAAAATTACGCTTTCAAACTTTAAAGAGGACAATAGAAGCATGACAAGCCAAGACAAGCCAAGTCACTTTTACTCTTCCATTAAGAATATATTGGATATTTCTGATATCAGAAGTAGACTGATATCTCCCTGTCTAATCGTGCACTTATATACATGCTTACATGATTGATTTAAATCTAACCTTTTCAAATCGATCGATTTGATTTACATAGAAAATGTCTTTTGCATTACATGGAGCACTCTCAGAAATAAAGGTACAAAAGCTGGGGTAGTTACTTTTCAAAAGGTACATGTTTGTACCTAAGGGTTCATTTTAGTACCTTAAAAGGTAGATATTAGTACTAAACGTGTAAATATTAGAAGCCGCTTTTGAAAAAGTACTCCCCTAGGGACAGTTTTTGTACCTTTATTTTTGAGACTGGAGACTTGAGGTCTCGCTGATTCAGAATGGCATAAGCAAAAGATTTTTTAAGTAGGTTGAGCTTTTTTTATTCAGTACATAATGATAAAAGTGTCCCTCCTACCAAAACACATAGAAATGCTGTTCTTTTGAACTCTACAAGATAAATTAATGAAAATAAGGCATTAAAATAATAATCATTTAACAAATTATATTTCTTGAGCACCAAATTGGCATAAAAGAATGATTTCTGAAGTAATGGCACATATACTGTCCACTGTCTCTCATTAAAGTAAAGTAGTGCTGCCCAGAACAGGAACAAGGGGGGAGTTGCTCTCCTTCAATGTTTGACCGTTTTAACACCCTGCCACTCATTTCCAGTCACTCTCATAAATCTCTGGCAAAATGAAGTAAAAGGAGCCCATTACATTCAGATCTGTGGGCATTTAATCAGGCCGATGTGCCACATAAACTTTCTCCTTCTAAACCTTCATCCTTTTTACTGAGATTGCTGAGCTGTGATGGTGTCGGGATGGGGTAAGGCGCATGGCGCTGCTGGGACAAAAAAGGGACAAGGAATTACAAAGGACACAAACATTCCCTGCTGTGTCTCTCCATGACACGGGTTGTGTTTTGTCAGTGATACGACTACATTGATTTAGAAGGAATTTTGCATGATTGCATTTATCACTCCCTGGATGTGGCGAGCTGATTGATGCATCTGGGGATCATAAATGCCATTCTCTCAGTTCAATGTTATGCACAGTAGGATTTCTGTCACGAGTTAATGATGCCAGATTGTGATTCTGACCCGTCGCACAAATACAGTTTGTCCAAGGTTTGGAGAGAAAAGGAGGATAGGATAGTGAAGGAAAAAGAAGCTTTCAGTTGTATCAAGTGTGAAGGCATTTGTCTGTTTCTGCTGCTTTCTCTCAGATGCTTGTCAGACACATCAGTACGGACAGGAGGGTTTCAGAGCTGGCCATGAGCTTGCGGCGCTACAAACAATGACTCCATCCTCTACTCCCTCACCATAATATCTTTGCCCACATTTGCAAACACAAAAAGGAAAGAGGGAAAAAAAAAAAACCAAAGTAAAGGAATTTTGACATCCATGGCCATTTTCTGTCACTTTCCTTCCCAGTCGTATTCTCATTAGGATAATGTGATGCTACAAAGTGGCAACAGAAAGTGCTTTCAGTGGAGAGAGTCACTGAACTTGCATGACCACGTCTTTGTCTCGGCAGCTCAGCTCACTCCAAGGAGAACGCATACGTGACTGATGTTTGGAACAAATCCAAGTGACCAGTGAAAATTCATGTCATTTGTAGAGTCATCAGAGACTGACATGAGAAATCCTGACAATGGTCCTGGCCTCAGAAAAAACACACATGCATACTCAGACATCCCAAGGTATTTGAAAGACAGTTTCAGATGTAATAAGACTGAAAATGGATTTGGTGATGCATAACAAACCATGATGGCATAACTGAAAAAAAGGCATCAGAGTAGAGCATAACATCATAACACCACTGACAATGGTTTTATATCTATTTATCCATTCATCTATCTATGAATGTTTGTTTTACGGCATCACAGCTTTCACCAAAAAAAATATTAAGCAACACAACTGTTTTCAACATTAATAATAAGAAATGTTTCTTGAGCAGCGAATCAGCATATTAAAAATTATTTCTGACAGATCATGCAAACTCATTTTAAAACATATTAAATAAGAAAAACGGGTAAACACGTTATACGATCTATACTAATTTGACTGTGTAGTTGACTACATAAATGCAGTCTTTGTAAAAGAGGTCTTTAAAAACTCCACGCATTTGAATACTGCATAAACAAATAAATATACACTGTACATATTTACAGGATACATGTGTTATACTTGTATTGTTAGATTAAATATAAATAAAAAAGCACCAGGTATAAACAATTAAAATATTATCATAAACCATGAGTGGCATTTTACTGTGGCATATATAATATACCAATGTCTCGCGAACATCATATGCAAGCAACTTCAAACCATGTGCGGCCCAAGTGCAATGACTGCGAAAATGGAAACTGCTGGAAGCCTTGGACTCAAGTCGAATTACGTTGCCAAGATGAGCAATTTGTTTTAACTTTTAATGCACTGCTGCATTGTGCAACTGCGTCTTTAATTAGCAGGGACGTTCAGCAAATGAAGCGTGCTCGAAATTGTTTGCTTGCGTTGCCTTTAAAAGACTGCATACTTTTTTATGGCCCTCTGTTTGAGTTAACAAATGCTGTCACAAAACTGATCTTTCTGTTACTTCCCCCTCCTCCTCCCTGTCCCATTTGCTGCGCACTGGTGGCAGCAGTGGGTCTGCGCTTGACTCTGTTAATCGGCAGACGACAGCTTAACAGCTTGCGCGAGCATAATTAACGCCGCTCGAAATAAACGTGAAGGGGAGGGGGGAAATAAATAAATAATTCAAGCAAATGTGGCAGTCTGCAGACTGTTGTCTCAGGTACGGCTTTACCTGACCAGGCATCTCCACGCTAAACAGGGCCGGGGCAGCGGGCATGCACAATGACAACCTTAAATTATTCACTGCTTCAAAGCACAATGTGACTATTTAAAAGCCATTATTATGTTTAATAGTAATGACTCTTTCAGGTTTTGCAGAAGAGTGAATAGACTGATTGTCAGAAATCACTTTTGCACCTCGGCTTGTGGAGGATTGAGTGATGGGAGCACAATTGTGAGGCTCCGGAAAGATCTGCTGAAAGAGCTCACGAAACTAAAAAAAGGAAAGAAAGGTATTTACAATTAAATCTATTTCTTTCTGAAAGAAAGTGTAAATTATTAAAGAACGATTTCCCCACAAAGTCTAACACTTCAGTCGCCTTCAGTTCACACTTATAATGATGTATGCTGCAAAGTAGATTACTTGCTTAAAAATGGAAATATATTAATTAGGTTCGCTGATAGTTTTGTAGATAAGTTTGTTTGTCTCTCGTGTGAAAAATGTCAGCATCAGTAATAGTCTCTGTCTGAATTACCCTCAAGGTTAATGTCTCCACCCCAGCCTCTTATGTCTGCTGTCACCAGCCATGTTTACATGCTTCTCCGCTGTTCACGTATGCAACGTTAAGCTCCTCGAACCAACCCAGGGTGAAATTATTGCTTTTGTAGGTGAGCGCGAGTGAGCATGAGAGGCGGTATCCAAAAATCCCTTAGCATATAAATAAACCAATTCATCACATGCTTTTTTTTTTGACAAGAATAAACACTAATTTTCCTGACGCTGACCCTGACAAATGGAGCGTCGTGTGAAACGTCCCCAGCTCTGCTATGGTCACCTCGTCAACAATGCCAGCAGGCTAGCGGGGGCTGCATTGGCTTTAGCAGCGCGAAGCGCCTAATAAACGGCTAGTGTCAAAAGCGTTGTCAGTCCATTCTTTGCTTGTTTGGGTTCAACTGGGTTGGAGAGAGAGGCCAGCGAGTGTTCGTCCGTGCTCAGTGGCACCTACGCTCTTACTGGCCTCACCCCGAACAGACGCTATTGATTTCTGGCCGCGCTGCTCTTTGTCAAAAAATCAGATACAGCGAGGCCCTCTGGACCTCTTCACCTTTTAAAACACATACGCTGTGTCTCTTATGTGGTGGGCGGAGAGGCGTACGTACGTGTGTCTGTCTGCTTCTTATGAGTTCTTATGGGAAGGAAAGGTGTTCTTTGTTTGATGAGGTTGTAGCTGGGCTGTGAAAACGGATCTGTGATATTTACTCTTACTGTGTGTGATTGCATTGTTACATATTCTGCCTCGCTTGGAAAATAACTTTCTGGAGAAGCAAGTCTGTTAATTTGATAAAAATAAAGAAATAAATCTCATAAGTTATTCACTCCTTGTGTACCAATCTTGTATGAGTTTCTGTATTTTGTGAAACACAAATGAATGAATGAATGAATGAATGAATAAAATACAATCAAATAAAATAAAAAATGACATTATAAATTTTTTTAAAATGAAGCCCTTCAACAGAAAGTAAGCCATACAGGCTTGGAATGACATGAGTGTGAGTAAATGGTGATGAAATGACTTCAGAAGGCAGATGTGTATACCATTTTTATAGTGCTTTACAGGGGTCATGTCATGACAAATCAAATTGTCCTTGACATTCTGAAGGATACTATAAAAACATACTGTCATTTTAATATACAGAATATTCATATTCCTCAAAAAGAGGACGTTTTTGTTTCCAATCTGCCAGTGCTGCTATTCTTAACTAAAACTAAGAAACTAATAAATGCAGGGGCGCCAAGAATATGCCAGGCATATGGGCCCAGGGTAAGTTCTAAATCACAGCTTTTGGATTTTTGTTTTCTTTTACATACACTAACATGTAAACTATTAAGTTTCAGAATGATATGATTTACAACATTGCAATTGCAAGTTATATTGGGGCAGAATAGCAGGAAATAAACTTGCAAGAAATAATGTCAGAACTGCACTTTTGTTTATCAAATGCGTGTTTGGCTTGCAATTCTGACATTTTCTTTGCAATTGCAAAGATTTATTTATGTAAATAAACCTGCCTTTTAATCTAAATTCTGAGACATATAATTTAAGGGGGGAAAGACTGATGTGTTCTCAGAACTGTGAGTTTTTATCTTGACTTCTTGCTGAATTCTGAGATAGCGTAGCTTTTTTTCCCCACTCAGATTTGATATTTTTTCATAACTCCGAATTAAAAGATTGTATCATTCAATTAAAAAAAAAAAAAAAAAAAAAAAAAAGATTAATTACATAATTATGAGATGTAAACTTTTAAAGCAGTTTAAATTAGCTATTATATTTTTTCATACTTGTATTTTACATTTCTATGATTCCATACTGGTGCTCGAAAGAGAAAATGTAAAAAAAATAAATTCAGTCCTTACAAATCTGAATAAACAAAATATTGGAGATGATTGTAGTAACAAACAGGGAGAGGATAGAGATGCTAATTGTTACGGCCTCAGTGCAAACATTAGTGACAACAGGACAGCAGATTAGCAATAGTCTGAAGAGATGAAACATTATGAAACGACAATATTCAAGTGTTATTATATTCAAAATAATATTCATATATATATAATATTCAAGCACCAGCACCAGCAATGACAACCTTTAAAGAGACAAGACTACAAGTAAAATAAAACCAAAACTAAAACCTTAAAACCTTTGTATTGTAAAAAACAATTATATATCTGGATGAAGGGGGCCAAAATAATACAAAATATGACTGCATTCTGTGAAAATGGAGTTCTCATTTGAATATCCTTGTCTGCACAAGTTACATAATAGTCTGTGACATAACTGTGAACTGATAAAGAGAGAGCGGCTGAGTTAATCTCACACTCAAAGCGTTCATATATGTATTGCTTTTAACAAACAAAAGGATTAAGAAGTTGAATAAGGTGCCTAGACATTGCTGGATTACAATAATTAAAAAATAAAATGCATTACACAACCCCTTTAATGGGATAAAAATTAGCACTTTATATCCACAGAAGGCTGAAAATCATAGGTTTTGTATGACAAAATGAATTGAAAATAGCAGTGATGTTTCCTTATGAAAGTGTGTTGCTGTGAATTATATGTGCCTAATAAGTTGATGAAGCATCAAAGCAGGTATTGTGTGAGATTTCCAAGCCACTTTAAGTGCTCACTTTCGATCTAAATAACAAAGATGGAAAATGATGTTTAGTGGAAGTCAGTGCACACCTAAAGCGTGTTTACACTGACATTCAAATGCGCATGCAAGTCAGTGGTCTCTTACATACGCTCTCATGTTACAGGAGGTCTGTGTGCTGAGAGACACAACAAGGCTAGAGAGAGAGGAAGAGACACAGAGGAGGTGAGAAAGAGAGAGTTTAAGAGGAGGGGTCCACTGTCCAAAGCTTCAGCACCTCTCTCTTTCTCCTGACACAGAGAAAATATTATGCAGCCACTCGAGTCCATTGAATCCTTGTGATTCATTGCCCAATTTGAAACTGCCAAGCTGCTAAATTGCATCAGGTCTGCCAAAATTCATTCCAGGACTGTGGAGGAGATATGAAAAATTAAATGTCATCTCAGTACAGTGGAAAACTTTTACCTCTCAGCGTGCACAGCGCGGAATATGCTACATTTGTAATGATCGATGACGACTCGAGACTACACTTAACCTACTTAGTGATGTCATGTAGGCCGCGGGGGTGTTTACTTTTGAATGTGGCAGGAAGACATAAACTTTACTGGGTACCTGACATGGACACATTCTTCTCCCCTCACCCCTCAGAAAGAAGTGACTTTCTGTGTTGATACAAAATGATTTTTCTTTTCATCTTCCTTTCATCAGATGGAAGTGGGTGGTAGAGGAAGTGAATGATTTAAGAAAGAATAGTTGATGTAGGAGAACACAGAGGTCCACGGATACCTCCATACCTAAAGTAAAGCATGTGAGCCACAGAGTGATTGCTGGATATTACCAAAGAGCTCTAATAAAATATTTTTTTTTCCTTTTACATTCAACAAAAGTGCATCAAGTTCAGTCGCAAATTAAAACATATTTGGCCCCAAAGTAAAAAAAATAAAAATAAATTCACAGTGCATCTCATATTTGCAGCTTTATTCAGCCAACTCTATTTAACATTGTAGTTTCACAATTGTACATTTATTTCTTACAACTGTGACTTTGCATCTCGTAATGTGATTTTATTTCAATTTTATTCTGAGGCAAAAACTGGCTTTCAAAGCTGCATTATTATTTAGTTTAAAAATGTCATTTAATGTGTTATAAAAAATGTATCCAGGTGAGTTAAAAGTTTTTTTTTGTTTTTTTTCTGGGGACCACCAAGTGTACCAATTTAGTTTGGCCCTTCAAAAAACAATCCCTGTGTGCAAGAACTCAAGTGTGGAGCCTATGTTCCTCTCCGATAAAAAATATCTCTGAGTATTAAACAATTCCTCCTATCATCTTACTGCTGCATCTTACTACTGAAAAGGGGAAAGCAGAAGGGATGGCAGGAGAACAGAGAGAGCAGGAAAGGAGAAGAAGAGGCATACTCTGCATAAGTATGGCGTCCAACTCAGTAATTTTTCTCTGGGGCTTTGTGTTGTACTGACAGCTTCATTTGTTTAAAGGCCCCTGCTCCCACTGTTCCTCGCCTTCTCCGATTATGATAGCTCTCTTCTGTGCATTATTATGGCCCAGCAAGGAGAAAAATACATATTAAAGGGGTTGATATTTGGAAATAAGTGGTTCGAGTACGTCTGTGAGACGATGTTCACATGGGGTTTCTGTCTAGTCTCTACTCTCTGTACTATTCAGTCACGTGCGCGCACACACACACACACACACACACAAGCCAAAGAGATGCATATGCTGGCTTTTATATAGCAATCTTTTCCCAGCAATCATCATCTACTGTATTATTACATATAGTAAGTGTTCTTTGGAAAGTTAAATAGTCGAATAATTAAACACAACAAAATTAACTATTGAATTTTTAACAGATTTTCCTAAGTCATCTATTAATTTGCCTGAACAATACGTGCATGTGGCTCATGTGAAAAGCTGAGGGAGTGAGGAAATCTGTGATCGGGATTTGAGATCATAGACACACATAAGCATATGCAATTTTTACCAGTTTTAAACAAACGACACTCACACAAACAGTCGCACACTGAGATGCGTATGGCCACATGGATTTGCAGTCTCTCTTTATCCCTCGCTCATCTTATTTCTCTCTCAATCTCTCCCTCTCTCTCTCTGCCTGCTCGCTGCGAGGCAGCAATATTTATTATTAGGAATATCATTTGTATTAATCATAAGGATAAATGACTGGTTTGGCTATCTGAATGCCTCATTTAGAGAAACTTCGCTCCTGTGTCATCGTTATAAATGACTGGCAAGGCTTTGTTTCACCTGAGGCTGCTCATCCATGCCTCTTTGCATATACATATACATGTTTTGGTTTTAAAATGTTTTCATATATAAACAGTGTATATGAATACTCTTTAGGTATTGTTCTGTTGGTGTCACACTTACACCATCAGCAAAAAAAAAAAAAAAAGCATGCATTAATTAAAACGTCCTTTGAGGACTATTCTGTGTCATTGATGTAACCCCTCGTGGCAAGAGAGCAAAGAGGGAAACCAACTAATGGGTTACAAACATAAGTACATAAGTAGCAAACGCCCCCCACTGAACAGCTAAAGATTTGAGATTGAAATTTTCGAATGTGAATTCCCCACCCCCTCTCTTTCTCCCTCTCTCCTCCATATCTCTGCGTGATTAAATTATTCAGTGCTACAAACTACAATCATGCTTTATTAAAAATTATTAAAAAATTCTCACTGGGGTGTGCAGATGTGAAAGAATTTATTGCCTGCTTGTTTTTCTCATTTGCATCATTGATTTTGTGGGAGTTTAGCGAGGGATGCTACTGCTCTTTTTTGCGCCTCTTTTTTTCGTGAAGGGGGAAATCTTGACATCTTGTCCCATTTGATTAATGACGCATACAGGCTGATTTTATTTACGTGCGTTTATGACTTTTATCGGCCGCAGAAAGTGTGCGTCCCTGTAAAATTAGGAGCGCAGAGCTTCCTGTACTTCTTATTAAACGGGGCGCTCTCATAATGACACGCGCACACACAGAGCATCTCATTCGCTCTGGTATTTGTCACTTTGTCCATCACAATAACACATTACTCAACTTTTTTGCGCTTAGTCCCTAAGATAATCAAGCTTCGCCAAGTTTTTGTCCTCTAGCTTTTTTCTGCTTCCCCGTCAAATAAATAAAGATGGGAGCGTAGCTCACAAAATGAGCAAATGAGAAAAACTAAAGTGTGTCTGAACACAAGCAGGCTGTTTGCATAGAAAGGCAACATAAACTGTGGCAAATCTTCATCTTGTGTATTAATTAAAATCTTTTTTTTTATTTCCATATATTAAAAATACATGCGAAATTTACACTTCAAAGTTTCGCCCATTATGAGAGCCATTACTTATACTTGTTATACCAGATCCCTATGGCCGCACTATGAATGATTTAACAGCAAGTTACAGTAAACTAAATTCAATTTTCGTTCAAAGCAGCCATCTACAGTGCACTTTGAAGGGAGAGGGAGAGAAAGGCAGCATGCTCACTGTTGAATCCTGAGCAATGACTGGCTACTTTAGCAATTAAAATCCGGGGCAAAGACACAGCGGCTTCGTTTGGCCCAGAGACTGCACCATTCATCATCCCAGCTGCCATAAAATAGCACTAGATGGATTCTTTGATTTTAGCTTTGGAAGAACATAAATCAAAATCTAAACCATGGGCTGTCAGGGCCATCACCAGAATTATCCATTTGAGAGAGAGAGAGAGAGAGAGAGAGAGAAGCAGGGAGGGTGAGGAGAGACAGACTTATAGTTCAGACTAAGAGTTTCTCATTGTTTCTCACTTTGTGCTCTCCTTCTTTCCTTCAATCTCATGCACATGGATGCAAAACATAAGCGCTCTCACTATCAGTGGAATGTGTGTGTGTGTGTGTGTGTGTGTGTGAGAAAAAGAGCCGTACGGTAAGTGACTTCTAAAAACACCAACAATGGTGCACTAGTGAGTCTGATAAGAGCTAGGAAACTCTCTCTCTTTATAGTAACACTCTCCTGAGAGCACGTTCTAGACCAGAGCAATTCCTCTCTCACAGGGCAGTGCCACCTTATACCGGAGAGACCACAGGAAGCTGGATTAAGCTCTATGCACACTTTAGCCCTCCTTTTACTCTTAAACGCCTGCCAAGGTGAGGTGGATTCCCTCCAGCACACACACACATACCCATGCTCCCTGTATTGTTGCTCCCATGAGGCCTTCCTTGGAGCACCGGCAGCCTGGCTAACAGAAGACCTAATTTTAGTGTGGAGACGGTGATAAGGAAAGAGAGAACAGGAACAGGAGAATGACTTAAAGAAAGAAAGAGAAAAGAAAGGAAGAGGATGAGGGTGTCTCCAGGGCCTGTAACTTCCTCCTCTCCTTGAGTGGGAAAAGACACTCAACTCCCACCAGTTATCAGTCATTATGTTTCATCTCCTGTTCTTTCTCTGCCTTAAAGGGATAGATCAGATGAAAATTTAAATACTTCTATTATTTACTCCCTTTTCTGCTGTTTCAAACCAGTCAAAATAAACATTTTCCTTAGCTCCAAAAAAGAGAAAAAAACACGTCACACAGGCACAAAAAATAGTTCATAGGTGCACTATATTGCATGTCTTCTGAAGCCATGTGAAAGAAGACTTACAAAAGATCAAAGCTTTCGAACAGAGACACCTAGAAGGAAAAAGTAGTTTGTTACATTACTTAATCAATAAAAATGTACCATTACGAAAAAGAAAAACAACAATACTACCATGTCACTGCTGCAAATTCTATTTAATCTAGCTTTGCTCCTTTTAGTGATATTACTGCACATTATCAGATTTGTATTACAAATGTGCTCCCAGGGATACATTTTTTCTGAAAATATCCAGACATTTAAAAATACATCAGAATAATCAGAAATGTAACACATGGCCAAAAAAGTTTGTTTTGTGTTCAAGCCATATGAATTTGAACAACGGAAAGTGGATTGGTTTGGATTCTGTGTGAGCTGTGCCTCAGAGATTGCTACATTAATGGCAATAATTACCCAAATTGTTGCTTGTGTGTATCTATTTGTTTGTACTTTTCCATTCCAATAAGTCACCAGCTCTGGTGAGCACCCGAAATGAGAAAAGTCTCCAGGTGCTGGACTATCTCCTCATTAATCAACTAAACTTGGTTAAACTGAACCAAAATGTTGCAATAGTTCTAATTTCCTCATGATCGCAGTGATTGAACTGCTTAGTGATTAATAATTTGACGCAGGCGCTTGCAAAGGTTTGTTGTGTGTTTGTGTGCAGGGCAGTATGGAGGGCAGCTGTCAATGCGAGGACATTTGTCTCTGTCATTGGTTCTCCCCTCCTCTCAGTCTTTCCCTCTCTCTCATCTCATGTGACGGAGGAGCGGTGCCACACATACCGCCTAAAACTGATAATACTACTGTCGAGGCCAATTAGGAGCTGATTCAATCAAAAATAAAGCAAAGCATAAAACGACCTATTTTAATTCCCCCGGCTCCCCGGCAACATTCAATTACATCTTCCCATGGTACGTTTTTCATGTGCTCCAATTAAAGTCTTATTTAATGTTTAAAGCATATTACTTTTCTTTATTACGCCAGCGAGTAACAAAGTCAGCAAAGGTACAAAAGCCTCTTCCTTTTGTTTTGGATTTTATTGCCAGAGTTCCTGAAATGAATTACAGAGAAAGTGTGTGTGAAAGAGAGAGAGACTGCTGAAAGCCATGAAAGGAAGGATGGAAAAAGGAAAGAAAGAAAATCCATGGACGGGAGAGAAAGAGAGAGAGAGAAAGCCATGTATCATAACAATTGGGAAAGAAAAGAAAAGAAAGCAAAAACAAAACAACGATATCAGACACTTTTGTTATTAGATTTATATGCTGCATTAAGGCAAATCCACACTCTCACTTTGCAGATGCTTCATCTACTGTAATATTTGCGTGTTATAATACTTCGTTGACTGGGGGGGGGGGG
>JAUMHQ010000059.1:17761564-17774415 GCA_032361165.1 Enteromius paludinosus
GTGTTATAAAAATTCCTTGACCCCCCCCCCCCCCCCCCACCCCCACCCTTCTATTGTTCTGCTGTACTTTGCTGTAATCAGGGAAAACCATCCAACAAGGCTCATATTTCTTGAAGGTGTATCTGCTTCTCTCAGGGATATTAAAGATTTTTAAGCCATAGAAGTGCAAATGATCTGTGTTGGGACAGTAAAGAAGCTGTTGTACTTTAATACTATTCAGTTAATGGTGAACCCATTGAAAAGAAGAGTGATGAAGATAAACCTTTTGTAAACAGCCGTTAGTTCTTTCTTAGTAAAGTATGTTGTCCTCTGAGTCGCGTTGTTTTTTTTTTTTCTCTCTCTGTACAAAGGGCTCAGAGAGCATAGAGTGGGCTTTTACTATAGACACTCAATGAACACAAGAGAGTCAGTTCATCCCATCTATGAAATGGGTTGTTCATTAGCCCATTGATCAAGTGGTCCCATCCTGTCACCAACATACAGCTGGCCAGCGGTCTGACTCACACACACATGCGCGTTGACACACACACAGAACACCTTCCGTCCCACACTGTGGCGGTGAGGACTCTGGTAAGTGGGGTCAAAGGTCGTGTGTAGTAATCCATCTAAGCAGCGTGACAGCAGCAGCTAATAAATCACTCATTCATGGTTTAATCCATCGTCTGTCCTCAGCACAGACTGGCAAACAATACACCGGTAACACTGTCTGTCTCTTACCAAACCCAGACACTCTATAACTTATAACTTATTTCTTTTGCTTTTCCCATTGGGAGCTCTGCGTAAGAGACAATGCTTGTATAGGCTAAAATAACATCTTAAACATACTTAAATTTCATAATTTACCTCAATATTTATTCTATGTGTATTTGGCTTCATTAAACGAATCACTTTATTTGAAAAATACAAACTATCCCCGTGGCATTCAGGTGGGCATTTCCAACAGATTCGAACAAGGCAAAACAATTGATTGGTAACAGCTATCGGTACATTTATAGCTGCGGATTTTAAGAAAACGCTAAATGTAATTGAGCCCTCCTAGCACTCCTAGAAAAGAATGGAAACTGAACTTTATGAAAAAAAAAAATAAATAAATAAAAAAAAACAACTGTGAAAACTTGATTGAAACAGAGTTCCATTTAAAGGTACAAGTGTTCTTTTCTTTCTATTAGTTTATAACTACTACAATATTACATTTTATGTTTTACAATGTGCATTTCTTGGACATAAAGGAGGTTTTGTTTTAGTTGCGGCTAAGATGAAACCCCAGTAGATATGTGAAGTATAGCTCCATTGTTGTTCAAAGTAAAAGAAAGAAAAGATTTTTTTAAAATACCGAACCGTGACACCACTGTGTCGCATCGAACCAAACCGTGAGTTTTGTGAACCGTTACACCCCCAATATATATATAAAACTGTACTGACATTTCATAATATTACTGTTTTATTTTTGTATATTTAATACTCTTTTTTATCTTAACTTTAGTGAGCATTAAAGACTTCTTTGCAAAGCATACATAAATCTTATCTAAATGGTAGTATAAATCTTTACCCAATATTTGAATAACTTCCTGTCTTTGGTGGTTAGTGAAAAGAATAACATTAAAAGATTTTCTGATATTCCAGGCCCCAGTCTCTCTGCACTGTTAGCTAACCACTCCTGGTGGAAAAGGTTTGAACCTGTAGGCCTGGTAACAGAAAAGAGTCTCTTGTGTTCCACTGAACACAGGTAATAAAAAAATGCCCAGTTTTTCATTTTAAACATATTTGGAATAATTGTTTAATTTTAAAATATGTGATTAGAATTAAAATATTTTAATTATGTATTATATTTTAATACATCATTAAAATTTTTAATTCTAAATATTTTCTGGATTTTTAGCCATGACAACATTAAGATGTCTTCATACAAAAATGCTGTCTGTAAAATCAGTAACATACTGGGCAGTGACACAAAAATACAGCTACCTTAGCTTTCACACACAGCCTGAGACACAAGAGAGGACACTAGTTTAATCGCATACAATGTAAAATATGTAGTATTTATGCTGCTTTGGCCCCAGAAGAGCCGGCTATTAGCTATAAAGGAGACTTCTGAGCCTTTATTTGTTCCCTCTCTATCTGTCGTTCTCTCCATTTCCTGAATTTCACTTGTCTTCCGATGCATAGCGCCTCACCTGACAAAGGAGAGGAGAATGAGAGAGGGATAGAGCAGAAAGAGAAAGAGAGGAAGAGAAGGGCCAGCGGTTGATCTTACAGTTTAATTACCTGCCTGCCTTGTAAGTGCTCTAGCAAGGAACTACATCCCTGGCTACAAAAGACAGCTCTGCTATTCCAAATAATTAAATACTGACCCATTAAAGTGAGAACATGAGGACAGGCTTCCTCTCGCTCTCTTTCTTTCAGCACATCATCCTCCTCCTCCTTGTGTCCTCACTTCATTGCCTCCATTCCTCTGTCTATTTTCTCCCTCCCCAATCATCCCGTCACCCCCGCCTCTAGGCCAACTTTGTTTAGCATGGACGGCGCCACCGCTATATTTGTTTGTTGTGATCGTCCCGCTCAGATTGAAAGTCCCGGGGTTAAAACCCCTCAGCGAGAGGGGCTCAAAGTAATAAAACTAGCGATTAGCTATTCCCATCGAAGTGTTCGGAGGGGAAGGGGGAGAAGGAAAGGTAGTGGCACCTCATTACGGCACTGCACTTGGCTGCTTTTATCGGTAATTGGACTATATAGGCCTTCATTATAATTTACTTTCTTGGTCCTCCTCCTCCCCTCTACAAGCACCCAAACTGATAATGCAGACAAGCAGAACAGAGTGGGCCTGTTAGTAGCTGTAGAAACTGACACCATTTAATGGCTAATTATAACAACTAAATTAAAGAAGAGGCCCGCAGAGGTAGCAGGATAATACCAGCACTTCACTTAAGCGCATCACCATCATCAGCTGAGGGTGTGTTCACCGATAAGATAAGAGGAACAAATTAAAGTATGTCCGGAACATAAAGCTGGACAGACTCTGAACAACGGGGCTTATTTTTCAAGCTAACGCTGGTACTGGGTAGTATGCTATAACAGCAGGGAAGGTAAAAGTACTGTGATGCGGATGCAAGGGGTTTATTTCATTTCATTTTTTCTTCTTGTACTATCATCCGCTCACACTAGGATGCATCTTTAGTCTGTCTGGTTGCACAATACAAAAGTCGTTGCCAATGATTGAAGTAGAGCTCAAGCAAATACAGCTAATTGCATTTGATACCCAGCGTGGTGCCCTCTGTAAGCAACGACTGCATTAAGCAGGAGGCTGAACTTGTTGTGAGCACTTTCAAATCAAGTCTCTGAAGAAAAATCTCAATGTCATCGCTGTTATTTCGGTCTAGCTGAAGGCAAACAAGAGTCACCCCGCAAACATGAAAGCGTTTTGACAAAAGGAGAAAAAAACTGACCTAAATTTTACCCAAATCTGAACAAATTTGACATTTCTTTTTTCTACAAAATACTCAGTAACACTTAGTTCTCACGATGCTCCACATGCATGCGCTGTTCTGTCTAGAAACTGCACCTTGTTAGGTTTGAAGGAAGTGAAGTCTACTAACACATCCTGGCTTACTCTTAGTCACCCACCCCCAGAAGTGCTCTCCGTCGGACGCCTCTGTCCCATCGATAAGTGCCACCTCGCCTCCTGCCGTGGACTGGCACAGGGCTGGCAGTTCAATAGGCTAAGCTGGCGGGATGAGGGACGTTACACCCACCCCCACTGTCACTGAAGCCTGCCAGGCCTGACGGAGGGCCATGGAGCTGCCTGCTTAACGTCACTCTCCCGGCTCCTTGTGCCACTCACAGAGACTAAGCGCTCACCTGATTGACAGACATGGTGGAGCCTTTGATGCTGATGATGACGATGATGGTGGTGGTGATGCTGCTGGAAGTGCTGGTGATGATGGGGGATTTCTGAGGCTGCAGACTGACTGTGATTATGTTCTGGGAGGAAGCAGCGAGAGCACAAACGACACGGCTGATCCGGCTTAGCTCCTTCAGGAACGGATACAGGCGTCAATGTGCCACCGGCGGCCATGTCACAGTGGTAGGGTAAGAGGACCTGGGGAGGGGGTGACGCAAAGCCCTGGATTTACAGAAAGAAGCTAAACATCACACATGCTCCTAGTCCTATAGGGACACTGCTGCCCGGAGAGAGAGACAGAGAGAGAGAGAGAGAGAGAGCTTTGATGATGCTCCGGACGAGACGCTAATCACTAGCGGCATGAAGCAGAGCAACTTTAGAGGGTGATATTGGAGTTTCGGTGTCATGGGCAGCTTTTGATCACTAGCATCCAAGTCTGCACTTCTAATCCCAAACACTAACAGCTCATGTGTGTCTCCAGACTTTGTAAACAGCGGAAAGGAGTGGCAGGTGGCTAAATCACCAACCCGAGTGAAGCCCAGAACTCTTGATGAAGACTTACAGAGGATGAAGGAACTGTGGGAGTGTGTGTACTGTGTGCGTTTGAGTTCTGTGACGTTTGGAATCGAATTGAGAATTCCAATTAAAGTTCCGAGTCGAGGTACCAAACAGAATTCATAATTGTAATTTGATTTGAACGTAAGAACGTAGAATTTTAAACTCAAAGATATTGATAAGATAAGTAGTTTGTCAAGAAAACCTTTGAATGCTGGCTTGAAAAGCCTCAGTTAAAAGTTTGAAGGTTTAAACACTACACTAAAGAGGATAAGCCATTTGGAGAATGGACGGCTGGACAGAAGTATTTCCTTTCCTAGCATGCAAAAAAAAGGTATATGAAAATAGCAGTTTGTCCTAATTGAGGGAGATAATATATACAGTATTTCATAGTACTGTACATCTGGATTAAATTCATACTACTGTATATAGAACATAATTTTTGTGTGGATTTTCTATTCAAAAGAAGTACCTATATAGAGAATATGCTGTTTTCTACTTTCTGTCATTACAGTTCAAAGTTCTGTGGGTTGTGGTTAATCTGATTCCAAAATAAAAATGTAGCCTTTTCTCCAGTTCTGAATTCTGCATGGTCAAGGGCCTTGTAAATGGGATTCCTCTCCCATCTCCAAAGGCCTAATTTCACTGTTGAATAAAACAGAGCTTAATGAACAGGCACTGCTAAAACACTTCATCCCCCCCCCCACTCATCCACCCATCTTTTTTTTTTTCCTCGCCAATAACCTCTCTAACCTGAGGGAATGAACACCTTGAGCTTATTCAGCAAAAGTCAAATGCCAGCATCTCAGTCTCTCTCGCAGAGCTCACTCTTCTGCATCTATGAACATGCACTCACATTTACGCCTGGAATGGGACTGTCTGCAAATCCCTCCCTCCAATCCAGAGATGGGTAATTGATGAAAAGGATAACGGAAAAAAGTTGCTCATCTTTCATTTCTACGATTTTTTTTAAACAGGGAAGGTATGTATGTGTTTGGTAAATGTTCTGTGGTTATAATGTGGAAATGAAAGTGGAGTGGCCCAGGGGTTGGTCCCTGCTTAACCATATTTGATTTACATCAATTAGGTCTCTCACATAAGATGGCCTAGCAAGGAGCGAGGTAATAACCCAGAAATAACCTCATTAAAAAAGACAGCATATCGGTCTGCGCACAATGAACTCATAACTGAAAAATTAGTGACCTGGAAAGTGGCAGGAGGAGTCAATGACGCTACGTTGGAGAGTGCCATATCTTTCCTGCTGCAACAAAGAAGAGGTAGACACGGTCAAAAAATGGACCATGTATTCTTCATTATCCCTCCTTTCTTCTTTTCTTTCATAACAAGGTCTGCAGCCATGCTATTGTTTGCGGGTCTAATTAGAGTTGGGGGGTTGGGGCAAAACTCTAGCTAGTTGGTAATGGTTCAACATCTCAGTTACTATACCTACGCATCCTTTGTTTAGGTGTTAATACTGTGTATTCTTATCTGTTAATAGATCAGCTAGTTCATGCAAAAAAAAGTTCATGGGATTTCATCTTTGTGACAAAGATATTTTTACTGCTGATTATTTGCAGAAAAAAAAACTTTTTTGTTTGCATAATATATGATTGTGCACAGTAAACAAAACCCTATGCATGTACATATTTAGGAAAAACATGTTCTGTTTATATTATATTTATATATTTTTTGGTCGTGTGTGCATTTATATATGCATAATAAAATGTATTATATTGCACATATATTATGGAAACAAAAACACATTTTGGATGTGATTAATCGCAATGAATCATTTGACAGCACTGATAAGTCGTACAATTGTGCAATTATGAAAAAACCTTAAAGACTGGATGATGCATTCACTAATAAGCATGTTCTAAACAACCCAGTGCCTTCGTTCAGCTGTGTCAAATAATGAGTTTACCGAGACTTTCGGCTGAAATCAATATACATTTTTTTTCCTTCAGTATCTACGTCCCTAAGATGAGAACTCCCTGTCGTCCTCCAGTCACTCTCCCCACAAATCTTTCGGACATGCAGTGCAATTAAGAGCTAAAGCCCACCGATGTAAGGGAGTAATCACTGCTTTGATTTCTCACATCAATACAAGCTTGGCCACTTTGATATGCAGGGCTGCCTTGATGAGTCTTATAAATATATTAAAATAAGTTTAATTACCAATTCAAATTCCGGCGAGCCCCAACTATAAAAGCATATACAATAAAAGCACACAACGGCAGGAAGTGAGGGACAAATTAAAGGGCTGCGAGGAACAAAAAAAAAAAGACAGCACTCCTGACAAGGCACGTGTTTTAGCCTTGTGTCTACGCTTCACCTTTCATCTCATTTTAAGGCCAGGGAAATCAAATGTGCCCCTCGCCGTTTTGATTTCTTCATTTCTCAGAGAGAAAATATTCTGTTTAATTATTCCTTCCTCATGCAATTTTAATGGGCCCACGATTCCTCTTTGAAAGTGCGGTGGGGCCATGAAGTACATGTGTCAGTATTTGCTCTTAACTCTGAAAAGTTGCATAGATGAAATGGCTTTGCCGAATGCCACTGATGTGCGCTTTACCATATTTGCTTCACTTAACTCAGTTGATTTAACACTGAAGCCTTGCTGCGATTCATCAGGGACATCATCTGAGAGAACGGGAAAAACAAATAAACTTTAATACTTGCTTGTTTTTCCTTTTTCTGTCTGTATTACTGCTATTTTTATTTTTCTCTGTCATGTTGCTACAGCATCTTACCTTGATAATATCTCAGTTCGTGACCAGTGGTGAAGAGGTTAAAAGCCACGTCAATGATTGCACTCAATGTGCGAAAATGTGTTCAATTGATATCTGGGAGAAAACATCAACGTTTGAAGCCGTATGATACAAGGAGAGTATTTTAATCAAATTAATCAGTTATTTTCAGTCCGTGCTGTGGAGTCTTGTTATTTCAGGAAATTATTTAGGGTCATTAATGGCTGTCACAAGAGTAACATATCAAGCTGGAGGACGTCTCTGACATGGACCGTGGCACAGTGACAAGAGAAGCAACCTTTTCAAAGCTAAAGCTACCCGTTGACTCATTAAAATCCCAATAATTACATACATCCAACCATATCTTCACACCTTTAATTGCCTATTACAAATCGTCGCTCTCATTTGCGGCGCTCATACTCCTCTGTTGTCAGCAGATTGTAGCTTTGCAGTGTGTGTGTGTGTGTTCGTATGCAAGCTAAGAAAAAATACTGCAAGCAATGCGTTGAGTTTATTATTTCTTTAGGCTGCCACAGTATCAATTTAGATATTTTGGACTGTGACAGCCTGACTGTTCATACAGTACATGTATTTACACACGCACACACTCACAGAATGGCTACTGTACATAGATTAATCTATAATGGTAATTGAAGCTGTAGGGTTCAGGTGGGAAAAATAGAAGGTGTCTTTCCTGTCGGAGTGTGGCACTGCCATCTCTGCCAGACTGGGTCAAAGATCAAAGAGGTTAATGCTGGCAGCATGTGAGGTGTAGACAGGTGTGACATTGTTAGTCATTGGGGATAGACAGAAAAAGCCATGGAATACATTTAATAAATAGAGATTTTTCAAATAATTTGAATGCAAAACGTGTATGCAGTTATTTAAAGTAATGCGCTTTTTGTCTAAGAAAAGGTTATTTAAATTGAAAGAATATTACTTTTTACAAATATGGATAAAAACATAGGTGTAAACTTCAAAATCTCTTCAATAAATGAAGAGTTAATTTGCAAAAACTGTTTCATCTCATTTAAACTGCAATTGTGTTATTTTGATTAAGTAAAAATAACAAAAAATATTACAATTAAAAAAATAAAAATAAAGACATAATAAATAACAAAATATATCATTTAATAGCAAGTTTCTAAAAATAAGGAAATTCTGATTTATGAATTATTAGCAATATTATCATTATGATAATTTTACATTTAAAGTTGAAATAAAGCAAAATCTAAACCTTAATACAATCTAACATCTAAACTCATATCAGTGTCACATTTGATCCAGGAGCTAAAATATGCTAGTGAAAAAAACAGTATATTAGATGGCTGTACTTGTGTAAATGTGGCATTGTTTGTCTGTTGTTGCAGGCCATTACTGTGAAGTGACACTGTGAAGGATGACACATGTGTTGGCTGTTTTTGGCGCCGATACTGTGTGATGCAGAGCTTGTCTGAGTGCCCTTCAATGCTTTCTACAGCCTCGGGTGCAAACACACGAATGCACCCATACACACTCACACCCCGACTAAGACACTCACACAGACACCGGGAACAACAACGGACTACAGCCACGGTCAGCGGTGACACTGTCGCCCTGCCAGCACTGAGTTATTATCTAATCTGAGGCTCTGCCCAGGGTTACATTTGTCAATCTGTTCTGGATGGTCCTGAGAGGCTTCTGCTTTCTGGCAAAATGTAGAAAAAAAAGATTATGACCAAAAAAACAAAACAAAACATATTCGTCCCATAATGCCTACAGGCTACCTGTTGTCCCCTATCTCCTCGTCTGGATGCATGACATGAGTGATTTGTGTGTGTGACAGAAGGCCTGACCCTTCAAACTTACAATAGAGGAGGGCAAAGCGGCACACAGTGTCCTTGAGGCTTCAGCATCATACACATTTTTGGTTCAATATCCTTTTGCCTATAACGGTTAATTATGAAGACTTGGACAAGACAAGAACCTCATTATATATTTTTTTCAATTCCTCAAAAACTCACTCGCCATCGAGGCAAAATTGTTTAGCAATCCAATAACATGAAGCATTGATTTTTATAGCTGTCTAATTGCATCAACTAATCAAGATGGAATACCATAAGTGATTACGCCCCAGGCTGTTAATAAACCCATAATGACAGTGCAATGAGGTGGCTTAAGGAACACCTCGTAGACTCGCTGTGAGATGCGAAAACTCTCTGAATATGATGTGTTTGATCTGCCGGTGACAGTAACAGACTAGTGGAGCCCTTTTACTCTATGTGCCGGTGGAGAGTAATTGATTTAGGCTGCAGAGGGAAAGATAGATGGCTGTCAGAGTCTGTTGTGACACCTGCAGGATGTCTCTGGCGAGATGTAGCAAGGGAAACCGGCCAATTAGAGAAGCACAATCAAATATTCAAGAGCAGACGGACACAGTCGTTATTTATCCATGCTAACACGTGAATATTAAAGAAGTTAAACGGGTGTGGTGCTCAATCATTCACATTCACAGGATGCTTTAGAGCGAGATTGCCTGAAAAAGTATGCGAACCCTTTGGCTTGACCTGGATTTCTACATAAATTGGTATTATAATTTGATTGCATCTAAGTCGCAACAATAAACAAACGCAGTTAGAAATTACAGACAAAGAATATGTTTTCATATTTCATTACTAAACATGCAGTCGCAAATGTTGAGTTTGCTGTTCACACAAAGCATTATCTGATATGATGATGATTAAAAGTTCTTCACTCGCATGAGACAAAAGTCTGATTCAGAAACCACCACAGTTTAGGATGGTTTTGATACCTCAGGCTCGGAGAGTTTATCAGGATATTCTGTATAAGAATGTAAGACCGTTTATCCACTTCAACAGAAGAAAATATGATCCACTCTGAGCCCTGACCTCAACCCGACTAAGATTCTCTGGCATGAACTCAGAAACTCAAAAATATTACTTATTTTTGTAAAGTGGAATGCATGGTTCAAAATTCTCTCAACAGTTACAGTAAACATATGGTGGATGCTAATTCTGCCATTTACCTAGCAATTAATTAATGTGTTAATGTTCAGAATATATAACTATAAGCTAAAGAGCATACAAATCTCATCCGTGACTCACTTTAATAAGAAAACATCCACGTTTTCTGCTCTTAGCCATTCTAAAAGAGAAAGTACGGATGCAAAGAAAAGTCTCTTGTAAGGGAGGCAATATAGACGTGAACAGGAATTTGCTGGAATTAGAATGTGTTTTCAATAAAATCATGTTTTTAAAGAAAACAAATGATGAAAACAATATGTACAGTGCTGTACACAGGTAGCTGCTTCGGCTTCATTCCCTTTTAGCTCGCGCGCACACAAAGAGCTTTCTCCTCCTCGCGTTTTATTGATGAGTCTGTCCTGAGGTGCATCTTCATAATTGTGCATCAGAAAAGTATAGCTCTGTGATGGATATTTGTACATAATAAACACAGATAAATAAGAGACACAGCCATTTTTCAACCGTTTTACGCCATTAACACTATCTCCCTCAGCAACTGTCAGCTCCATAAAAACCTTCAGATATATTGTGTTTTAATGCCCCTTTATAAAGGCAACATAAAAACGCAATATCCGAGAGCCTGTCACTTAGATAAACAAAGCAGAATATTGATTTCCCCCTAAATTGAAGTGGAGAAAAAACAATAATGCTATATTTGTAGTAACATGGAATTACAAGTGGTAACCGTGTTAAATTCTACCTTGCCTTGTCAGTTTCACACCTCTCCGTAGTTATTCCTCCAGACTCATTTCTTAACTGAAAACTCTGCATCTCCTTATTGGATCAGGATGCAGCCTGAGATCTGCTCTCGCAGCTTATGCTACCCCTGCGTGACACCTATGGACCCTATTACCCAGAATGCATCGCCAGACCTGTGATTAACCTTACCTGAGTGCGCATACAGTCGATAAAGCATAGGATAAATAGACTGGCTTTTGCTCGCAGATCGAGCGCGCCGTAGGTCTGTCACTCGGTACGGCTGAAGCGAGACTGTATCCAAGCAATATCTTTAACACAATTCCTCAAGAAGGATGAAAAAAGCTTTAACAAGCTGGATACCTAGAGAGTTAGCGCTCCACGTCTTTTACAAATAGTCTTACAACGCTTCAAATCGGCGCTCTGTGAACACTCTGTGAAGTTTCCCACTCGCCTCTCCCTCGCTCCTGCTCTCTCCCTATATTAAATCGACCAATCAAAGCATGTCAGTCATGCAGTCTGCCCAGCGTCTGACAGCTTGGCAGCTCCAATGCGAGAGTGCCTCATTCATTCTTATGACACGCATCCGATATCTTAGTGTCTGACTCTCGCAAGGTCCATCAGACCGAACAAAATTGCAACCAGAAGCTATCTGATCCAGCTCTGGGTGGTATTAGCAGCCTGTCTGACGTCTGAACTGTAATAGGAAAAAGAAAACCACAATGCTGTTTATTACCTTGATGCTAATCAAGTGCTAACAAATTCCATTATGGAAAAAATTGTCTTTGTATTGACTTTTGGTGAGCCAATGGGCATCCTAAAAAGCAGCACAGAAAACATTCTTGTTTGTTGGAGTGTATGCTGGATACGGGCCATGAGGCACTCTAGATCGAAGTTTCACTGTAAAGGTGTGTGTGTGTGTGTGTGTATGTTTAGTAGTGAAACTTGGGGGTATATTGATATTGCCAGAAGGGCTCTGTTTGAAACTGTGAGAGGATTGCTTAATTGCATGTGAATATAACTAGAGGCACTCCCACGGGCCCAAAGCCAGTCAGAGTTGATCAAAAAATAGAGAGCTGCCCCTCATTGTGATGACTTCAATAGAAAGATGTGACTTGAACTGGAGTTTCTACTGCCTTCTCGCCAATCAATTGGCGTAAGGACTGCACTCTCATCTGGGAGTGAGTTTAACAAATACATTTAAAGACATTAGATACATTTAATAGAGATTCTGTCATAATTTACTCACCCTCATGTGCTTCTAAAATGAGAAATTTAAAGCCAAATGTTCAAGCTGCTCTCTTCCATACAATGAATCTCACCGTGGCTGCTAAACAAGATTTTTAAAAAACAGCATTTCCGGTGAACTTCATATTGCTCCTCAAACACATAATGTGCTTCAGAAGGGTTGCACACCAGACACAGGTATCAATACACCCCAGAAGCATACAGTTCATTTTCAAGCCATAGTCCAAAGCAGTTCATCTAATTACCAAACGTTCACTTCAAGAATGAACAAAGTGGTGTCAATAAGTTTGAAGATCAGTTTTTGAAAAAGACAACAAACTGAAAGAGAAATTATTCGTGTCATTACAGGTGCCTACTGTATGTGAAGCATGTACTGTAAAAACTTCATTTATGCCACAAAAAGACAAATATTTTGATAAAAAATATACAATAAAAAATCGTACAAAAAAATGTATTACCCTACAATGTCTGTTGAGACAAACAGAATGTCGTTGAATGGAAAAACTAGGCCTACGTGTGACGCATCAGGATTTTGAACTGCCATCTGAGCCAGAGCCAGGCGCCAACATTGTGAATAAAGTCTTAGAAAACAATGTGTTTAAATTAGGGGTGGGCATAGATTATTTTTTCATAAATAATCATTTGAGATCTGTCAAAGGCATTCAGAATTTGTGTGCTACC
>JAUMHQ010000059.1:17774515-17784856 GCA_032361165.1 Enteromius paludinosus
TAGAAAACTAGTCCCGTCTGAATAAGGCTACAGTGTAATTCGGCTATACATCCGCGCTAAAGGTGAAAGTCACAGTATAGACTCCAACCCAACTTTGTCAATAGATTAACGGCGATATTTTTTTTATCGCGTGATAAGAGTCTCGCTGCGTTAACGCCGATAATGGCCCACCACTAGTTTAAATTTTAAAAACATACTGGATGGCACAATGCTACACTAAGCATTTTGTGCTAAGTACTTTGCAACCGGGGCATCACTTGACACTTTTTACTGGAGCATGAGCACTGTGAAATGGCCGTTGTGCTGCAGAAAACAATATTACTGATGAATAAATAGATAATTTTCTCTGATAGTATTTCAGTAATCTAGTCATGCAGTATTTGTCTTCTATCCACTGTTTAAAATCAAAATTGGTAAATATGAGCATGGATCATCTAAACAGTCAAATAGGTCTGAAACTGTTCGCAATTCAGTTTGAGTCACTCGATCAGTTTACTCATGCAGAGCGCTGGATGAGGTGGATCAAAGCAGCTCTTCATTGCACGTACAAGTGTACAGCTTTATACCGAAGACTGATGCATGGCAACAGTTAGGACATTAACAGGGGCTTGGGCCAAAAATGCCCCAGCACAAATCTGTTACAAACAGAAATAAAAAAAAAAACATTTTTACAGTGTTTTGAATTGTAACCAATCACACAAGATTCTGCTGAGCATATGAATGTAACGGCCAATGAGAGGCGTTCAGATTACAGTAGTTATTTCTGAAATGCCGTTTTGTTCAGTGAACATGCTTGCTGACTGAATTCTGCACTCTCTTGAATTCTCTGATCATAAACAACAAATTGCAGATGTAAGTGCAAAAAGTTACTCCTTTTCTAATTAGTAACTTACTTTTATATTTATATTTATTATTAATAATTGTGATCATTTTAATACATTAAGGTAACATTAGGAAATTTATCCTTACTCTGGAGTTGATTCACAATCCGTCTATACTAAAAGTGATTTATTTAGTTATTTCCAAAGCAGGATTAAAAAGGACTTTCAAAATATGAGGATAGTTTATTATTATTATTATTGGGGGCCAGTGCCCCAGCACCAATGACAGGCTACAACCCCCCTATTTGAGTGTAGGGTGTTGTGCGTTGTATGGAAGTGTGGAGAATAAAAGCAATCTAGGAATGCTATTCGGTTTGCACACTGCTTTTCAACTACTATATTGAACTGTGCCTATTTGGATGCGGAGAAAAAAAACTGAGAACAAGTCATATGGACAGTTTGAAACAATTTTTTGGAGCTTGACAGCTCCTGGTACCCATTTACTGTATACTGTATAAGGGAGAGCATAACAATCATAAAAAAAAATTTTTGTCTCAAGGAAGATATGAAGTCATGCATGTTTTGAAAGAGACGCCACCTCATTTGAAAAATGTTGTGGTCTGTAGATCTAAACTGAGACAGAAAGCTATGCGATATGTGCTAGTAAGTTTGCATTTTTAACAACATCTACTGTACATACTATTATAATTGGTACATTTGTTTTATTTTTAAGTTTCTTTTACCAGTGCTTAACTTTGAAAAGTGGCATTTTGTTAGCTTTTTCTGCTATGTATAACGTACAGTTTTCTGCCTTGTTGTCTAATGAGAGACCTGTCCCAAGAAAGGCTGGCTGCACTGGCTAAAAGTAATAATTAAGTGCCAATTAAACCCCACTGCCCATGAGCAAAAGCAAGGTCAGTGTTTGTCAGACTGTGCTGAGAGAAGAAAGAGACACCACTTTCCTCTTATTGTTCTGTTTATTTGGTCTAAGTAATTAAAGCTCAGCTGAACTGAAAAATCATTTTGCACTTATTTTTATTCTAACCTAGACCTAACCAAATAAGTGCTTAAAAGTATTGTGTCAACACATTTGATTTATATATATATTTTTTTATATTCATGTTGTTTTCCAACTGGACAACATGATTCAGAGTTGTGAACGAATTCTATTTTTAACACATTAGTCAAACAAGGCCTGCAAACGTGCTTCCACTCCATCTAAGTAGAACACATCTGTGACATAATGACAGCTGACAGAGTGTGTGATGCTTTCTTTGCCTCTCATTAGCATGCAGCTACATCAGCCAGACATTACCTGTTGATGGCAGAGCAGAGGCGCATGCTGATGGACAGATGGATGGGGCGGCTGATGAATTCCTGGCAGGTGCTTTGTCAGAGGAGAAGCAATTTAAACCTCAGGGGAGAGAAGCCATTTGGAGTTCACACCAGAGCTTTAATGTAGAAAACAGTCAAATCCTTCCTCTCCCTTTCATAATTAAACCACCGCACAGCGGCATCTCCTAACAAAGGGGCCGGACACGAGCCGTAGAGTGTTAGCCATCAGGACTCCTCTTACCTGATGCCGTGCACCAGGCTGACTGTGATATAGAAAAATGTCCGCCAAGGGGTCAATCTTCCTTTCATAGGTTGTGACTGATAGATCCAATACCTTTGGAATCAGATAAAACTTTGACGAATGGCTTGGCAGTCGGCTGGTGGGAATCACTTTGCCCTATGCCCGTACTGGCCTGTCCCTCTCCCATCACGGACCCTGCTGGCTTTGATCAATGGTTCCCACCTGCCGCTGCATAGGGCAGCATGCTGTCACATGATTAAAAGAGCTGGAGGATATTGCCTTCTCTCTGTTTGCTCGGCGAGAGAGAAAACTTCATAAAACTAAGGCGACAGCACTTTCTCTGCTCAGCCCTTTCACTCTCCCCTGTCTGCCACTTGGGTGATCTGGATTGATTTGAGAGCTTTGGCTGATTGGAGAACAGAGGAGTGCGGATGAGCCGGGAGAATGAGAAACATCTGTTTCAGCATGTATCTTCCTGAAAGGGAAGCGCGCTGACGATGACGGCGCCCGTCATAAAGAAACTAAATATGCATTCTATAGGAAGCCAGGTAGGGTTTCATTTCGGGGAGAACCGGGAGACTTTTTATCACGCGCATGACCTCATCAGAAGACACAGGACGTACGCAAAAACCACAAATCAGGCAGATAAGCTAAAACAGCATGACACTTAGAACCCAGAGACGTTAAATGAAAAGATGGGGATTTCAGAACGGCGGTTCCGTGATTGACGAGAGAGATGGAGGACCGGGTGTCCCCGCACGGATGCAGACCGTCAGAGGCCTCTGAAGTGTTTTGTGCTCTCACCGTCACTCGTCACCCCCCATCCTGGGGACTCTCCACGTAAGCGCCATAAATCAGCGCCATCGCTCCCCTCAACCGGTGATAAATCGACCTGGCGATTAGTGTGATGTATTGTGCAAAATGTAAATAATAACAAGTGCTGCTAATTGGCGCACTACCTGGCAACAAATCAGTAATGCTGGATACTGTATGCCGTTCTGCATCCCACTCATTACGGAAAGGTGCCATCTCATCCCCCCACCCCAGTGTTCGCTCTTCCTTAACAGCTATGTGCCATTTCGGAGTTCATTTGTCATTGGGGACTTCTCTTGCAACGATTTTTTGAGTTAGGTCAGGTTTAAGACCTGAAATATTATTTTTTTTCAGTCTCTCTTTACATTTGAATAATGCGCCGGAAAATGGGTGATATTTGGAATATTGCTCACAACTGTTGATGTACTGTATAGATTCCTCACCATAGCAAGCAAACACACCCATGAGAAAACTGTATATTTCAGATGCAGACTTCATAACTAAATGCTTTGTATTTGGTACTGAAATATACACAGCAGGAAACAGGGATTGCACTTCGGTGATTGCGGCCCAAGTTGTCATACTGGTTTTTAGGGGTTGTGTGGTTTTTCAACAAGCCTCTTCCTGATGTAGCGGACACTCAGACAGAACAGAAGGCATTCAGGAATGATCTACACAACAGCTCGGCCACCATTACCTGCTCCTCTTATCCAACTCATCAGCGCCCTACGTGAGGGGTTCCAGATGCCCATGCCTCTGATTTACACTCGGTGGAGAGCAAGAGGAAACACCATTTGACAGAAGCAAGGAGAGAGGGTGTAATTAGTGCAGGATGTATGGAAGCAGTTAAGAGCTGGAAATATCATTGATCAGGACGAGCTATTGACAGAAACACATAGAAGCAGCTGACAGAAACATAGCCGCTCGTTTCTCACTCAGGCTCCCCTCGGAAAGGTGCTGCTCTTGATGGCATGCTAACATTTTTTCAAGTGTAAGACACCACTCCATTTGGGCAGCCTGTGGAACCTGCTGCACATTATGTGTTCTTTGGATAATTTGCAAAAACTGTAACAGCTTGTCACTGGGGCAGTACCATCAAATATAAATATTTGTACCTCACGTCCAATGCATTTTAGCAAATGAAGAGTACACATTTGTATATGAAGGTATCTTTTAGAGTAAAAAGAACAAAAGAGTCCACAAAACCAGTCAAATATAGTAGTATATATAAAATGTGAAATATATATTGCCATATCAAACAGCATAACAGAGCGTTTCAGTGCAGCTAAAATAGCTGCAAGCCAATGACATCCATTTTATAAGTTTATGCAAATTATTGGCCTGTTCTTCTGTTTAAAAAAAAAAAAGAAAACAACTGCACAGAAATCCATTCAGTCTGGATAGTGTACAGTACTCATGATTACACAACATGTACAATATGTGGCTAGTTGCACTCTCAAAATCTTTAAGGTGGAACTTCAAGCTTTAATTGGTCTGATAACAGGAAACTTCATTAGTGGGAGCATGATTAATTGCGTTAATTTTTTATCAAATTATTTCCTTATAATTAATTGCTTCAAATTAACATGTTAAACTGACAGCTCCAATGAATACATTATACTGCTGTTATGGATTTTTTCTCTTACAATTCTACAGACCGAGCGGTCTCATCACTCTCCTTTTACTTTTTCTGTCTCACTTGGTCCTATAACATCCTGTGGCATGTAAAAGTCCCCTTTACTTTTACAAAGCCCTGCTAGCATGAGGGCGATGTGCTTTGACCACTGTATGCAAAGCGTGGTATTAGTCACAGGCCGGCTGGCCATGACAGGCCTGCAGTGTGAGGGAGATTAATGCCGGCCAGAGCCACTTTATTATCCGTAGACTCCTCTTTCTTGCTCTCTGACTCCGTCTCGCCATTGCACCTTGCCATTAATTGTCTGTGCCCTCCCTCATCCCCTCCCACCCGCTCTAGAGTGATGGCAAAAGCACCTGTCCCTAGCTTTGACAATCCTCACCGTGCCACACTAGTATGGGCACACTCACACACACCTGCCCTACTGCCGTGGGCTGCACAGAAAATAACATTTGTGGTCAATCTCTTCTCTAAGGCACTGCATGCCAGGAGACGCACAGGAAGTAAATGCAGCTGTCCTCATTTCCTCTGTACTAGATGTGGTCTCTGGCCCCATTTTATACTGCATGGTGAAATCAAATAACTTCCACAGCTTCTTTGATGCCCTTGTGTGAAGAGAACGGTGTTATTATTTAATTACTTATTTAATGAGAACAGCTAAACAATAAACATACAAGTATATTGTTATTGTGCTTAGAATTCTGACTGTGCATAGATTTCTTCGTGAAAATCAGTCATTCCTCATGATATTGTTGTGAACGTGTGTCGAAGACTGACACAGAAAAGAAAAAATGTTGAATTTAGTTGTCATTATTCTTTTCTTTTCTTTTCAAAAGTGTTCAGTCGCTGATGTAACATGAATTATTTTAACAATGTCCTGAGTATGTTTCTGGGTCTTGAGCATGTTAATTCTTCATCAAAAATTATTTTGTTATATTTTTATATATTTATTACTCTTACTATTTTTTTTGTGTCAGATGATTACCAAATGTTTATCGTTTTTTCCATAAAAGCTTTAAACAAAACACAACACAAAACAAAACAAGAAAAAAAGTAAAACAATAATAATACAGAATACAATACAAAAAAAGTAAGACAAACAACAAAAAACAAATTAATTTGAATAATAAAAACACAAAATATTAGACTATTAGGTTTATTTTTTAATAATTATATAAATGAGCTCTCTTTTATTATTTTTTGTATTATTATATGTATGCCTTAAGTCACTTGCATTGAATGTATGTAAATATTTTTATTTTTGTAATTTTATGTTTTTAATAAATTAACTTGGGGGGAATAGCTTGATGTCACTGATCCAGCATGCACATTTTCAGCTAGTCCATAGGTGCAGCATCTAAACCCGAGTTACGTTGCTGAAGTCAGCTGGACACAGACTCAGCACAGATATCAAACTTTTATAACAGTGAGCATTACCTCCACCCTGAGCAGCATGTGTATTCCATACAGAGATGAAGAGATGGGTGGTTATGTCAAGCATATGCCCCTGTTTATTTCCATAAGGCATTTAGCAGAACACACCTCTCAATGGGAATCTATCACAGACTGCAAAACGAGTCCTCCAAGAGGTCCTTCTACGAGTTTATATCAACTTCCCAGCTGACAGCGCACCGCCATTAACAATTAATTATCCAAGACAGGCACTAACAGGCTGGGTATACACAAGCCCTCTGGGAGAGAGAGACAACCCAGATGTCACAACGGACCGACATGTATAATCCTGCGCCTCACTGTATTCACTCACCCACTCCCAGTGGACACCCACAAAGTGCCAACCAAAACACTTGTGCAGGTAAGGTTTGATCCAAAAGGCAGAGTCCACTTTAAGAGCGAGAGTTTATGAAAATGAGAAAAACAGAGAGAGAGAGAGAAAGGGAGGGTTTGGGGGGTATAAAGATCAGGCAGTGTAACATCCTTCAAAAGCTGACATTAAGTATTCAGATGCTACAAAAAAGTAAAGTGTTGGCAATTAAAATAATCAATCTTCCTGGCGACGGTGTACCCAACATCTGTTCAATAAGTCCCCCGCTCTCGGTCTACCGGGAACAGAGAGGGTAAAAGGGAGGAGAGAAGGTCCACTTTTAGCTGTCCTTCAGTGATGAAAACCCCTCCACCTCTAACACACACACACACACACGCGGCGTGGCCGGTCCGTGCGGGCCTGATGTCAGATGGTTCTGCTGTGTTGTTTCCTTTGTTATAAATAACAACAGGCCACCTGGACTTCCTCAGTGCACCGGTTTACCGACAATCCGATATAGGAGGGGAGACGGGAGGGGGGCACTAATGATCCCGCAGGCTATGGGCCTCGCCGGCGCCCCACCCGCCACCCCGCTCCCTCTCTCTCCTCATCCCGGGCTAATGGGACGGAGGGGATTCAGGGTAGGAGTGATGAATGACAGAGACGGATGGCTCGGGACAAAGCATGTGCTGACAAGCAGTGAATACGGGGCAACGTTGCAGAAAGGTCAACGCCAGGGAGAGAGAGGAAAAGGGAAAAAGTAAGCCTCGCGTGACTTTCAAAGTTTTCTCTATCGGCTCTCGTTCTGAAAAAAACGTGTGTGTCTGTCTGTTTGTGTGTGTGTGTGTGTGCGCAAGGGTCTGTTTGAGCACAGGATGAAAGCGGGACAGAACCCTGTAGTCTGTCCACTGACCTGGTCCACTTTAACCCGCATGCTGAGAATGACTTTACATTCTGTTTGGTTGGGATCCCAGAGAGTCCAATGCCAAATGTGCACAAATACAAATGAAATAATAATTCTGAAATCATTTTCTACTTTAATTTCCATTTAATTTAATGCTAAACTATGTTAGAACAAAATTGGTAAAAAATATAAACAAATCAAAATAAATTTCTAAATCTAGACAGATAGATAGATAAATTAATTAATAAATCAACATTAGTGTATATGATATTAAGCAACAATCTCATTAGTTAATGTTCAGTAGATTAAAAATGCCTATAGTGGTTAATGTACAGGCAGGCCTGGGTCAAAACACAATGGCATACGAAATCAATAGGCAAGCATTGTGGGATTCATTATTTTTTCAGCATATTGCACTCACTGTGGATTGATACATGCACATGGGTATCACTTGGCCTCAAAACAAACCCTTGGCACAATAGCTCTGATCTACTTTTGAACCAGTGCCAGAGGCCTATTTTTTGGGGTGCATGTATGAGCATGTTCTGATAGTTCCAGGTTAAAGGAGGCACTCAGAGAGAAAGAGAGAGAGAGAAGCTCCCTCAGCTGCAGTGCCCACAAAAGGAGGATCGGTGACTGCTGCTGCTCAAAGCACAAAGAAAGCGTTCAATTATGATGTGTCTGCATCTGCTAGAACATCCAGGCGTGAGCGTCTAGCTGCCGTCCCACAGGATCAAACCTGGCAGATCTGCCCAGAGCCAGGCGTAGCTAGCCAGAGCTGATTTAGCCGCTTGTGTGTTGTGTACATAGGTGTGCTGTGTTCGTGCACATCACACCAGGGACGCTTGTACGCTGCCACGCTCTCTTCCACTGCCAGTGACCCCCATGCACAGCTCCCCATGGCTCCCCTTTTCAGCACGCTGTTTCTAATCCAAAACAAATGATCTCAGGAAAGAACAGGACGACGGGGAGGGGGGAGGGAGGGAGAAGGGGAGAGACAAATAAAGGGAAAAAAAAAAACGAGAGCATTATCACCTTGGCCAAGCATCAGGAGCTTAAAAAAGAGAGAGAGAGAGGAAGAAAAGAAGGTCTATGGGCAAATTCATCTTCTCCCCTGCTACAATCAATCTCTGGCCAAAAGAAATACACAATAACTAGGCAGGAAGAGGCCAAGATTTATGGGCCTGAGACATCTCCACTGACCAGCAACCACCTCACCCCATTCTGCTCCTCTCGCTCTCTCTCTCTTTCACTCCCCAGCCTTTCCTCTCTTCTCCTTCCCTCCATCCACCCCCCAACACTTACAATGATGTACTGTCTCCGCCGACTGTTTTACAAGTACATTAGCTTTATTTAATGAGATCAGCAAGTCATTTAACAGATGCATATGGAGCACAAGGCGAGAGACGCCCACTTACTCAAGCGCTCTTTTATGTTGTAAAGTACATTTTGGATCAGATGTTCTGATGCATGAAAATGTGAACGTGACCCTTCTGCGAAGGGTTGAGGAGAAAAGAGGATGTTTTGTATATGAATGTGCTGCAGGAAGGAGATTTATGGTATGTTTGGCCTGATATGTGCTCAGCAGAGCCCCTCACATGGAGGACGTGTAACTCTCCGCTCTGAAAGCAAGACATATTAGAAGGGATCAGGTTTGAACACGGATGTGGGGCCTTTACCTTTCGGCATGCATCAGAAATCGTATGTGATATTCCTAGTTGACAAATCTACTGCAGTATAGATTTCTGGTTTTCAAATTTATGTCACTATATTAGCAAATTAGGGCCAGCTTCTTTCAGGTACTCTTTGTTGCATAGGCTTTCCATTAAAATATCAATTGATTATGTGAAATTGAATTATAACTTTAATTAAATCCTCCTGACACAGACAGAGGCTGATAATTATGCCATTTAAATAAATGAAAATGACAAAAAGAATTATATGATTTTACATAAGATTAATTAGGATTTTTCTACTTTCTAGTATATGTGTCATTCACATACTATGTCTCTGTATGCTGGTAAAATGTAACGACAAAGTTGTATTTGTCATAAGGCTGTCAGTTTAATAGTGTGATTAACTATGAACAAGACCATTTGTTAAAAGTGAACACAATTAATCATGGCCACTGATGCATACATAAATTTCATAATAAGGAAGTAATAACTGTGTTTTTGCGAGACAAACTACAGTTCATTTGGAGAGATCAGGCAGCACAAGAATGAGTTTTTGTGACAACTGGACAGAGCATAACTAAATGTAACAGAAAACCCAAGCATCTGGACAAACCAAATTAAAACTTGTTTTAATGTTTTAATTGATGAACAGCCTTAAATTTTTCACCGCATGAATTTCACCTATTTATGAAAATACTGTATATTACACCAGGTAAAAAAAAGTGCACTTCCATAATGTATTTAAATTGCTTTTTGCACACTAATTTTGTACTTAATGTACTTATAATGATTCTTTAGTACTTTTTAAGATAAACTTAAGATCAGCTGTGTGTAATCAGCGTGGATATTAACTAAATTGTGCTTTTAACATATCTCTGTATTTAAAAAAATGTCTTTAGTCACCACTTGTAGTGCAATTTGAAAGATGGATTTAAATGTAATACAAACAGTAACTAAATATGTTTATTTATATACTGATATTTATATATATATATATATATATATAGAGAGAGAGAGAGAGAGAGAGAGAGAGGTGGAAAGTAATGAATTACATTTACTTGCGTTACTGTAATTGAGTGGTTTTTTTGTGTACTTCTACTTTTTAAAGTAACTTTTATATTTTTTAATTTTACTTTTAATTAAGTATGTTTTG
>JAUMHQ010000059.1:17787211-17808081 GCA_032361165.1 Enteromius paludinosus
TCTTCGATCACAGGCAACTGATTTTGTCCAGGAATCATACAATTAAGTAAAACACATAAATAAATAATGAATGGATTGCCTACCGCATTCGTCATTATTGCTCTTTCAAATTCCACTCCGTGTGTGCGTGCGCGCACCCATGTTGTCTAGTAAGGGACGTACTGGCAAGCTAGCACATCGTATGCTTGCGCCACGTCTATTAATTGTATATACTGTACAAGTTATAATTATCTCTTACTTTCAGCGTGAGAAATACAAGGTGTGTCGTGAAAAGCATGTGAACTGGCTGAAATGCATGTGTCTCACGGTGAATGCGTGAGACTAGAGAGCCCTGCTTAAAACGGTAGTTGGTGCTCCAGTATAATCGGTCCGCCGAAACTCATCAAGTGAGAAACGTTCCGCGGTTGCGATTAAAATGCGTTAAAAAAATGTACGCGTTATGTTTGTGTAACGTTAATTAATTAATCGAAATTAACGCGTTGAAGTTCCGGCCCTAAAACAAACATTTCATTTTTTGGTAACTAGACAAATACCGTGCTTTAAATCTATTTGTAATGTTTCATGCGCCACAATCATATCAGAGTGTTTCTTTGTTTTCCACATTTAAGCAGTTTTGTACAGTAGATTTTTACATTTACTGTAAACAATTATAGAAAGCAGCAATTATTAAAGGGGTCATATGATGTGAATCCCTAAAATTGCAAAGATTAAAGTTTCAAAACCAACTATTATTCTAACTGTAGTGTTATTGTGATGGTGAAACTACTTTGAGCTTCCGAAATAGGACATAACTAGAAATCAGTGGTTAAGTTGTGTTTACAACACTGTTCTAGAACAGTTCAACTCAAATATTAAGAGTGTGTTCAGCACATTAACGGAGAACTGATTCCTAAAACATGCAGAGCACAGAGACTATAAAATGAAAGTCTGCATGGACGGTCTGACGCTTGTGACTCACAACCTTTAAGTAAGTTACATTTTATTATTAAAAGAATCTGCTACTTACTATTCAAACCAATAGCGTCATAGTGCCAGGATGTGGCATCACGTAATAGTAAGTGCTGTAACATTTCCTCCAAAAGCTTGCAGTATTCGACCAATCACAATGCACTGGATAGCTGGCCAATCAGAGCACACTTCGCTTTTTTTAGAATGACGAGCTTTGTAAACTTTTCAGTACTTAGAGGAGAAACAATAATTGGAATAACTTTTGAGGTATTTTTATTTATTTATTTTATATGATTGATTTTAATATCCCTTATTATTGCTTTCTTGTTGCTCAAACAGTATCAGTGTCAAGCTCACTGGTTTAATTTACAGCGAAATACCTTGAAGTCTACAGGATTTACAAATGTAAGGAAAAGGGATGTTTTAATTATTGTAATTTCAGCATTAGTTTATGTTAAATCATTTATTCAAATAAATAAATAAATAAATAAATAAATTCAAATCTGATGAAATAATCTTGTTTTCAAACTGCTGAAGTTTTTTTTATTGGTTTTTATTTAAGTATTTTATTTATTATTTATTATCTATTACATATAATGACGATTTCTGCCACTGCTCACAGCACTTTTATAATCAATAATTGCCACAGTTCAACTGCAAAAACCTTAGTTGAAAGTTCAATCTTGATTTAATTTAATTTAATTAAAGATATCTCTTAAAGAAAGTTTAATAATAACACAAAAAGTGTGCAGGTTAATTCACTACAGTCCAAAAACAGTTACCGTTTTCAAAAAACATGATCTTTATGGCGGGAACTCAAGTCTACTCATACTACTCATAATATTCCAACTACTCTTAATTAGCTTAGCTGAGTTGGAAAGAAAAGAGAATAATAACGTTGGTGTTGATGGAAGCTGCCTCATGGGAGACCAGATCACGAACCCCCCTCTGTGACACATCATGCCAAGAACGTGTTCGCACCAGCGACACCTCGTCCCCCTAAACCAGGGTGTGAAAATCCATCTGGATATGTAAATAAAGGAGGTGTGCGAGCGAGGACATGACAGCGCCACCGCACCTGTACAGTGCTGTACACGGGAGCTTAAAAGCTTATTCAGGTCTCTGGTCCAACTCAATCTACTCAAATCAACTGCAGAGCTCTGAAAAGGCTCCCTGTGCTGACACACGACATGTTCGTGACCTGTGCGAGGAGGGGATAGAGGGGTAAATGAGAAAAAAAAAAAAAAACGGAAATCACTTCCATGACAACCTCCATAAAAGGCGGGAAAATTTTCGGTAGAACTGCAAGCAGCCTGTGAGGCTTGTGACTGGCTTTGGAGACTTGAGCAATGCTTTCACAGTGGAAACGCCTAAGAGTGAGAATCTACTACAGGAGATTATGGCTATTATTTGTCTTAATTTACTCTCGGCTCTTAAATGTTGGGCCCTGTACTCCCTGCAGGATAAAGACGTCCCCTGTAGGTTGGACCTCCTACATGTGCAATGGGTTTTTATTGACTGTGAGAGAGAGTTGATCCGTGTGGGCCGTGGAAGGGAGGGGTAGCCCCTGGGTCTCGCCGATCCGAACGGATGTCACACAGCAAGAGAAGACTCTAATAACGGCTCTCTCGGGACCCTTCTGGGCCTGGTGGACCGACACATGTGTGCACACATACATAGGCCACCTCATATTCTTGCTCTAATGTCTCCCTGCCCGCTAGCCATAAACAGTCACTGTCCTAACCTTCTGAAAAGCCCCCAAAATACCTCGCTTCTCTCACGGAAATGTCTAGCTGTGACAGATTCCAGTGGTTATAATGGCCCTACGGAGACCAACCTTAGCTTAATTAAAATAATGTAGCTTCTTCATCCTATTATCCTCAAGACTTTCTCTCCTCCTGCTTTATTCTTCTGTCAAAAAGAGCTCAATTGTCCACCAGGATCCTAAGTGACTCAACAGGGTCCAAAACACCATTGCTCTGAGACATCAGACTCAAAAGTACACCTCTCAGCGTGAGGCCTGGCGCCCAGAAGGCGACGTTTAGACCATCTGTCAGTCAAGCCACCAAGTCTCTCTCACGCGCATTTCTCTCTGTCTTCATGGACGAGCTGAACGACCTCTCCTTCCTGTCAGAGTGCCAGGGCTCATTGAGTCATCTTCACCCTGCGCCATGTCAACAGGACCCTTTTGTTCCACGTCTCTCTTTTGACTTGGGCTAATGCAAACAAGTGGAAGTGCCAAGTGACGTGACGCAAGGTGACGGAGGAGAGAAGAGCCACATCTACGGCTAACACAGGGGTTGAGCGGACTTAGAAGTGTTATAGGATGAGTTGTCTTGTAAACAGGGCACCTGTGGGCACATTCAGGGAAATGTAAAAGACTAGGATCTCTACCAGGACAAGAGTAAAAAAACAAAAAAAACAAAAAACAAAGAGAGGAAGAAGCAACAATTGTGCCTGGTGGGATCACGTGGGATCACTTAATCAAAGTTTGTTTTTTGACTAGCCAACCTTCACAGAGCACATTAAGAACAGCAATTTATTAACCCCATTTCTATACTTTGTTTATATTACTAATAAACACCTCAAAACAAATGATCCTCCAAGGGTTAGGAAAAAATATTGATTTTCTAATTAATCTTTAGATGATAGCAAGAAGACATGCTTTTATATTGAGCAGTAATACAGAGCATACTGTGCACTGATTCATGAATGAGGTGATCATTTTAATGAATCATTCAAATTCAGTTACTGCTGAGTTAGTTCCTGTTTGAATCTTTAAAAGAATGAACTCACTGAATCCATGAGAATGATTACTGACATCAGGTCACATTAGTTTCAGTGATGGAATATTTTAATAAAAAGCATTAGATAGATTAATACATAACAGAGCACATAATTCAGCTAAACATTTTACAATGTTTTGATTTATACGTATACATACTGTACGCTATTTTACTTGAAATAAATGTCTCTCCGAGGGCAGGGATACAATGTAGATATTCTAATTAATCACAATCTTTAAATAATAGCATGAAACACATTTTTCCATTGAGCTGTACTGCAGTGCAAACAGTTCAACCAATGAAGTATGATTCATGAAAACATGATTCTGATCATTATTAGTTGATTAATTGATATAATTATTCAAAGATTTAAAAATTATTTTAATAAGTTACTGTCCTTGAATGAACTTATTAAATATATTAGTGATTATTGAATCAGTATCAAGTCACCTTTCATTCAGTGACAGAATTGAATAAAAGTTTTGATTTATACAATGTAGGCAAATAAATAAATGAAAATAATACGGTAAAAACTAGCAGATGATTGCCAGAAATTAAGAGTAAAAAATACTGTGAAAATGTTTCAGGTACTGCAAGATGACTTAGTGTCTATACTGTATGTTTTACAACCATTTGATTTCATTGAGTCATATAATGTTAATACACCAATCTACTTGAACTAAAATGTACTGATCACCAGGTGGTACAATGAAAAGCCACTTATGATGAACTGATCCATCATGTGGCTCGTCCATAAAACATGAGCAATACTGGTATGTAGACGCCGCACGGGGTCATACACACAAACACAAAACACCATCAGGGTGAAATAATGCCATAAACATTCAGAATCATCACGATATAGTCTGGATTTCTCCCAGCAATTGAAATCCCTGCTTTAAACCAATAAAACCATTCATGCACCACTCTTCAAATCCAAACAGTGCCATCATGTCTTCCTCATAGGCTGTGAAACAGAACAGGGACAAGTTAAAATTCACATTAAACACTGCAGAAACCAAGAGCAGCTCATATCTCAGCTCTTTTACGATTGTCATATAATGACAGTCACACCCGACTAGTGTCGTGGAAGTACAGGAGCACAGGACCGGCCCCTGTGGCCATATAAATCTCAGGGGGAAACGAACAGTGGCACGGTTCTACCGGCATTACTTACACGTGTCATAGCTGTCCACACATGGCCCACATGTCATACCCTGACAAGAAAGGGGGAGGGGATAGATACATTCTACAGCAACTCCACATTTACCATATCACACGACTGCAAATATCTCTTGAACGCCGAGTCTCTGGGGCACAATTATTTGTAAGGGAATACAGTTCAGACTTGCTCCGTTCCCTTTGGATTTTATGATAACACAGCCATAAATGTGCTCCAGATAGCACGGCGCACAGTAAGGTAAAGTCCTTATACAGCAAAAGAGTCGTGTTTTGAAAATAGCCTCAAAGAACAGCATTGCATTTATTTTATAGCATTTTCATTAAATTTAATGGTTCGTGAAAAAAAATGAGTTATGATCATTTGGCCGTTTATGGCTGGCTGAAATCCAGACGCACAGCGGAGGGTCACGGAAAGGTCAAGGGGTCGCGTTCTCTACAGAATGACAATAATCAGTATGACCTGACAAATTGATTTTGCATCCTGCGCAGCAGCGAAATGTGCATTAGCGAGCCCGCTAGCTTTTGTGCTGTGAGTAAATGGACAATAAAGCATAAAACAACACGCAATAGCTCTCCGGCATAATTAGCAGCTACAGTACGAGCATTCGAGAGGTGCTGGGGCTGGGGTGGAGGGGGCCCGGCAGCACTTAACACCGGGGCTGTGAGGGTGTTATGCCGCGTCCGTTCCCTCGTTACAGCGCCACGGCCAGCAGTGGGCAGCCGCTGCGGTCTGCGTGCCAGCGGTCACACATCAGCGCGTTATCTCATCTCATCTAACACAGAGAGATGATGGCCGTCGCCTCAGTAACTAACCCCCCACCCCCACCAACACACATCCGCACGGGCGAGTGCTGCCTAGTAACAACAGCGGGCCCGGTCCAGGCTTGTTTCAACAGCCGGGGCTAGACTAATAGATTTCCTCCTGTATTTATACCCAACATCACTCTTGCTCCCCGGGCCCTCAGCACAGGTAGCTGTTTTATATGAAATGAACAATCTTTATAGACGTGCCCGAGCCATAACAAGGCTGATTTTCAGCACCGGCTCCAGTGTATAAGTCCTGCGGAATTGTCAGGCTTCGTGCTCGACAAATCAAGCCTAACTTATGATGTTTTCTGTGTAATTTTTATTCCCGTTTGACTGGCCAACTACCCGGTGGTAATAGAATGTTGGGAAAAGGCCAGTGGGGGAATGTTTGTGCTCCGGGTGATTGATCGACGGCCACCTAGCTTTTCATTTATATCTCTCTCGCCCCTTCCATTGCGAATCGGTTAAGTTTAGGAAAAATGAATCCGAAAAAAGCACAGCGGAAGAGAAATGGCCCCAGATTACAGCGAGGCACAATCGTAGATCTAAGCCGGGCTCTGGTGTCGGGGTGCGTGGATTGTTTGCGAGCATTAAGTTATCTAAATGAAAATCAATACTATGTGTGCCAGCGTTTTACAACGGAGAAGTGCCCCGAGTCCATGCTGAGGGGTGGGGAGAGAAAGGGGGGGATGAATCGAGGAAAAGAGGAAGGAAGCTCTTGGGTCCTGTGGGTTTCGGACTGGAGTCAAGGCCTAATTGGCCTCCTGACCATATAACACACATACAGTATGTCTTCTTATTGTTTTTCTGCGGTATTGATCTAAATGTATATTCACACCATTCAGTTTGTGTACACTGTTAAAGTATTATTTCACCTAAAAATGAAAATTTGCAGAAAAATTACTCCATCCAAGACGTAGATGTGTTTGTTGCTTTATTATAACAGATTTGATGAACTTTCGCATTACATCACTTGCTCACAAATGGAATAGATGAAGATGAACATAATCATCTTGGATGGTCTGAGGGTGATTAAATATTTTGCCCTTTTTTTGCAGATTCCAAATGTGCAAAGAAAGTCAAATGCCCTTTACAAATTAAGGTAAAACAACGATGTCAGATGCCGACCCTGCCTCTATTAACCAAAGTACTAAGACAAAGAACAAAAAGCAGAACTTTTCAGACGTAACTTTGTAATGCATGAAGTCATGAATATGCATAACTGAGGACCATTTGTTGTCAAAAAGTTTATAATAAGGTCAATTATGAGGGATTTTGTAAATATCTTAGTAAATATTTTAAAAGGTTTTCTGGAAATGAAAGCTTTCATGGATGAGAAGTCTACAGTATGTGTGTGATTGTAAGGGGACACTGATCGGCCCCAGGAGAAATCTCTCTCTGATCACAACACAACTGTTTCTCACCTGTCAGCAAGCATGGGATCATTCTATCTCTGGCAATTATGCAGAGCCATCCACAGAAGTCTGATGAAGTCGTAACCGTGCTGGCTATACACCATGCCTGTTACTGAGCCAGAGACATCCATTAGCAGACGTTTCCGCAATGCTGCTGCTATGTTGCACAAATGTCAACAGCTGCTGGGCAGAAGCAAGGCTGTGTTAAAGGGTGAAAATAAGTGTGCAGAGCGGAAACCATATCCAAATTGCAGATTACAGTACTGTTTGGTGTGCAATACATCGGATTATAATACTAGAATGGTTGTATTACTGGAAAACAGGAGGCCTTGGTCTGTGTTTGTTGTGGAAACACTCATTGGTCGCATATGTATTCATTTTCTTGAGCTTATAATGGAATGATAAGGGCAGGCACTTGCCACAAGACATGCCATCATATATAATAATGACAGTCATTAACCACACACACATTTTCCATGTAATTCATATCATTGTGGGTGGGAGATCTCACCCCGTTTCCACTTGCAGGTGGCAGATCTGTGAGGCTTTAAATAGGTCCCCTGCTCTCGGAAGTGGATCGGACCATCCATTCGTTAATGATTATTATCCTGCTGCTTTTATGACACCCTCAATGATTTTTTAATGTCAATGTTCGGAGAAGCTACCAATAACTGGATTAATATCTGAGGTAATCTAGATTTGCTGGTCCTGTGCATTTTGATTATATGCCAGGGGCCTCTCATTGGAAAATAGCTAATATGCTCAGGCACTTGTCTCTCAATTATATGAGCTGCATTAACCCTTAGCTGTCCATACCTGCCAAGTTTAACCCTCTTCCACATGCAAAGAAATGTCACCAACCTTTCAAACGTGCTTTAAGCAGTATATGCAATAGCTCTGAATGGAAACACAACACCATGGAACTCATATGTAAACACTATTGACAATCAAAGGTTCTTTTAAAAAATCTGCAATTAAACTATTAGTAGTAGTAGTAAGTATTTTTTTTTTTTTCTAATATTTTGTGAGGTACATTTAACTGAAAATGAAATTACCCTGATACTTATTTATAAGGCCTAGATAACAAAACAATCTTTAATCTTTTTTATTTAAACATTTATATTCATGTACATTATGTACAAGTGCTATATTTGCTATAAGTGTTCTTTCGCAAGTCAAATTGCCTATTTCTTAAATTTCTTAAATTTATATAAATATATTTTTTAATTCTCTGACATCTAGGAGGGGGCAATCTGTTGAAAATCAATCTGTGAGGATGGAACTGTGTATTAGAAAGTCAACCCACGATGTAGCCCTATTCTCCCAGTTTGCTGTTTTAAAAAAAGAGGAAATTTTTCCATTGCAGATGCACTCAGGCAGAGGACAGGAGCTCAGGCCATGCTAATAAATCAGCCCCTGAGCCTCTGGTGGCAACTGATCACTTGGGAATACTGAAGAGGAAGAGAGAGAGATCATGGACGTGAGGCCTAAGAGAGAAATGATACTCTCTTAAATAGCCCTGTACTACTGGACACACATAGAAATACACACACACACAACACAGGGAAGCAAATATGTGTAACATATCACTGATATCTCCACCTCTACGCCCTCACATTTTCCCAGACAAATTAAAGGAACCCTCGACAGTTACCACTGAAAAAACAAAGTCTGATTTTCCAAACGTGTGAACGGCCTATTATTTGGCACACAGAGTGGCTATTTGGGAAAGGGCCTAAGGACACAAGTGTGAGTCAGAGAAAGAAATAACCTAAAAAATCTCTCACTCAAAGCAATGACTATCTACCCTGGGGAAAATATCCTATTAAAAACCCCAAATATAAAAAGAGCACAAATGAAATTATATTCAAGAGAAAAATGGTCATTGCTTCATTTGTCCGCTTTTCTTTTGTACTCAAAGACATATTTTCCTGGAGCTAAACATAAACAATCATTTAAAATACAGAATTTTAAGCTGTGTAGATCTAGCTTATAAAAGCTGCAAATGCTAGTTAAATCCTATGATTTTTATTTATTTTTATTTTTTTTTTTTTTTTTTGGTAATAAATACAAATCTGGAGTGCAAAAAAATTCTTAATATTGAGAAAATCACCATTAGAATTGTCAAAATGGGTTACAAAAAATATTGAGTGACCAAATACAGATCATCGTCTGTTATACTGTATGTGACAAAATAAATGAAAAAAAAATAACCACCACAGCAACATGTATTTATTGTATCATACCGTACATGGGCACTTAAAAACAATGCTTCTTGTAAAAGTATGAGGACGAGTTTTAACATGGAGCTAGTCCACAAAATAAATAATCCGAATCATAAATATTCAGTTGCCAACAAAGTTCCTTATGAAAACACAACCAATACAAAACAAAACAAATATCACACTTGATCGTCACTTCAGCTGTAAGAACTTGTGCTAAACATCATATCGGCTGACATGCTGAATATGCTTTATTTTGAATGCATTGTAAAGCTTAGCATTTACTGTCATTCGTCATCAGCTAGTTACTTCCTCAAACGCGTTCTCATTGCATCAGTTTGGTTTGTGTTTTATACGCACACTAAAGTCAGCTGGTGTGTTTCAGCTTCATTCAATCAGGTCCATTCATTGTGTACAGATCTATTTCTCAAAACTCGCTCCTGTTGTGCAGGAGGTTTATTTCTATTTCTCTTCCCTTTCTCTTCCTCTCGCGTGCCATTGCTGCGTTTCATCTTAAGTGAGTTTATTCAAGTGTAGTCAATGTTTTTTTTCCCCTTGAAAGAGTAGCAGAGGCGAGAGGCGGAGAAAGAGGGACAGGAACAGCAGTTTCTATGGCCACACAACCAGTCTAGCTCTGGTAGCCCAGAGGACACGTTCAGTAATCCCACCAATGATGTCTGCCGCCCCACTGAAGGCGAGCAGCCCTACAAATACCCCCACCATCCATTTTTATTGTATTCAGGCTGCAGTGCTGTATTTCCTGGCTCCTCTTAGCACCACACACACAGGGCACTCCAAAACAAAAATCCATACTATCGATCGGCCAGTGTCACCACAATTATTCTTTTGAAACAGCCATTGAAAACAAATTACATCTGCACTGCGTTTTCATCCGATTGCTCTGGGTGAGCAATGCTCACTCCCCTTTTCCCGCTGCCCCCACCCCAACAAACACCCGCCCCTTCCTCGCGCTCTTTCGCCCACAGCGCCGTGCGGCTAACGATGGTGCCCGAGTGCGTCCGGAGGGGGGTTCACGCCACATGACGGCGGTTAAGGAGAAAGCTACTTAAGAAAAACAAAAGCCTAAATTAGCAGCACACCAGAGAGAAGACCTGTGTAGCTGAACTACAGTATAACATTAATATTTTTCCCCGATTCACGGGGGGGGGGGCTGTGATTAGGAAAGGGTCTGTTCTGTGTGTATAGGGTGAGTTTCGATGTACGTCTGTGTGACTAGGTACTACGGCAGTAATTACCTGGCTGGTTTCCTCTTTCTCCTATTAGAAAATATATCAGTGCATGGTGTATCAAACAGCCTGGGAGCCCTAATGGAATTATCCCTGTGCACCGATTCCTCTTATGTTTTTGTTTCCTTTGTATAATAGAGAATCAAGTACACTTACAGAGAGGGAGAACGAGTATCTGTGTCACTGTGCGCAAATGCATTTAATCAAGCCTGTTTGTTAAATCTAACACTAATACGTGATTTGATTCACTTTTTTGAATATATCATGTCAATTAAATATCTCAGTTTACATTCAGCCCAAACCGAAGGTGCACCTGTAATCTGAGTGTGTAAATGATAATGGCTTTAAATAAAGCACTTGCTTTTAATTTTTTTTTTTCTATGTGGAATGAATCAGGAATGAAAAACACTACATATTGCAAAATAATTGTCTGTGCTTCTCAGTTACACTGAAGGGATAGTTAGAGATATAATTGTGGGTATTAAATGGGCATGATTTAGCTAACTAACTTTCAAATTCCACAAGAGTGGCACAGTCACAGAGAGGTGTGTATATAAGAGATGGCATTATTACGTGAAACTGACTATTTGAACATTAGTCATTTTTGGTGTCATTTATATTCCATCTTGTTATTTATGTTCAAGTGAGGATGGTGTATGATTGAATTATTAACTTTTGTTGTCCTTACATTATTGCTCTGGATTTTGTGTGTTCAATAAATCAGAATAGTGTTAAGTAAGGCAAATTTTAGTACAATGCTAATTGACAACCTGTGATATAATGCAGTTGCTCAGTTGTTGACTTTATTCACTCATTTTCAGAAGTTTATGGTCAGTAAGTTTTTCAGGATAATGTATAAACTGAAAGATTTAACATTGAGACTAAACGTTAGAGTAATATAGGAACCTAAATATTCTAATTTTTATTTCTGAAACATTGCAATGTTCTCTGTTAATACTTGCAATAAATTGATGTGCCATGAGTAAATGTATTACCTGCTTGACTTGGGAGCCCTCTGGAACTTTGTAAGTGCTATCTGTCTACTAAACTTTTTCAATGATTTTATGCAACAAAAATTATTATTTCTTTCCGTTTTCTCTTTCTCCCACCAAATCCACATCTATAGCTTTCTGTTTTAAAAAAAGAACAAATGTTCTCACACTACGCTGAAACTTTGACAAAATCCAAATCATCCACAGACTGCTGGAATGTGGCAATGAGGTTGAGCTCTCCCTAGAAACCTGAAACCTCTGATCAGCTTTTAAAAACACCAACACATGGTAGAGTTAACGAAACAAGCCCTTCAGAGGAGCTGTCAGTCTAGGACCTGCTCATCTGCTGTTCCAGCAGCGCTGCGAACACAACATACAGGACTGAAACTAATGGGTATGTGCCATGCTGTAGAATTAATTCTGCCTTGCCCCGGCCAGACGCAGCATTTGAGTGTTGGAGGTTGGAGGCAGAATCCCTTTGTTAAGCTTTGACCACACAAGTCACAGCATCGGCCCTCCCGCAGCAAGGGAAACGCCAACTTTGGAGTATTAAGAAAACCAATAGCCTTGTTGACATGAACATGGGAGCCTAACCCCCGCAGTCTCCTCATATGAGGCATTGATTTTTCTGTCTGGGTGCAGTGCTAAAGCCATTCATTCTCTATGGGCAGCAAGACTCGCCGGGCCCGGCCGAATTTTCCACCTCCCGCCCTTCTTACCTAAGGGCTAGAGGTTGAGATTTAAGCTCATATACACACACATACGCTCTCGCACACACACACACCTGCGAGACATGATTGGTGCTGGGCTTGTTTCACATGGACGAGAGGTGAGGGATGGCCTAACATCTCAGAGTCTTTGAAATAGCTTGACCTCTCTGACCACAGGGGTCAAGGGCTCCTTATTCCCACCACAGAAGACTCTGTGGGTTGCACTTTGGCCAAAATTGGTTGCGCTCACTTAACAAAATAAATTCAATAATTCCCTTAAATGCTTTATCATCCATCTAGGAGCTTGCTCTGATTCTACATCACTCACTTTCTCATTTTCAGTTCTTCCTTTGCGATTTAGAGGAATACGATTGGTTTAGTACAAGCTGAGCTTTATTAACAGCATTCATGGGAAAATTCAGATTAGGGAAAAGAGTCACTTACATTTGCAGATTTAAAAAAAATTAAAAATAAGTTCAAATAAAACAAGTTTTAACACAAAAAGTGTTTTAATAAAGTTAAAGCTTCACATTTCTGCTCCAAAAACTGGTCCTATTTACTTCCATTGTAAGTGCCTCACCATAACATATAGTATATTATTTATTTTTTTTTTTTAGAAAAAGAGGGACGAGTCAAAATTGAAAGCATCTGCTGCATAAATTACAACAAATATTAGTTAAGCACACAACCCAGGATATCCAGCTGCATCCAGATGCTGTTTGACACACACTGGGGGTATTTCAGTCAACTACAACGGTCTAAATCCTGCTATATATTATAATACATGCACCCACCCCTGCCTCAAACTTTAACTGCACTCTAAAAGTACTCTAAAAATTAATGAACAATTTCAGCTGACTAGTGAAACGGATCCTGCTTAAAACACAGCAACAAGATCAGAGCGAACTGGTAAAACATGCACACCGCTTGCAGTTTTTTCTAAAGCGCCGAGCGGGGAAGGCTGTTGAATTCAATTGCGAGAATTGTTAACATTCGTCTTCGCTATTCAAGGCCAAACCCTCTTGTTTTAATAACAGAGCTGAAGTAGTTAATATCTCTCAATAAATAATGCATGGATCGGCTGTAACAGCCTCCCTCGGTTTCCCTCACCAGCCCAAACAACGCATGGCATATGGCGGAGCCGGGTTCGCTGGCATTAAAGAGATTTGGAGTGAGAGGCGCACATCAAGGCCTTAGGCCACCTATTTGAATACTAAGCTCCTTTCAATCACATCAAATGCTTCCAATTCATTTATTCAAATAAAAGGCCCATAAACTCACACTTATAAGGCCTGAAAATATTGCTTGTCTCTCCCTTTTCTCGGGCACTCGTTTCAATTTTCAGTGGAGTTCTACAAACAGACAGTACACGCACTCGTTCTGTACAGCGGCGGAGAAGATGGGCAGCATTAACACGGCCGTGGAGCTTTGTATTCTAGATTTTGCTGTGAATACATTTAGTTTGATTGCATCAGGAGCCTCTGACTAGAGCTTAATGTATTCGTTTTTCTTATTAGGTTTGAAAATGAGAGGTGAAATCTGGCATGAGGGACTTGAGAGTGAACAGACAGAATTTATATAAACAGCGCAATCATTCATTCAAGGCTTGATTAACCAAGCTCACAAAGAGAATTTAAGGAAATGTGTATAATTATTTGGACTGTCATCCACAAGCGATTGTAATTGACAAGATTTGTATGAGATATGATGCAATAAGAGAATATATTAAATAGAATACCTCAATAAATAAATAAATAAATCCCAGCTTGATTACCGGGAGAACATTAGGGGGAGCCGTGATATTAGAACAACACAATTATAGCGCTTTTCCTCAGGACACGCTGCTAGCGTTTCTGATGCATTAGCAAGCCTTGGCTAACGAAGAAAAAAAATTAGGTGCAGCAGATTTTCAAAGCGGCACTTGTACCCAGCATCATTAAAAATTTATTCAACTTCTCCCTCCACATGACAAGTGTTTGGTCACAGAGAAGATGCGTTGTGAACTCAGAAAAAAAAAATTATAAAAGTTTTTCTTTTTCAGTTTTATTTCTTTGTTGATGTTTTTTTTTTCTTTCTTTACTGTAACTCCCTCCCACTTTCTCTGTCTCTGTGTCTGCTTCTCTGTCTCTCCATCTCCACCTCTTCCTCTCGGTTTCTCTCCCCTCCTGTTCTCTTGCCATCAGCTCTGCAGCTGAAAGATGTACCCATTACAGAGTGACAGTTTGACACACAATGACCTGTCAGCGCATTCATCGCTCAATGTTTTATTTTAGCGGAGAGCCAAAACTGAGACGAAAATAAGCAAGTTGTTTCAAGGCCCTGGAATTAGATTTTAAAAAAAAAAACCTGGCACTCGCAGTCACAGGCCTTCTGATTTACTCTCAATCTGTCAAAGCGGTGAGTAAACTAGCCTTGTACTTAAAAACCTATAGATATACTGTGCTAGCACCACAACATCAATGTAATATGCCAGTGTAATATTTCAGCTATCGCAGCACAAATGTGTGTATGTGTGTGCTCTGAGTGCTTAACGAAGAACTCTTTTTCAAGGGAGTTTCAAGAGAAGTCCACCTGCACCTCTATCTATAAGAGAAAGGCAATGAGATTGCTGAGAAGTTATCTACTTCCGAGCATTATTAGATTAAAGGAAAGCACTTCAATTTATCAGCTGGGTCATTGCTTTATGCAGTACATTTTCATGTCCCCCAATCATATATATATATATCTTAATATACTAGATAAAATATTAAACTCATAATTGTTAAAGTAAATCATATTATTAGTCTATTTTATTACATTCATAATAAAGTAAACATGGGCTAGTAGAGAAACATTTTAATAACTTGACTTCTTTGTTTAAATGGATGCTATTTCCGTCTTTTTCCATAGAAAATGCTATTTCTTAATTAAGAAATGTCAATTATTAAATGCAAATATAACATCAACATATTAAAATATTGAGGTGATACATTTTAAAAAGAATGTAATATTTAATGCCATTTGTTGTTTGGTCATTTCATTCTGTTTTATTGCAATGTCAAAAAAATAATCAAAACTAACCCAAAGGCTCACTGGAAAAACATGCCTCTACCATTTATGCAAAACAGCTGAAATTAATTACTCTTCAACCAAATTATCATCACAGGCACAAATTGCTGATTAATGAATACTTAGCTTTGCAGGGTTTCTTGCGCAGTACTATGTACATCAAAACGTTTTTACTGTAGAGCATGATCTGTGAACAAATGCATTTTTAGATTTTATTTACATAATCAGATATATAAGGCTTTTCTTACATAGTAAACTTGCTTAGTAGCTCACCCGGTACAGAATTTTGGCGTGTTGCAATGCTTAATGATGAGTATAATCAAATGGCTCAAAGAATGCAAAGAAAATGTGTTTTTTTTTTTTATTATCAGTTAGGTTTAAGGTAGTTCATTGTATGTGGTAACAGAAGTGAAGTGAAGTGACTTGTGGCCAGGTATGGTGACCCATACTTGTGTTCTGCATTTAACCAATCCAACAGCACACACACAGCACTGAGAAAGTTATTTTCAAATGCAATATCACATTAACCTAAGTACCATTCACTGAACATTTGGACCGAACTGCCACAATACAGTACATACAACAACCAATATAATAAAACGTCGTGGCCACACCTGCATTCATCCTTTTTTTTTTCAAATCCCAAAGGGTCCCACATAACAGGAATGACCTATGCAATCTTAAATTGAATAATATTTTTTTTTTTCTTCCACATTAAAGTGCTAATTTACATATTACACAAACTGCAAAAGGTTAAAGCACATATTCAGATGAATACACTATGACCCTAAAGTATCTAAACTGCACCAGTGATTACTCGATTCCCCAGCAGTGTTAACCTTGTGTGATCCAATAGCAAAGCTGCTCTAAGAGCAAAGGTCATCACCCCCAAAGTGATGAACATGTGTTGGAAGTGTATTATTTATGTGATAAGGGCTTTCGTTCTGCTAGTGTTCTCAAACGCACATACACGAACGCACAAATTGGCACGGGTTCAGGTGGCCTATGCCCCCAAGTCCTCATGCAGTTTATTGAGTCCCATGGTGAGTTGATACTCTGCTAGTGTTTGGTCATCAGTCACCGCCCACATTGTGTCCACTGAGCGTCTGTGTCTCATCTCTAACTGGACACACACCGCCTCCACCCACAGACCGTATGTGTTTTTGTGAACGTGTGCGTCTTTGTATGTCCACACACTGCAAAAAAGCAGATTAATCTACGGTACACTGTTGGTTTGTAGCATCGAAAACAAAGCGTTGTGCAAGCAACCATTTGGTTTGTCATATTGTTAAGTGTAAAATCAGTTGAGACCCATAATACTAAGTCTCGTTTTTCCCTTAAGCCAACAGTGATTGCAATTTACCCCAGCGTTTCAAAGCCAAAGGAAAGTGGTACTGCATATCTTTGTGTTCTCAAGGATGAATATCCCAAGGCTGGGCCTATCTGAAATGTGCAGTGGCCAGCATGTTTGAAAAAATAAATGCAGGCACAGAGCTCAGTTGCAAGTCTCTGTTCCTCCAAATCAACATATGTATCACGTTGCCTTGCGCATTCATGTACAAAAAAAAGAAAGAAAGAAAAAAAAAGAAAGGGAAGAAAAAGTTAAAAAGTAAAGGAGCAAAACTGAGCTGTGGCTCAAACCGCTGATAAAAGTGCACCGTGTGCTAATCCACGACCCACAGAAACAGATACACTACAGGGCATTGTATGCTAATGCAGCCTCACAATGCAAATGAAACTAAACTGAGTGTATACATGTACATGCTCAATAGGGATTATTCACTGTTCGTGGTGATAATGGGCATTTGAATAATAATCACTGAAGGTTCATATATCACGTTGTTATATATCACTTCCTCTACACCAGAAGTCCAATGAGAACATGTCCCCTAAGGTTTTGTTGGCATACATTAGCAGTTAGCCTCAGTTTCATTTCGATAACGGAAATTTTTAGGTATGTGTGTTTCCGTGAGATGGAATAAATGATATGAATGCGGTATTAGTACAGAGCACACTGTAGGTTGCTGTCTGTGATCCCTGAGCCTGTGTTTCCCATCAGGCCTACAGGAGAGAAACATACAAGCTGTGATTGAAAGCCCCTGTCAGTCAAGCCATTCCCCGGCACCCTGGAGTTGTGTGTGAGAAATGCCGATTGCATGACTGAAACGAGCACAAGGATTTTATCTGGCCAGCTGGGGAAAAACTGAGACTAATTCATCTGAGCGCTGTGGTCTGCTTCCCAATGTGGTCCTTCCGCTGGAATTCTGCATTAAAACCAATGGACCGCCATCGCTGCTCTCAGATAAGGGAGAGTTCAAAGAGTTTGGAGATAAAAGATAAGGATAATTCATTTACTGTAGGTCATTTAAGTTTGTTTTTCTATATGAATATTAAGATGCTTTTTGTGCAGTACAGTACAATACATATATTACTGGTCAAAAGTTTGGGTTTCTTTCAAACCCATACCGATCCAAACTTTTGATGGGTAGAATATGTTCTGTCATGTACTAAAAGCCTTTTTGCCCATTCATTCCTCTATAAGCTATACTGTGATGTCTAAAATAGGCAAAATATAATATTTAACAAAATCGATGTTCATCAAATTATACATACATATATATATATATATATAAATTAATGGTAATACTTTATACATATATATGTATGTGTGTGTGTGTGTGTGTGTGTGTGTGTGTGTGCGTGTGAGTGTTTAAAATATATACTGTATTTGTGTGTATTTATATATGCATAACAAATATACACAGTATACATACAGTACATATATTCTGTCATCAATTTTTTGGGGGGATCCCGTTAATCTTGATTAATCATTTGACAGCACTAATATGATATATATATATATATAGTATTTTTAAACATAGTGGGTTTTTTTCTTGGCAGTGAAACCTTTTCTACTCCCCTGTATGCATCAGCAAACATGCTGATACAACTTAAAGGTCATGTTCTTTTCATGTTGACAGGGCCTTCTGAAACTTTGACGAGGCGGTCCCTCTGTAGGAGCGCTCCGTCTGTCCACATGCTATAAAGGAATTAAGCTTCCTATCAAACCTTTGTCAGCTCACTCATGTGCAGTGATTAGAAAACCAAGTAACTGAATGAAAATTCTGGAACTGCAACTCAACAGCCAAAGCAGACATACTGCGAATGAAAACAGTGCAGTCATCGACGGGAAAGTGCACTGCATAAGTTTAGCAAACATTGCTATAACCTCATTAAGAGATCAGTGAACTTGTAGACAGGCTCCTCACCCTCACTCATCTCAAACAGTCAGCAATTTAAATACTTCTCCACAGCATGATTAATAGATGATATATCATTAGGATCCCAGCAGCACAGAACCGTATTTCAATACAAATCTAAATAGTAACATACTGTTTTAATTTTTAATATTATATTTGTTCATTATTCAAAAACATGCACACACAAATGCAAATCTTACATACATCTGTCAAATATATATTGGTATAGTCAAGTACATCCAACATGAACAATTTTTTTCTTTCAAGAACAATTTTAGCTATTCATTAGCGCTAATTAAGCACATATTAATGCTTTATTCTACATCCCTAATCCTACCCAATACTGAACTTAACTAATCTAATAAGCAGCAAAGAATAAGAATTTATTGATGGGAATAGTCGTAGTTAATAGTTACCAAAAGATCAAATCTAAAAAAGAAATGAGGTTTTGTTGTCTTCATATAAGAACATATTATGAAGACAAACCTGAGAAAATCTGCACTCTGTTCGTTGTGGGAATAAACACAAGAAAACAGGATCTACGTAGACGTCATCATTGTAGCCATCTGTGCTTAATCTTACACTGCGTGATAAACAATGGAGAGTTATCTTAATTGAAAGTGAAACGCCTGACCCTTTTCAACCCACCTTGTTTAATTTAAACTCAGTGATAATCATGAAATGCGCTTCCTTTATTAAATTAAACGTGACATTTGTGAGCTCTGCAAAATGCAACGCAGCAGTACGGGAATTTTAGCGGCGCTGCCACGATGGTGTTCATTGCAATCAGGATCGTCATGCTACGCTCTTTCAGTCAAACGTGTGCCATCAATGTGCCACGTGTTGTAGTCTGTCAGCCCCATATATGTGTGCGTGTCTGTATATACGGGTGCTAGTGTTTTCAGACAGCTCATCGCCTCCCTCTTGTTTTAAAAGGCACGTGTAATAGCCAGTAAAGAATGGCCTTAAGAGACTCTGGCATGTTGATGCCTGATGCACAAAGGTCATTGATTCCAGGGCCCTCAGCTTTCTCTTAACAATTCGTTGGGATTTTGGCATTTGGTGAGCACACACAGGACAGCTTTCCGACAAGCCGACCTTGACAGCGAATTGGATAAATAAACCTTCAATTTAGCCTCTCTCCTCCCAGCTCGGTGCAGCCCGGCAGCACATCCCACCGGGAGACTTCACCTATCCATATCGCTCAGCTCGCGCCTTCTCTCCCTGAGCCCGGCATGTCTGCTCAGCCTGCCCTCACTCCAGTGACAAACATCGCCTAGCGCACGCACTAACAGCCCTCTCCTGCAGCAGTCAAAGTCAATACAGCTCCCCTCAACAATTTAATGCCAATTCTGTCTTTGGCGCTGTCCGTCCCGGGCTTCGACCACCTCTTCAGCGTTCCTTCGAAACATACGCCCTTGCGAACACTCAACCACCCCCTCTCCGCAAGGCGAGGGGCATCGCTCCATAACAGGTAATGACATGGCATTTAATGATACTGTCCGAAGTGATCCGCGGCCCGCAGACAGGTAATGCACCGGCAGTGTAGCACAGATAAGCATGGCTGCACCGCTGCGTGCTAGTGCTGCTGGGCCGACGGCAGCAATACTGTATCTCTCTCACTGCTATTCTCTCTTCAGTTCTGCCATGGACCATAAGGAAAAGAGCGCTGTCTGATGGAAAGAACCCTTAGCAGAGAGTATGCATGTATTTTCATATAAGATGAGGGCCAGAGAGTTGGAGTCCGAGGACATACTGCAGCCTAGGAGTGCAGACTTAAGATTTTTTTTGCAATCTTTCTCAGTTTACTTTTCTCTATTACTCACTGTGTGTTCTTATAATGGTGCTGTGCAACAATCACTGACATTTGACAACAGCATTTATTACTTGTTTATGACTGGAATAAAGTCTCTCTAATCTAATCTAACTCGGAATACTAAAGAAATGAACAGTTTATTTAGAAAGGCCAGATTAAATTCATCAAAAGTGACCTTTATAATGTTAGAAAAGATTTCGAATTCACATAAATGCGGTTCTGTTCAATTTTCTATTCATCAAATAACAGAATAAATTTGCACCAAATCAGAGTATTATAAATAATAGTAATAACTCATTCAATGTGTTTTCTTTATTTTCATGACTATTTACATTGGTAGATTCTCACTGAAGGCATCACAACTATGAATGAACACATGTGGAGTTATGTACTTAACAAAAAAAGGTGAAATAACTGAAAACATCTTTTATATTCTA
>JAUMHQ010000059.1:17866358-17877090 GCA_032361165.1 Enteromius paludinosus
GTTTTAACGGTCGGGTAGTACGTTCGGTTTTAAATGTAGTACCTACTTAAGAAGTATGCGATTTCGGACGCAGCCTACTAGAAGGCTACAGGCAGGTGAGTTTCATCAGGGTTGGATCAAATCTTTGCAGGAAAATTGCCTGGAAGGGCCAAGTTTGCCCATCGATGCCATAGAATAACCCTTTTTCTTGGGCTACGTCTACACTAATCCGGATAAATTTGAAAATGGCGTTTTCGTCTAAAAACGCTCCAGGTCCACACTATCGTTTTCAGTCATTTCTGAAGAGTTGATCGTCTACGCTGAAATGACTGAAAACGCTTACGTTCCTGTATTGCGCGTGCATGAAACGTAAGACGATTCGATCTGAGTCATTTCCATCTGCCACTTATTTACTTACATCACATTTTCTTTGAAGAAAAGCTATCTGGAGCATGTACAAACTAAAATTAATCTTTAATAGGGTTTTCAAAATTGAGAGCAAAGAAAACAACTGCTGTACAACGCCGTCTGCCATCAGTTGAACTGGTCATGACTGCATGACTGCATCATATGACTAAAATGCGTCATCGTTTTCGAAAGCCCCCATTTTCACGGTCCACACTGCGACGCGAAAACTGCGTTTTCAACTTTATCCACTTGGCAGGGTGTTTTCAAAAAGCTCTGTTGTCCATGACAAAAACGCCGTCTCAGTGTGGACAGAAGGCCAAAACAGAGAGAAAAAGATGCGTTTTCAAATGGAAACGTATAAGTGTGGACATGGCCTTAGTTTTAGAGGAATTTTTCAATAAAATAAAGAACCTTTTGTAGAATAGAATGGTTCCTTTGATGTTGAAGGTTCGTCATGAAACCATACACAGATAAAAAAAATAATATATATTTTTTAAATAGTGTAGCTTTATAAATTGATCATCTGTATTTCATTATCTTTCATTACTCCATGAGTTGATGCATGTTTGGTGTGCTGTCCTATTAGATTGAACCCTTCGAGGGCAGAGCTTGGTGTTTGGCTTGAACCCCGCATGCTCCCCGAGGGAGGAAGGTACGGAACAAATGCGGAGAAGGGGAGGTGGAGGGAAGGGAAGGAAATGGGCTTATTTAAGGCGGAGGTAATCGAACTTGATTTGTCGGGGTGAAATGAGTTGATTAAGGAGAATGCGGAGCCGGCCGTGGCTAATCATTTGTGCTGCTCCTCCTGAAATTTGTTTATAAACATCACTTGTTGATGAACATGCAAACAATAAAAAATCTGGAACGATAAACAACTTGAATTTACAATATATCCCCCATGTGACATCAGTGGTGTTGCTTCACTGCCACTCACAGTTCCTCCACCGTGGCTTCATGAATAGTTCTTGATCATTAAATGTGCACTTCAAAATCTCAGTGGAAATAGTTTTTCAACTAAAAATACTTCAAATTTCAACACTACTCTTTTTTTATGATGCAGGGCTGATTCATCGAGGAACTAATTTTTGAAATAGGAATTTGAATCACTTTCTCAACTGCTTTGTTAAAAAAAAAAAAGAAGAAAGAAAAGTACTGAATATTTCAGAAACAAAGCACAGATACTTTATGCAATCATTCTATGTGGCTTTATTTTATATATATATATATATATATATATATATATATAATATATTTTTTTATTTTTTTTTCACTTTTCACTGGTGAAACCTCTCTTTTTAAGTTTAAGTTATTGAAGGCCATTCATCATGATACCTGCAAAGATGGTCAACAAAGAAGCTGTCTATTACAAACTACAGAACAGCTGTTCAAAAGTGCATAAGCTATCACATATGTTATCATCAACTTAACATTTCAGTCAAATATCCTTGTTTTCACTAGCTAAAAAGTCACTTATTTCTATCTTCTGCTATAGTCTCAACAGACAATATCAGTTTACGTTTCTAAACATCAATTTTTAAAGTTGAATATGAAGTTGCTGATTGCACTCAACTCACGACTAAAGTTTCTCATTAATTTTTAAACATACATTTTGCCATTAATTATAAGAAACCAGTTTGATTTTTGTATGACAACGGCCAGTGCTCCACACAGAGATCTGATCACATAATCATCTAGTCTGTCTGGAATGACATGAAGCAACAGAAAAAACCTGCAAAGCTGCTTCAAAAACTATAAAGATATGCATCTAGGACAAAGCTGCTTTACATGCAAAGGATGGTCACACCAAATGTTGATTTAGTTAACAGATAAAGAAAAAGTATTAATGACATAATTTTACAACAGCATTCTCATTTTACAGCATTTTTACATAAGTATGGTAGGCAGGTTTATTGAAGCGTCTTAGAGACGTTACTAAGTTCTTCTTGATTAAGTAGGTCTCAGTTTGTTTTTGTTTTTTTTTTCAAGTACAGACAGACTGGATATTGATGATGATGATAATGAGATCAAGTCTCAGTGTGAAGGACTGGCTGTTGTCAGACAAAAATCTAAAAATTGAATTGAATAAAAACTATGATGGTAATGAATAAAAAATAATAAACTATCATGAAGTAAAGGAAAAAATACTTACAAAAAGTATGGCATAATAGCTTCTTTCTTAAAAAGAAATACTACAGTTATACAGTTAGTCAATGGAAATAATAATAGTAATTTCCAACATTAAGTAAACTAGAAAAATATTCTATATAGACTACAAAACAATATGTCGAAAATGAGATTGTACAGTGAAAACCCCTGATCTTTAAAGGGTGGCAGGTGTTTCTGGCTGATGTCACTTTCCATAGTCACATGACCTGCAGCGAGTCACGTGATCGTGTCTCCATTCTCGCCATTTTGAGTTCAGAGTGAAGCACTTTTATACCACAGGACTAAAAAAGCAGCGCATCACGAGCTCCGAGGCCAAAGATCAGCTATAACTGCCGCATCAGTAAGTAGCGTTCGGATGGTTGTGACAGTCGCATGACTCCGAGCTGTTTATTAAACGGCACAGCTGTTTTTACAGCTCATGTTGAACTGTAAAGCGTGCATGTGTGTGCTGTGGGCTGCTGTTGTCAGAAACGTCCTGCCCCTTTCTCACGTTTCGTCTCCACGGTTATCACGGACACCATGTTCTCAAACCCGCACACCCTGCAGAACTTCAGCTCAACTCCCAATCTCACGCCGATTAACCGAGCTTGCTTTGCACGTGTTGTGTATCTGTCGTTAGTGCGTCTGTAAACATCCGTCAACTCGTCAAATCTCCATACAATGTTGCAAAGAACGACAGAGCGTTTATTTTTAACCCCTTCACCATCCGTGTTTTTTTTTCTTGTCGAATTTTGTCTTTTGACTATCACTTGTTGCTTTTTAATGAACGCTTCATTACAGTATATTTAAGATATTTCTAACACATGTGCCTACGTGATCTTAAAGGAAAAATTAGTCTTTAAATGTTTAAAAATTTAATGTAAACCTGTATCATTTTATTTGTTTCCTTAGTTCACACTCATGCATCCATAATGGGGGGGGGGGGGGTCATGAATTTTTTTTTGCCCAAAAAAGGGTCCACTGCTCTAAGTTTGTCATTTGCAGAAGGAAAAGGCATGCAGAGGTTTTATTGTTATCAGTTACAGTAGAAGTATTGCATGCTTTTGCATGTGCTCATTCCCCACGTGTTTTTGTTTTGATGCAGTGTAGTACTCCATAACTTCCTTTTTAACTGTAGGTCAAAAATGCAGAAGTGCTACGTGAAAAAGAAAGTGAATAATCATGAGTCAGACCTGTTAAAAGTGATTCAGAAATACTACATTTTGCCTAAGGGATGTTAAACTCATTCATTGTTGCAAAATAGGGCAACCAGTAATCTGGGTTCTGAGGTGCACTAATTATAATAATAATGAATGCCCCTATAAAGTATGCATGCATATTTGTCATATTAAACAGAATTTTGAGCTGATGGTAATGTTTTCAATGTTATTTGTCAATAAATGTTTCTGAAAAATGTGTGTCCAATTTAACAGTTTATTGGCAAATAAACATTGATTTTTTTGAGCAAAGCACAGTCACATATAATGAGTGATATAAGGAATGTAGATGGTTGCCTGATAAACTTGTCTGTGTTCAATTTGGAAAAAATGACTGGCTGATTCTACACTATCCTGCTTATTACAGGTCTACTTAATAAATGAAAATGAGGTTAAATAGTTTTATTGGCTCAATTGTAGAGACAGGTATTCACAAACATGTCTATATAATAAACAGGGTTCACATATTAGCAGTAAGTTTTGTATTGCCCTCGACAACCCTCATTATACAGAAATATTTGACCAATGAATTTGAAATTAGTCTTAATCACTGTAATGGCATGCTTCCCAGATAACTTAATACTTTTATTAATGCAATCATGTTAAGAACCTAAATATTAGCTTGTGTGGTGAAATGTCACGTAAATATCTAAACCATGTTAAACACCACCAAACCAGATTATTTGAAACCAGCTCTTACAGAAGAGTCTACTTTTATTTCAGAAATCACTTAATATGTCATGAAAAAAGAAACGAGGCTGATTTACTAGATGGTATAGACTAGTGCATACTATTTATAGGTTTGTGAAGTAATGGCTATTCTTGTAAATATGTAGGGAGGGCCTCTGCCAGTTGACACGCACACAGTTAAAAATGATGCCGATCCCTAGTCCTGCATTTCCTGTTTAGTCAGTGATGTTTCATTCACATTTTTGCATGTGTTTTATTCATGTTGCAGGAATGGAGGACAGCAGTGGAGTTGCTGTCCTTGTGCCTCACTCTAGAGGCCAGCAGGATACCGTCTTCATTCCCGACAGACGTCTTCATGGTGCCGAAGACCAGCAACGGCAGCAGCAAAAGCAGGCTGCCGACTCTCTTATTCAGGTCATTGAGAAGCTCAGCAAGATCGTGGAAAAGCGGCCCAGGCGATGCACTGTCTCTGGAAAAAAGAGACCCTTGATGACCTGTGCTTCTGTTCCCGTTCCAGACAGCAGGGACACCACAGAAGTGCTCACAACTTTTAAGAGATCCAGAGAACAAAGGGACGACCACCCAACATCCAGCAGTACATTCGAACCTTTGAGTTTAGGCACTCGGACGGTCACGTGCTACCAGTGCAGCGTGTGCCGGTTTATCTCCCCTACGTTGGAGCTGTTGAAAGAACATCTGCTGCTTCATGATGAGCAGCACAGTGACCTCATCCTCATGTGCTCAGAGTGCCAATTCACTTCAAATCATCAAGAAGAGCTGGTGACACACATAAGACTCCACCTGGAGGAGGGCGATCATGCCAGACACATCCTGGATGAGCAAGGGATAGCAAGGAGCGTTCACCAAAGGATGGCAGTTTTGAAGACAAACTTGGAATCGGAGAAGACATCTACTCCCAAGAAGTGGTACAGCTTTGAGCATGGCAGGTACCGTTGTCTCATTTGCAACTATGAATGCAGACAACAGCGCAATCTGAAGACCCATGCATGGAAACACGCTGGCCTGGTTGACTGCTCATACCCCATATTTGAAGACGAGGCAGACTGTCCTGGCACCTTACAAAGCTCCAGTCCTCAATTGGTTCCAGCCGGTAAAGAGGATACCATAGTAGTCCTTGCAGCCGTTGGAGGAAAGCCTCAGACCATTCATGGCTCCTCCAGCCTCCAGCTAGAGCTGTGTGCTTCACCAGAAGTGAGGTGTCATGGGGAGAAAGAAGCTCTGAAAACAGTGGAGACCAATCTCCCGGTGATCAAGCAAGGGTTTTCTATCAAAGACCCAGAGGAGCCCTTGGTGGAGGTCCAGGTGACACCAGAAGCTCAAATGGAGCTGGAGTTGGAGACTGAGAGCCAACAGGGAAGCTCCGACAGCCTCCTGTCCTCCGCACAGAAGATTATCAACTGCAGTGGCAACAACGCTGGCCACGTCAACGTCATTGTGGAACGCCTTCCCTGTGCAGAGGAACCAGTATCTAGCAAACCTCTGCTCCTCAGCCCAGAAGTAGGAGGAGACAAGAGCCTCCTTGCTTCTGAAGAGTCCGAGTTAGAGAGCCAACACGTATACTACAAACAAAAGGAGGAGGTCGTGATTGCCTGGAATGGAGAAGATCAACAACAGGAGGAAGAGTCAGTGTCCTCGAGTTCTCCCTCTGATGAAAACGTGCCACCGGTTCGGAGGAGGACTTACTCAGAATCTCTTCGGCTGCATTCTTTGGCGGCCGAGGCATTGGTGGCCATGCCTATGAGAGCCCAAGAGCTAAGCAAAGCTGCTGCAAAAGGTATTCATGACCCGAGTGCTCAAAGCCCTGATACGGGCCAGAGAATTATAGAGATAGCTGACACCGCCGACCCTAAGGCGTCCTCAGGAGAGCTTGCAACTGCAATTGGAGATCCAGATTCTCTTCTTAACCTTGGCCTCCAGAGTTCAAAAGATTCTCGAGACGTGCTGGTCGAGGGACCCTCCAAAGCTGGAATCAGCATGTCTCTTTTGACTGTCATCGAGCGACTGCAAGAGCGTTCTGACCAAAACACTTCAGACGAGGACATTCTGAAGGAGTTGCAGGACAATGCTCAAAGTCAACATCCAGGTGGAGTTCCTGGGGGTGCTGCTGTGCCTGCCGACATATCCACTGCAGACAGTCTGGTGGAATATATTGCTGAGAGCGAAAGGCCTTACCGTTGTAGACTTTGCCTGTACAGCAGCGGAAACAAAGGTTATATAAAGCAGCACCTACGTGTTCATAGACAAAGACAACCCTACCAATGCCCCATCTGTGAGCATGTAGCCTGTGACAGCAAAGACCTGGAGCATCACATGATCCACCATTTCAAGCCTCGCATGTACAACTGCAAACAGTGCACCGAAAGGTTCCACTACAAGGTGAGAAGAGAAACAGATGGAAATTTGCATTAGGAAAGTGATTTATTCTACTGTGCCCCTATTGGGATGAGAAAGTACTAAGCTAATTAGATCAGTCATTAAAATATTTCACTCAATTCACACCATAAAATTGAGATTCTGTCATCATTAACTCTCGTGTTGTATGTCTATATGACGTTTTGTTTCTTATGCACAACTTAGAAGCTATAAGGTTTTTGTGTAAACATTTTAGGTAGGGTCCAAATCCAGAATTGGATTGCACAAAAGTTAGTCATACAGGTTTGAAATGAGAGTGAGTAAATGATAAAAGAACTTTCATCCTGTGATGAACTCTCTTCTTTAGCAGAGGAATCTTTTGCAAAACTAAATTCCTTAAGCATGGCACTAGATCAAATATCCATTTACTGTTTATTTGTTTATATATTGAGCTGATATCTTAAAATGGACAGCATAATCTCTTTGATTTGAACTTTGAGTAATCGTTGCATTTTCTGGAAGGCAATACATATTTAAGCAGGTCCCAACGGTTCTGAGTGGGGAGCAAGTATTAATTATACTCCATGTAGATTGGCATACTAGTTTCTAATATTGGAGTGCACTGCACTCCCTTCCTTCTGCTTTATTAATAAACTTCCTCCTTATGAAGCACTGATTATGGTTTTATTAATACCTCATTCAGAGTCAGCTGAGAAACCATGAGAGAGATGGGCATGGGATAGACGACATCAGCAGCACACTGACCCACATCGCTGAAAGCACAGCAATCACAGAAGAGCCAGCCAAGATAACAGATGAGGGTGAGAATTGAACCAATCACCAGCGCTACACAATGAAACAAAAGCAATTTTCCAAAACATTCCACTTATATTCGTGATGGAACAGAAGCAGCAACAGATTTTCTTCCAGGTTTTTACAAACATTTGAGGAACAGTTGATTAAAAAAGAAATAAATATAGGACGGGGATTTGGTTCCATCCATTGGTTTTTGATTGAGTTTTGAGCTGTGGGCGTTTTATTAAAAAATGAATGCAAGCTTGTTAGTGAATTAGCAATGAATTATGGCATTAAGTCTTTTTTTTGTTTTTTTTTCTAAATAACATTTTAAAGTCCCCAAATGCAATCAACAAATGTAATCCCGAACTAATCTTTGATCATTAAAATGACATTTAAATGTTTCTTCCCAATGGAAATACATTCTTTGTCTTAAAAAGGGACATTCACCCTTAATACCTCATTCAGTATATGCAAACCTGCTCTGCTTTCACTCAATTGAAGTAGTAAACACACAGGGGCTTCTAGAGTGTATACACGATAATAATATTTTAATTGCGCAGCGTGAGATTCATTGGTCTCACAATTAGGGCTGGGCAATTAATTGAAAAGTAATCAAAATTCAGAACCTATAATCGATAAAAAAAATTTCCAGGTCGATTATTTCGATTACTTTCCTTTTAAAAACAATACCGCGTGTGGAGTCACGTGACCCGCTCCGTTACATTACCCGTCGTTCACACCAGACACGACTTATAAATCACGCTATTCATGCGTAGTTGGACGCTAGAACATTTTAAGTTTACTGGCTTCATTCGCGTGTGAAACTTGCTTCACAGCAAATGCGAATTCATGTAATGGGAGGGGCTTCTGCCAGGCGGTTCCAGTCTCTGTACATCGCCCAACTCCCTTGGCTACAGTGGAGCGAAGCGGGTTTTAACACCTCGTTAAAACTCTTCACAGAAGATACATGGTGCCGTCGCGATCACATTTTTCCTGCGCTGCCAGACATGTGCAAGACATAACCTGAAAAGTTTAACATGCTTGTGTTTCTAAGTAAGAACTTAGAGTAAAATTCATGTTCATATAGTGACATGACAAGATCACTAAGAACAACTCATGCAACCGTGTTTAGGAGAGTTCTATTTTCATCACAACAATCTGTGGTTTACATTGATACACTGCACAGTAAAATATTAGTTTACAGAAGATGCAAGAAATGCACTGTTTAAAATATGATTTACAGGATATACAAGAATTATTTTATTCAGAAGAGATACTGCTTATTTTCTACATTGAAAATAATTTAATAATTTACAATGTGTGCTTTAATTTCAGTTGTTCAACACTGATGTTTAATAAATAATCATCGATTGAAGATCCTTCAATTATTTTTAAATCAAGTAATGCACCCTTCGTTCAAAAATCTCTTGTTTACTGAACAAGATTTGTCAGTGAACTATAAGGGCAAAAAAAATAAAAAAAATCATTGTTTTTCAATCGTAATCGAGTTAAAATGTTCAATTAATCGAGATTTTAGGCTGAATCGCCCAGCCCTACTCTGCATTATTATCAATGTTAAAAACCATTGTGCTACCGAATATGTTTATGAAATCTGAAGCATCTTATTTTTCAGGATTCACAGGTGAATAGAAAGTCTTGCATTTATTTGAAATATTATGTAACATTTATAAATGTCTTAACTGTCTATTTTGTTAAATTTAATGCATCCTTACTGAAATAAACTAATAATAGATTAAGTGACTTTTTGAAAAAACTCTGCATGTATGCACAAGCAAGTCACTACAAGCCTTGCTGTAGTCGTAAATGCTTTGCAGTACAATATGAGCAGTATTTGTCATCACATGAGTTTTGTGAGTGCTGGTAGGAGGTTAAGGGCTCTCTGCTCAGTCTGAGGTTTCTCAGTGAAGATGTGTTGACTTGCATCTGTGAGATCATAAGACTCTCCTCATGTGTCAGGACTCTCTGATGTCCCGGGGGCCTGCAGTACATAAAGGCTTTTATCAGCAGATACACAACACAGAATACACCTCTGTCTGTGTGAAGTTTAAGGCGATGGCTTGATAATATCATCAGGTAGGCGCTCATGTGAGCTGCAGCACAGACTCTTGAGGTTTGATGATCAAAATGAAAAGCTTTGAGCTGATAAATGTACATGCTTCACATTTTTTAAGGGCAGTCACAGGTTTTCTAGATGAAGTGCAGTCATGTGTCATATTTTATAAATATTACTTTCAGTTACTTGCGTTATTGTAATTTATTGTAATATTGCATGCATATTTGGCATCCATGGTTCATTTATTAAGAATTTCATGCGGAAGACAATTGTCAAATGTACTTTATTTATTTTTAATTTATTTTTTTATTATTTTTAATATTTAATTTATTTTTTTATTATTTTTTATTATTTATTTTTTAAATATAATATAATATAATATAATATAAAAATCGATTTGGTGCTGTTTAATGTTCTGTTCATTGATTTGCACCCCATCAACGCACACGACAAACACAAACAATAGCAGTTAGCACAGTCATTAGTTTTGTGGTCCATTGCACCATGTTGCTGCAGGGCTTGGGTGACATCTAACAATAGAGGTGAGGACATGCTGTGTGTTTGGAGTCTGGAAGGAGGGGAAATCCGTTCAGCTGCCCTCGTACACACAGGCCTCGCCCATCACTGGCATATGAAAGGGTAAAAGAGGAATGAGTATGAGTCACTGGCTCTCTGATCCGATGTTCTGAAACTTTCCAGCAGCTGTCGGTCCTCCAGACTCCAGCCACTGCAGGGACTTCAGCTTTGCGTCTCTGCTAGCAGCAGAAAGAGTTAATTCATAGAAACGACCGCTGGTTCACGTCCCACTCAGACACCACTGACTGCTGAGCTGACCTTGTATTTTCACTTGACTCCGGAGGCCTTGCCCTGCCTGATAGTGTCATCCCATGTGAGCTATGCTTGTGTGGCTGTCCAAAAATACTGGATAAGTGCCTGAAATTGTGTCATGTTTGAAATTCATTTATTTATTTATATACACACACACACACACACACACACATGTTGGTTTTTGTGATTTATGAGGACTCTCCATAGACGTAATGATATT
>JAUMHQ010000059.1:17886500-17896634 GCA_032361165.1 Enteromius paludinosus
ATTTTCATTAAATATATACATGCATGTGTTTCTATTTATATATACTTAATAAATATACACAGCACATACAAACATATGATGCAAAGAAAAACTTTTATTTGGGATGCGATTAAACGCGATTAATCTTTTGACAGCACTAAATATATATATATATATAAATATATAATGTGTACAAACGATGGCATTACAAAATTTGAGATCAGAAAAAAAAAACATTTTATTTATATTTATTTTATAATTTCAAGCAAAGCTGAATTTTCATCATCGTTCTTGTCACATCCTTCAGAAATAATTCTAATATGCTGATTTAAGAAATTAATAATTCTATTAAGAATTATCACATATTTAAAAAAATAATAAATTATATATATATATATATATATACTTTTATATATGTTAGAAATGTTGATATTTTTGGGTATTTTGAATCAAATAAATGCAACCTTGATGAGCATAAGAGACTCCATTAAGAACATTTTTATGTTGTTATATAAAAAGCTGTATAATGAATATGGGCTTATTCCTATACAGAGCGTACATTTTCCAAAAGTGGCCACTGATGATGAGTATTATGAAGACGGATAATTTAGCAAAACATTCTTGTTTAGTTTCATAAATTGATTTCAGAGAATGTTATATGTTCATATTTAGGCTTATTCTACACGTGCCACAGACATTTCTTTGTTCTGCATCTCAGACTTTATCAGATGAGATATTTGTAATATTAATTCTTTAAAAGTACTTTTTCTGAAATCATTTGTGTGAATCAAGAGAAGGCAGCTGCCTGCTTAGGTTTAGTCTCTATTGTCCTTTTCTGGCTCTGGGGCAAAAGTAACATGCGGAGTGCGCTTTATCATTTAGCAGTTCTCTAAGAAAACATTAATTTCTCTCTTTCCTACCTGGTATGGGTGGGTGGATAAATTAGTTTAACAGGCTAAAACTAATGTGCTTTTCTGTGTGACCTGACATACCTTGCTGAAGATGAAATTAACTAAATTACTTTCCTTTCCTTTTAGGCTTTGATTTTTACCCATGGCTACTCCTGTGGCTACTGGCTACATAACCTGAAACAGCTTTATGCACATACATATACTGAAAGAAAAGCAGATCAATCAGAAATGACCTTTGAGAAGCTACAGTTATATTTTCTTTGTTGATGAAGGTTCTCTTCATCTTCTTGAAATTTCTTGCTGGTCGACCACAAGGCTATAGTACTGAGCAGGTACAGTTGGAGAAATGGTTCAGCGTGTACATTTATAGTCTTTTGTTTTAAGGCACTTATATATACTTATATATACAACAGGAAGATAAATACAGCAGGCCTTAATGCATGGATCGCATATGACCGGATTTAAAGCTGAGCCAGTATCAAATGACCACGAAACTAAAATGAGTTTAAGTCTTTAGAAATTAGGTAATTGAAATTTCAAGCAAATTAAAACTCAGTGGTGAGTATAACAGAAGCCTGACTTAAATGGGTTTAACTTGCTTTACTGTAACCGAAGGCTGCTGGAGCAGCGATAAGCCGTGGATGGATTCCGCTCCTCTTTGGGAAATACAAGTCTGTACCTTTTTATAATCCCTTCAAGTTACACGAATCCCTGACGGCTTCTAAAAAGCCCACTGATGTCATCATTTACAAGATCAGCTTTTCAAAGGCCCCCATGAAATAAAGATTTAGGAGATGACGTGCGAGGTGGGAAAACACACAAGAGACGGGGAAAAATACTTGAAGTACACACTTGTGGAAGTTCAGTGATACTTGCTGGTGCTTCTTTGCCAATTCCAAACCTTCAGTTTTTTTCATTTCCACCACAGAAAGTCCAGTTTGGTGCTCAAGCAAGTGGAATCAGGAATAAAATACTAGCTCTCATGAGCTTATAAATGTCTTGCTGGTCCTCCTCTAAAATAACTGGAAGCTTACAAAAATAGACTGTGGCACCACGCTTGAAGTCCCCTGCTTTTGGTACTGGATTTCTCGGGTTATAACATAAGCAGAGAAATAAAGCGAGAGGAAGCAAGATAAAGGGTATGACTGCAACCCACTTATTCCTCTTTGTGCTTATCGAGGACTAAAGCCAGACAAACAAGTCCCTTCCAAAAAGGAAAGTGGCAGCCATTAAACATTTACGCTTTTCTTCCCCCCATAATCCTCCTTTAAGACAAGCTGCTTGCCAACATCTCTTTGATAATCTTCAGCCTTTTAATGTCAGCAGCCACATCTTTTATTTCTTTTAACCTGAACCATTCGAATGCCCAGATGTTTCCTGCTCATTGTGATGTCTAAATTTCAGAGCTTGGAGATTCTATTATATGAAGGTACTCGTAGGATATAAAAAAATGGGTTTCAAATTGTGCACAAATGTTTAAATGATGGAGACTTTCATGAAGGACATAATGAATAATGAAGTTATTCTCTTTTCACTTGCCACTGCACAGAGAGCTGCGGGGAACCGCTGTTTGATGTAATCTCCATGTCATACATACAGTATGATCGAGGCCAGGGCTTCGGAGATATTCAATAAACAACACATTCACTCAGACAAAAAAATAAATAAATCTGAGGGTGAAGCACTGTTATTATAAATTTATATGTGTGTATTGTCTTGAATGAAAAGGTAGTTGTGTGTTTGAGGCATAGGCATATTCAGCAATTTAAAGTGTCATGGAGAGCTTTCTACTGGAAAGCTCGATCGCAAATTCTTCTTTCTGGATCAGGTATCTGAAAAATAGACCAAATCTTAGCTAATTCAAGTTGTATTTATATTAATAGGGATTAATTGATTAAATGCTATATATACAGTTGTGCTCATATAAGATTACATACCACTTGCAGAAAGTGCAAAATGTAAATAACTGAAACAAAAGAAGAGGGATAATGACAATTTTCACCCCCCAGCATTGTGTTTCCTTCTGGAGCATCAGTGAGCGTTTGAACCTTCTGTAATATTTGCATATGAGTCCCTCAGTGTGAAAAGATGGATCTCAAAACCATACAGTCACTGTAGGAAAGGGTCCAATACACAAGAATGCTGAAAAAACACAGAATTGATGGGAGCTGAAGGATTTTTCTGAGGAACAGTGGGCAGTTTAACTGTTCAGGACAAATGAACAACTATCAGTCCGGGAAATGACACACAGTATTTAGATAGAAACTTTTGAATAGGGCCATTTTAAATGCAGTTATTGTTTTGTCTTGCGGAGTATAAACATCTGCTTTGTGAAATATCTCATTCAGGATGGTACTAAATAAAGCAATTTTCATTATCCCTCTAATTTGGTTTCAGTTATTAACATTTTGCACATTATGAGCACAACTGTAATGTTGTACTTACGATTCATGTGATTCTGTTCATGTGAATCTCTTTTTATGTTCATTTGAAAAAGCTAGTGTAACCTCTAAAAAACATATTACAACTAAAACAGTTTAGTTCTATTTACGGGTTAGTTCAAATGGTATTAAATTTAAATGTACAAAGTTGGAATTATTTGGCTTTATTTAATTTGAATGCGGTATAGTGTGTGCAGATGTTTAAACTGATCAGAATCAAAAGAGAAGCAAGACTTACCATTGCGAGGAGATGGTCAATCTCAGTGGTGTCTCTGTATGGACTCAGAGCATTCCACACAAAAGGATGATATGGTTTCCTGCGCAAAGATATTTAGAGATTGTGTATGGTGTCAGATGAAGGTGCTGGAGTGTACACAGCACTGCAAGATAAAGATCTAAAGAAATGCGGCTGACTATATGTGGCAGGAACCTCAAGCAGAACATATATAGGTCTCTGTGTGCGTTCTTATCTGTTTTTGTACATCATATAAGCCGTCGTGTGAAAGGCACTACCACTACTGTGAAGAATCTTTATTAACTAAAAGCTCTTGAAGCCTAGCATGGACCTTGTGCATTGTGTGCCATAGTATATTCTCCAAATACAAGCAAGCGTTTAAATAAAACAGCCTTTCCTGGTCTCAAATGTAAGTATATTTACAAGTTATAAAAGATGTTTAAATGTGTAAGCTCTCTAAGGCTTTTTACTCTAAATTGATATTAGGGTACTGTCTTCACCTAAAGCCACTTTAATCTGGACTGAGCAATGGCTTGCATGTTTCTAAAGAGTCACCTTGGGAATGTGGATGTGTATATATCTCTAATAATTTTCTGTCCATGACATTTTTACAGTAATAGGGATGTTGAAATCATAGTCCAAGAATATGCCTCTTGTACTATTCTAAAACTAGGTCTGGAGAATAGATTTAACGGTCGCTTACCTCTCAGGGCGCTGATGCAGGTGGACTTTAGAGATCTTCTGCATCTCAGCTTTGATCTGGTCCAACTTCTCTTTTATCAACTGAGTGTGAGTCTTAGATCTGTGTCTCACTGATGTTGTACTGCTGGGTTCTGAACAGTGTCGTTCCTCTCTATGGTTCTCACTGGGAATCACATCTGAGGAAACATGACCTGTTTGGCATAAATAACAGAGAGTCACATATGGGGGATTGATTCTAATTACATAATAAATGAAGATGTATAAATGTGCATGATTGTTCTTTGGTGAACACAGGGCTGAGTATGGACCAGGCCATTGGCTCAGTGTGCCAGGGGCTCAGACTGCCAAGGGCTTCAAAAGATTGAGCCAAAGGAGTACCATAACCAACCATAAATAACTTTTTTATTGTTAACAAATGCAAAACAGATATAAAAATGCTTTTGTTGATGCAACCATGTAATTTCACCTTCCTCTTACTTTTTGTCAAACGGTTGTTCAGAGCTCCTCGGCGACGTACTCCGTGAGCGTGAGCTACCCAAATGTTTTTTTTAAACTGCAGTGACATGTACTTGTTGGCACGTATTCTGTATCTCGCTAAAAAGTGCACCCAGGTACGTTTATGCTATGAGACCAGTTAGGCTATAGCACTAGGATCCGACATACAGAACAAAACAAGGGCTCATGGTTGCTAGTTCAGTGATCCTAGTCTAATTAATCCTTTCATATGATCATGGGAGCCACCCTTGGGTAGACAAAAATGAAAATTTATTTGGTTTCTTGAAACATCTTGGAGACGGTGCCACAGTTCTTCTGGATTTAATCTGTCTCAGATTGTTCTGTTTCTCCATGTCATTCCAGGAAGACTGGATGATGATCAGATCATGCAAGAGAAAGTGATACAAACCTTATTGGGATCTTGTTTGTCCATTGCTTCACCTACAACTACCTCTAACCATATTAAACCCCCTGTTAGCCGCAGTTTTGAGTGTGGTAACAATGTAAAAAATATACTTATCTTAAGTAACTTACAGTATGTGTGCCAGCTTGTGAGATTAACAAAATATCAATAATAGGTATATTCCATTTTTGGTAGGCTCTTGATTTTCTCCATTTGTTAAATGAAATGACTCTCTGAGCTGATATGCAATGGAAAAATGAGAAGAACGAGGTTAGGAAAAAAGCTGAGGGGAGTAATAATATCTGTTTGCATAAAACAAAGCCTTTAAAGTCAAGCAAAAACTTCTCCCAGGCAGAAAATAGTAATCCCAATGACCATGTTTCAGTAAATCCCACTGGCCAAACAGACAGCATAAATAGTATTCATGGGCCCATCAGCCTGTTAAGCAAAGAACTCAACATATATATTGAGCTGTTGACTACTGCATAGAGTGGGGTGCATAAAAAGCCATTGCTGAATAATATTAGTTTTTGTTTTCAGATCCTTACTAGAGTTACGTAACCACTCCTCTTACCTAAAGTGGCTGTGTCTCCAGTTTCACATTTTGCTGGCAAGGTTGATCCATCCTCATTGGCTGGAGTAGATGCTGAAAGATCTAATTAATGCAAGAGAAAAGGCAGCCGAGAAGTGTTATCAGTCCCATTTATAGTGGAGAGAAAAAAAAGATGTGGGACTAAGCAGATAAACTGCTGAGTCTTTTAGAAAGTTTTAAACAGAAGATGTTCTGTACTGTAACTGATTACTCTCTGAAAAAGAGGACCAAATCTCAAGTCTGCACAGAGTGTGTCTAGCTTAATATAATGGTGAAATAAAAGCGCACAAATCCATAAGGCCACTTTCTAAACTGTGTATGAGGAGATTGGCCACTTGCCTTTTAAATCTTCCCTCGATGTTGCTCTGCTGGTGCTCTTACTGGACGCTGACGAGGAGGAAGACATGCTTACAAAGGAGTCATTTAATTAAAGTCTGTATGCCAAAGAAATCTGTTTTCTTTCAACACAGATAGAAGTATTTAGTCTTTCTGAAGTTGAAGGCTGTGGCAGTCATAGCAACAGTAGTCAAGGTGCAGTCAAACAGCGTTTGCTGCTGGCGGAGCTAAACTGCTCCGAGTCAAAAGGGAAGCAAACTACGGTTTCTATTGTTGTTGTGCATGGTTGCAGTGCATTAATCTCACAGTTGTATACAAACAAATATGGCATAATTAATTTAGTAATTGACATCTGAAACAAGGCAGAATGAATGACAAGGATGTGGCTAACCTCAAGTCACCAGTGTTAGCATAATGAGGAGGTCTAAAAGTTCAACATCATCTTAGGTTGAGATTCATTTTAACCATCTTCTAACCTTTTTCCCCACTTCTCTTAAATAGTGTGGCATATAGTAGTGTAGATTCTCAATTAATATAACTTTATTTATATTACATTCTAGTCAGGGTAATATTTAATAGGTAGTGTAACTATTTCAATTACTTTATTAAAGTAATGTAACTACGTTTGGTTACTCTCTCTCTCTCTCTCTCTCTCTCTCTCTCTCTCTCTCTATATAGATATATAGACACAATACTGTATATATAGATATAGACATAGATATGTGAGGAGACAATTACATTTGTAAGAGTATGAAAATATTGACTGTAGATGTAAGCCTCTTTGTAATTTGTAACATTCAAGTTATTTTTAAGTATTTTTTCTCAATAACTGTACCAGATCAGTTACATTTATTTTGTAATTAAATTATTTAACTCTCTCCAGAACAATGCATGTATATACCCAGGTTTGGGTCAGATGAAAATCACATGGGTTCAATGTGATTGTGATGATCCTGACAGAAACAGATCCACTATCCAACCAACATGATTAGATATGGCTATTAGGCTAATGTGGAAATGTAGCTATAACTATTATACCGTTTATACATTATACATTTAGGGCCGGTTTCCCGTATAGGGATTAGATTAAGCCAGAACTAGACCTTTGCTAATTTAGGACATTTAAGAATTTTTAGAAACATGCTTTACAAAAATGCATTATCTGTGAGCATTTTAAGACCAAACAATGGCAATGATGTATTTTAAGATATCTCAGTGCAAGCTTTTTCCAGTTTAGACAGCTCTTAATATTTATTTTAATCTAGAACTAGTCTTAAACCCTGTTTGAGAAACTGCCCCAGTGTATAATTATTAAAGATTTAGAAAAAATATTTATACAGCCTATTTTAAACGAGTGTGCAATTTAGGCATGCCACTGAGTCAATAATGCAGGCCTATCTATTTTGCTTCCCTGCTAATTGTATCAATTGAAACTGGAATAAATTAAATTTCACTGCGTATAAGTATAGGAGACTTTACTGTTACAGTAAAAATTGCCACTACGCAACCTTAAAAATTAATTCATAATTGTTTAAATCATAAGCAAATAATCCCGTGCCGTGGTTTAGCACATTACCCCATAAATGATCCAGACCATATTGTCCGTTAGGGGTGTAGTGACCATGCGTCCCGGGGCAGGTGTTCAACAGGTACTGAGACTCAGAGGTGTGAGTCTCTTAGGAGGGGAGAGGAGAGGCGCTGGGTGTAGTGGATGTGCTCCTGCATTTCTCCACGCCGCGGTGCGCTGCGTTCTGTCCGTCTGCAGAAGACCAACAGCCCAGCTCTGATTTAACGCACTGCTAGCGTATTTAAATTCTCTGTTTTGGTATTTATTCTTGTTCATTGCATGGAGAAGAGGTTTGTTCTGATGCGCCGCTCCGCTTGCAGGCTGGCCGCGATTGTCCGTGAGGAAGGAGGAGCTACAGGACATCCGATAAGGAACTACGAGCTTCACTGAACAGGGTGAGAGACGCCAACGAATTAGTGCGTATTAATGTGCATTGTTTTACAGTGAGAGAAAGGGATGGGTAGCGAGCGAGATGAGGCAGCTGGCAGCCTGTCCCCTAGCCGGAGACCGAGATCAGCGGCTGATGCGATCTGAGATCTCCTGACATTGTTGCTGAGCTGTGCGCAGGAAACGCCGCTGCAAAACACAGGCCTGCCAATGAATGAATGAATGAACGAATGAAATAAGCGCAGCGCTCTGCTTTGTTTTGGTTCGCGGTCCTTGCTATCTGAACCACGAGTGCGCTCTTTTGTTTGTCTCGGACGCTCTCCGGCTGTTTTCATGTATACTACGGTAACGTTATCATCTCACCATAGCTGTAACGTGAATAATTTACCCAAAACCAGGGTGCAAATTATGGGCCTGGCTTTCTTGGGGTGTCTTAAAAGTGTGTGTCCTTCGTACATATCAGTATTTTCAAACAACAGTATTTTCAGCCGCAGGTTTGTCATACAAACACGACACTAGTCTGCCACTAGTGAACAAAACGAGTGTGGTACCCATAGCAACAGTCGCTGTGCATTTTCTATAAATCTACGTACAGATCAAGTCACTATTTATCATTAAATTTTTATATATTTATTTGAGATGTATTTTATTTTTTGTGATTTACTGTTTTCTATAAACTTCATAAGGTAAAGACATTTCTGTTAAACTGTAGCCTTGATATCTTTAATAGTCAATAACCAATAAGGCCAATAATAAGGCCAATGATGCTTTTTATCTCATTAGATTTTGAGAAGCCTACTTTAGCCTGGAATTCACAGACAAGGTCACACATGCATATTATAGGCCTATAGCCTACATATAATTTGTATATATATATATAGGATAAACTTCCATAGCGGGGGATGTAACACTAGGTCAAATATATATTTTTTTTGCATTACTATTTACGTAAATGTGAAAAAGGAAAATAATACTTATTATGCATGGGTTTTGTCATTGTTGTGAAACATATAGTTTACCAGGACTGGAGACCTGTTTTCCAGTATGACTGCCCTCAGGCACAGGAAGGGCAGTAAAGGCAAGGACCCGGGAACCAGTGTTCAGAACCTAAGATCTGACTGTACAGCTGAGCCCAGAGAGAGGTTTGCAACAGGTCAGTGCTGTTTGTTGCAAAAGTAGATACCAGTAAATTGAAAGGTGTTGTTCAACTAAAAATGTCTTAGCATGTGTGTGTGGAACTCACACAAGAAGTAATGTGGATGTCTCATTGTTTCTCAGACGTGAAAGTCGTTGGATAAAGTTCCATTGTGGGGAATGTAACACTATGTCAAATGTACAGTTGTCAGCATTCAAAGTGGATCAAAACCTTTCATCAGAGTTGTCATAAAATCACAAACAATACACATTCTTGTCTTTGATGAAAGGTTTTGATCCACTTTGAATGTTGACTACTGTATATATTTTTGCATTACTGCTAACTTAAATATGAAAAAAGGAACAAAATAGAGAGAAATTGTTTACGGCAGTCAGAAGAGAGACCAATATCAGATTTACAGTCACTTCCATAGCCATTCCATTAGAAACACTCTTAAAGTAGTGTTTATTTATTTTATTTTGCTTTATTTTTTACATTTGATGCAAAGTGCAGTGTTTAAGGAAATGAAAATGTAAAAAAAAAACTTCAAAATGCTGATGACTATTGAAAAAGTCTAAAAAGGGTCCATTGTTGTAGTAGCATTTTGTAGCAAATTGCTGATGTTTACATCAAGCATGAACTAATTGTCTACCCCACACTTATCACCTTGCTTCAGTACAAATTTATTATGGGTTACTGTCGTATTCCCTTTTTTAAGCTTTAGCTATATGGACTCAAAGATACGTTGTTTTTTCTAAAAATATAATTTGTGTTCTTCTAAAAAAAAAAACGGGACATGTGGGACAGCATGAGAAAATTATTTTTATATTTTGGGTGGAGTATCACTTTAAGATCAGACCGGAACCTTGCAAAGTATTTAAAGGTGCCATAGAATGCATTGAGAGAATATTTTAAATTGTTCTCTGATATGTACACAGAAGGTATGTAGCT
>JAUMHQ010000059.1:17897245-17941798 GCA_032361165.1 Enteromius paludinosus
ATGACTACCAGACTGCCACGGTTAAAGTTAAAAATCTTTGTTTGTGTTCTGCTGAGGAAACAAAGTCACCTACATCTCGGATGCCATAGGGGTAAGTAAATAAACATCAAATTTTCATTTTTGGGTGAACTATCCCTTTAACGTTTCATTCGCGTCTGGTGTGAACGCAGTCTCTCTCTGTTTTTATAGCATTCAGCGTTGAGAAGCTCAGCTCACACAGGTATGTCGTGGAAAATGGGAGCAATGTCAAAATAGCTTTGTTCGCCAGAATTATTAGTTTTCAAAAAAAAAATAAAAAATTTAACCAATTAGGTGAAATTGAATAATTTCCCAAGGCACACCTTTCTCACAGCACATTAGAGTACCGCGGCACAGTGGTTGAAAAACACTGGTCTAAAGAACATGTTGAATAGTTACTGCATCATAGACTAGCCCCTTGCTTACAGTATGTTGCATTTTTCATCTAAGTTAAAGTTGCAACATAAGTAGACAGTCAACTAATGCTTTCAGACCCAATTTTCTGGAGGACCTTCTTTCGAAATAAATGCACCAGACTCAGGTTGTTAGTAGAGGGTAAATGGGTTGCAGATAAGCCAGGGGACATTGCTTTAAAAGTAACCAAAGGAGGTATTAGAGACCAATTCAAACAATATTTTACTTATGGTTTGTAGTTATGGTTAATAATGCAGCATGAGGATAGCACAAAAAGGTCATCTCAAGTTTAAAATGAAGTCAGCAGTGGAAAAAGGAAGCTCACGCATGGTGGCTGGTATTTTACTGCGTGCCTATGATTCGTCATACTTTTATCTGTACCTTTGCTTTTCTGAACATGACTGGAATGATGGCTGTGAGTGAAGGACCACAGTTTCCTTCTCCATGTGTTTCTTTCATTCTCAGGTAAAAAAAAAAATCCATGACTGAGTGAGCATTTGATTGTGCTTTATTTGCAGGCAAATGAATCACCTGTTCTGTTTCAGAAGGAGAGCTGTGGGAATGTCCACTGCTTAACAGCTAATCAAATGGTGCAGCAGAAAGCTCCATTAGAAGCACAGACTGATAACGCATTGTTTTTCTAATCATTTCCACTCTTTCAATGGGAAACAGCCGTAAATTTCACAGAGGCTGTGTAAATGTTCTCAGCAGGAGCTGGTTTTCCAGTACACTAAGCTTCGTAAATGACGATATTGCCATTATTTTAGAACAAAGGCATTTGAAGTCCTCTGAGACACAACCCGAAAGCAGGAGACAGCTGCATTTGGGACTCTTTTAAATTCATTGCGTGTGAAGTCATGCCCATGTCGGTTATAGCACCACACAGTCTTAATTTCAAACTGGATGTCGCTCTATTGTTAGTTCAACTGTTAGTACAAATGCTCTTACATTTATATCTTTTTTTTTCTTTTTCTAAATGATGTTCCAAGCCTTTTTCCCCGATCTTTTTTATGTTTTTTCCCTCTGACTACCCAGAGGTCACCAGTTGTGCGGCCCACATGCCTTCCTTCCTGTCTCAGCCCCTCTCTCTGATCACATGTAAAATGTTCCTCCGGCAGATTGCTGTTTGGTGCCGACTGGAGCTTAGAATGATCTCATGAGGCTTTGTTTTATTATTTTAATACGTGTGCTATGCTAGTTTTTAGGCAAGGAACTCTGGAAAGACCGATAAACAAAAGAGCTTGCGGTGTCCAACAAGGAAAGACAGTGGAACCTTCAGGAAAGACAGTGAAGACAGAGGATAAGAATCCTTGAGAATGAAGGTTCGTCGCAGGAGGAATAGCAATTTGGATGATAACTCAGGGGCCACCCAGGATAGACCACCTTTGCTAAACTTTGGGGGAAAAGACAATCCCAGGGATTACAAGAGTGGGCAGAGGGGCACAGAAGAGAGTGTAAAGCTTTCATGGAATCACATTCTAGGACAAGTCTGTTGGCCGGCTGCTGTCATAGCAGCAGGATTACTGTTGGCAGGGGTTATTGGGCTGTTTCATGCATGGTGTGTTTATTCTATACACGAAAACCTGCTGTGGTTTTCACAGTTAAAGGTAAGACGAAGAAGAATCTTTTTGTTGCAAGAATTTTGCAAAGAAACATTGTTAAATGAAGTGAACGTGAAGGTAAATGTGCACTCTTTGTATCAGGAGATGATGCAGTCTTATTCATTAGGTCATTTTCTTTTTTTTTGTAGCCCGTTCTCATTCTTATCTTCCATTATTGTTGCTTTCCATTTTGATGCGTTCATGTCTTAAAATTGGCTCTTTGTATTTGAGTTTTTGGAAAAATGTTTTATGAAGAAAAATAAAAGTGTTGTGTTCTCAAACCAAATTTCGTGTGACTCTAATCTTTGTGGAGCATGTGGATCTTTTTATCTGAAAACCCTTTTTACAATTTACAACACCTTTTTTCTTCCTCGAGGCTTTTATTTCGAATGAAATCTCTGTTTATGCTGGTCAGATAGGACCAGATAACACTGATTTCTTTCTCAGATGGGAAATGTATTTCATTTTAAAACCATTTACTCCTGTTGTGCTTCTTGTCATAGTTCATTTTTACTGAATCTTATCGTCTTCTTGCATTTGTAGGAAGTCGAGCGTGAAATCTCTTTCCGGACAGAATGTGGCCTTTATTACTCCTACTACAAACAGATGTTGAAGGCACCTTCTATACAGCAAGGTACTGAGATCTCCTTTATAAGACAGGTTTACTGGTTATAGGAACACTCTTTCGTCATGTCATCTTTCTGATGGAACACTGATGTTGAAGTCCTTGGGTTTCCTTTTATGTAGAAATATCGCTCCTATAGGACAGCGGTTCCCAATCCTGGTCCTGGAAAACCCCAAACACTGCACAGATGTTTTCCTAATCGAACACCTGATTCAACTTACTAGCTCATTAGTAAAGACTCCAAGACGTCATGTGTGTAAGATAAGAAAGCCATCAAAAACATGCAGTGACCAGAATTGGGTACCATTGCTATAGGGAAAGTACAATTTCATCACCATCTTTACGTGTAAGAAATTTCCAAATATTATACATGCTCGATTCCGTTTGTGTTCTTCGCATTTAGTTTATTTAGCTCAGTCCAAAACGCCAAGTTTCTTGTCTGCTTTCTGTTATCACTTATGTAATCTGAGAACTATCAAAGGAATGCTTCATTACATAACGATATCAGCGTGACTGGTCTCAGAAAATAAAGGAAATGTACAACTTTGCTCTAAGTGGTCTTTGCTCAATCTAATTGGCCTAAAAGCCCCATTTGGAATGGATTTTCTTTGTGCTTCTACACTGAAAAACATCACAATTAGGTCATTACCCACTGAGACTGAAATGGTAAGAACCACAGCGGTGCCAAAAGCTGTTCTCTAGACACCACAATCGGGCCTTTGTACTTAGAGTAGAGTAAAAGCATGTTGAGAGCATTGCTTTTCTATGAAGCAATCTTAGAAATTGATTATTGTAAAACGTCACAGCTGTAGTACTATCTGCAATAATATAAAGTAGGTTGAGGTTGTTTAATTTTGGAGTCCACTTCCATTATACCGTTTAGTGGCAATTTTGCCGTGCGTTTATAATAATGGAAACCTTTCAAATCAAAGTGTCAGTGCCTGTATATGAGCTCTAGTTATTAAGCCATACTGCTATACAAATGCAAAATATAGTAACTACACATTTTGTCTAAATATTAGTCTCTTAGACTATGATCTGTTAGTCTAGACTATGTTTCAAAGGAAACTGATTGTGAAATGGATAATAAAAGCAGTCAAAAGTAATCCAAATAAAATATAATTAATTAAATAAATTCTGAGAGACTTCTTGAAATAGACTTCTTTTAAAGAAGACCACAAACCTTTGAACCGGAGTGTACACTTATCTTTATTTAATCTTATTTATTGTTTGTGTAGATATCGCTACCTAAATGCAGGTAAAAAATACAAATACTAAAGAATTAATGCTAATGTTTTTAGCTATGCTTCCCAGTATGCTTAGCAACCTCGTAAGAATTTAGACAACTTGCTATATTTTAGCAAATCTTGTGTAGGCTGCAGTACTCAAATAAATAACATAATTCATGAAATTAACCAGTTTAGGTTCATACTAAATGAAAAGAATCAGAGGGCCAGACTTACCAACATCTTGCACTAGTGCAAACCATCTTTTGGCATTAAAATAGCACTGCCAGGATTTACTTATTATTTTTGCGCTTTACCTTATTGAATATGCATTTGTAGGAGTTTTGTTGGAGGATTTATTTTTTACTGAACCCACACAACGGGATTTACTAGCATTCGTGCTCGTCAAACTACGAGCAATTGCGCCATTTTTGAACACTCCAAAACGTAAACTATTTTGCACCTGTATCAAAAGTAGACCACCTGATGAGCATCAGATCTGCTTATTTGTGTCGGTTGATATTTAAATAAGATGTTCTGTCTATGTCCTTTAACATTTGTGTTCATTGTCAGTAAATCACCCACAGAAATTTCCATGCCCATCTGCTCTGTTTAGAGAATCTGGCCCAAAATCTATTCGCGCAAATGTTTTATTTTGTAAATTTACCAGGTTTGTGTGTGTGTTCTTGTGTTCACAGGTCTTTATGAACTTATTCATGACAACACCACTGAATCAAAGAGAACAATAAACATCCTACAGCGTATGAACATCTACCAAGAACTGTTCCTTAGCATTTTGTACAGAATACTTCCCATCCAGGTGTTCAATCACTTCTGTTTTCTTTTGTAAGATGCATAGATTCTCTCAGGTTTTGCAGAATTAGCTTATTTTTTCCCATCCTGTATGTATGTGTGTCTGTTTGTATTGCAGACCTACTTGGAGCCAATTTATTTCTACATCTACACAGTGTTTGCTTTGCAGACAGTGTATGTCATTGCCCTCTTTATCACTAGTTGGTTACTCAGTGACTCCTGGCTGGCTGGAGCCCTCAGTGGAGTCTGGTACATTCTCAACAGGTGTGTGTGCACAACCAGTCCCTCACACATACAAAACTCACTTTTGGAGTGCATCTGGTTTAAATAAATGCTTGTGCTTATTATGATGCAGTGTGCATTTCAATTCAGGTAAGTGTCAAAGCTGATACGTTTCTCTAAAATGTGAATAGAAACTCTCAAGGACAGCACTTAAATGGAATTTGTCATTTAGATCTCTTTTTATTCAACACTACGAGCACAGGCCACCTGATAGGATGCTCCCCCTGGAGCAGTATTAATATTTAAGAAACAATAGATCCCCACACCAGACTCTTTGTCGAGCTGATTGGAAAGCTCAATCAAGCACCACGAAGTTTACACACTGTAGGAAATCAACTTGTGAATTGCTTTTTTATAGTTGTTCTAGCAATGTAGAAAATACTGTAGCATTGAAAAATCACACTTTTACAACTCTTATGTTTTCTTTTTTGATAGCTTAGCCTTGTGTTTTCTGAGTTTGATTGGATGCTTGATTTGTGTGCAGAGTGGACACCACACGCGTGGAGTTTACCATCTCTCTGAGGGAGAACTGGTCAATACCATTCTTTGCTCTTCAGGTGGCTGCAATAACCTGCTACTTACGGCCGCAGCTAAAACCTATTCACCAGGTAATCTATTCTGATCAATTTAGATGTGTATTCGGTTACTATTTCAGATTAGTGATGAAAAGTCTGATTCTTTTCCGCAAACCAGTTCTTTCTGACTGTGAACCAAGTCAAAAAAATATTCAAAATATGTAATGCTGTCTTCCCGGTGGGTGGAAATACTTGCTTCAACACTGCATACATTATGCTTAGTAGTAAATTCTTTTCAAGTCTTGACTGAACAATTTTTAAATTGTAAGATGCTGTTCAATATAACTTGTGGTACTATGCATTTGTTTCTTAAAGAAACCTGTCTTTCCCCTCTCATTTAAGTCCTTGGCTCCCGCATGCTCACAGACCGTAGGTTAGACAGCATGCTGAATTTTTTCTGCAGATAAAAACCTGGCTGTGAAGGATAGACTACAGTCTTTACAATGGCACATGTTCTATAAAGGTCCTTAATCCTGTACTTTCCTCAACTCACAACTTTTGAAACCTCTATATTATTTTTTTTGGAACAATTTGCTTGTTAAACAACTGTACAGTCCATTAAACATATTATACTTCTAGCCATCACAGCCTTAAATATACCACTACCCTGACTAAAGACTGTAATAGCAGCAGACTTGGAAAATGTTGCAACTGTTTATTGAATTTTACTCTGAAGTTCTGTTGTCTTGGTAATAGCGTACTGTTGACTTGAGAAGTGCGGCCCCAGATGACATGAGCTAGATCAAAAAAATGCGCCACCAATGTCACCAAATGGAAAAGAAAAAATATGTTTCTGAACACTACCTCTGCCCTCAGTTATTTAAAAAAAAAAAAAAAACAGATAACCTTGTCCCAAATTCAAACTATTGGTTGAAACAGTGTTGCTGTGTTAAGCTTGTTGGGATTCTCAAACAGTGAAATGTTGGCCTTGTCCAAATTTGGAACATTTTATGCGCACTTGTATTCTTGCAGACTCATCGTGGCTGCCATTTACCCATGTTCACAAAAACTGTAGGGTGTCCTGTTTGTCAAAGTCTAGCTCCATTGCAGACTTCTACCCAACTGTCAATCTGGCATTGCATCATAAAAGGATGTGCTCTGAGGAACGGCTTAGAGTGTTATTTGGAAGAGGACCGTTGTGAGAATCCCACAGTTTTTGCAGTTTTAGGGAAATTAATCTAAAAATGGCCCACATTGCATTATTTCCATGTTAGAATGAGATAGGAGAAAGATTATTAAAAATGACAAACTTCAGCTTTAAATAATCCAGTCAGTTTGTTTACTCATTAGGCAAATAATGAAAAAAGGAAATATGAGAAGAACTGAGAAAATGAGACAGGAAGTTGTGATAAATGTCTGACTGCTTGCTGTTGTTGTAAAATAGTTTTATGAAATATGAAATGGAGGTTAGCAATTGCATGTGTGAAATATTTACTCTGCCGAGCACATATTTGTTCTTTCTCAGTATGTTCTCTCAACACAGACTCTTAATTGCTTTCCTGACATATGGTATTTCATTGAAAAAAATTGAAGAAAGAACAGGGTTTTTGTATGTTTGGTGATTTGGTGAATTGAACAATTTTTTGTGTTCATGTGCTTTCTACCACAGAGGGTTGTGCTGTGGCTGATGTTCGTCTCCACCTTCTGCTTCTGTTTGACATGGCAATTCAATCAGTTTGTCCTGCTGGTGCAGGCCCTTATAATCTTTACCCTGGATTGCCTGGACTTCCTTACAGTGGAACAGGTAACACTCAAAGACACATTTTAGAGATTTTCAATTTTTTGAAGTTCATGTGAGGTTGGATATTAATTTCCTTCTCCCTGTAGGTGGTTCCTCTGTACCTGATGCAGATATTGAGCCTGTTATTGGTGTGGTTACTGCAGTTCTGCAATTCTATGATTCTGGGCTCTCTAGTGATCAGCTTCATTGTGTCTGCCCTCTTCATCAAACACTTCCAGGTCAGTGCACATCTTAGTACACAAATAAAAACTGGTAGAAAGTAGTGTAAAGTAGTATAAAACCTGTTTTTTTGTTATTCTAAGAATGTATATCCCAGATACCAAATGCGTTTTTCTATTCATTATGTGCTTTTTTACCCAGGATATGGGCTTTTTATGCATGTGCTGCATCGACTGTCCTGCAAAGTTTAGCTCCAACTCTAATCAATCACACCTGAAGCAACTAATTACGTTTTTTAGGATTGCTTGAAAATGAAAGGCATTTGAGTTTGATTAGAGTTGGAGCGAAACTTTGCAGGACAGTCGATTGCCAGGAGCAAGGTTGGGCACCCCTGATTTAGACTGTGCTGAATGTTAAATATGCTCCTTAAAGATGGTAATGAAATGTTTGTCCACAAATCTGATTCAAGTACATGCAATGCTTTCCAGATGATCTCAGTGAAGAGCTGTATATGGCCTTGCCTGGATGTGAGCTCTGGTATTGCATTCTGAATTAACAAACAGAATTTAACAAGTAAATAAAATCAGAAAAGAAGGCAGTTTAGTTTGATCAATTTAAAAAAAAAATTTGCGCAGTAACTCATCGCATGTTTTGTTGTAAAGCTTGTAGGGGTTTAAAACCTTGTTTAGTTTTTGCTTAAAAAATATATGTAATTATTTTATGTTGTTTTTTTAAATTACATTACATTTGTTGCCCATGTAAAAACAAAGACAGAACTTTTTTCACATTTGTTTATTTTTGTATTTTTTTTCCCCACAACCAACCAATTATTACAAATAAATTAATGAATTGTATTTATGGATTTAGGTTACACTATATTTTAAGATATCCTTGTTACACTGTAATTATACATTTAAATACAGAGTAATATTAATTAACTACATGTATTTATTATATGGTTAGGGTTTGACTTTGAGTTACTTGCATGTAATTATGCATAATTAATTGTTATTATAATAGTAAGTAAGTGTAATGTGTAAATTAAAGTTAATTTTATTTTTAAAAGTTGTCTGGATTGCCCCATGGTGTCATTTCTCCTAATCCCATATGCTCATGTTTAATATTTTCTGTAGACACCCTCATAACTATGAACTGAAAGCAACTACGAGACATCCTGAAAACGCATCCCATTCGTTATAGACTACAAAATGTTTACACAAGGAACATGCCCGAGAATTATCTGAGTTCCCTAACACCAAGTTTGATTCTGATTGAAAACTGATGTTAAGAATATTGTTGTAGTTTATTTTTTAATCCCTGCTGTGTGCGTGTGTGGCTTTCAGAAGGGACTAAAAACAGGCGGCTTCGTCATACGAGTAGGAAAACTTGCTCTTCACACACTCCTAGTCCTCACATTAACTTTCACCATCAATTATTCAGCCAAGGTGAGCTATGAATCGTGTTCTACATCATCCGCCCTGTCATTAATGATAAAATAGAGCTTCTCTACCATCTCCTCCTGAGACACTAGCTTTGCTTTCACTCTCATTGTCTTTCTTCATATCTCACTCTCATAAAAACCCACATCCACGATCTCGTGAGACACTTACATGAATGATTTCATCCTTCAATCTCTCCATTTTAATTGACAGAAAATACTCCAGCTGAAATCCGACGAGCACATCTTTAAGTTCATAAAGGCCAAGTTTGGCTTCGGGGCAACGAGGTAAGTCTTTGGTCATCTCTCGTGGCGCTACATCTAAGCCTTTTATCATCAGTCAAATGCCATATCGTGGTGTCTTATTCACAAGTGAGATCTACTCGGAGACTAGAGTGAGCCATTAATCCGCTGTGATTAAATGCGTCCAGCTCTTATGGAAAAATAACATCTGGCACACAATATAATCTGCTCATCCACTAGATATTTATGAAGCCATTTCAGTTGATCAGATGAATTGCTGCTCACATTAATCTGTATAATATATATCCCCCCACCCCCACACTCCCTCCCTGCCTCTTTCTTTCAGAGACTTTGATGCCAGTCTCTATCTGTGCGAAGAGGCTTTTGGCTTGTTGCCATTGGATACATTTGAGCGGTTGGCTGGCACAGTGCTGCTCTATCCGTATCTGTGCACCCTCAGCGTTCTCTTCATCTTGCTGCTGCTGGTGGCGCTCTCTAATCTCAGGTAAAACTACCACATCACTTCCTCTCTGGGAAATGCTACCACGCCGTATGCTACACGTTAACAAGACGTGTACCTGGGAATTTAAATATTCTCATAATGTTCATTTTTCTAATTAGAGCACAAAAATAGGCTGAAAAATGACCAACAGAGCAGTGATTATAGCTTCATAACCACCTTGTCCACCACAGGTCATAATCCTAATTTATAATTAGAGTTATTAGTCTTTATTAGATGTGCTACACAATAATTGGACACTAGATGTATTTTTTTCCATTAGGGCTTTTAAATGTGTGTTATTATGTTCAGTTCAAAGCAGATTTGCTGTTGCTTTAAGGGCTGCTGTGGCCTTCTTTTTTGTTCTCTTTTCTTATCTGAATCACAGGAGCCCATAAACAGCCAGAGGCTTTCCACCACACACACACACACACTAATAAGTCGGTAACCCTTCAATATGTAAAGAAAAAAAAACCACACACACACACACGCTTGAACTCTGGATAATACAGCTGGTGTTTTTTTTTTAATGTGTGGTAGTGTTCTTGTTCTTTCCTAATTCTTCATCCCAGCATGAACGGTTCAGGCCAAGCGAGCAGGGAGAAGGAGGACAGGACCTTTAGGATGCGTCCAGACGTTGCGTACAATCTTTTGCACACCATCTTCTTCGGCCTCCTGGCCTTTTCCACTATGAGGTAAACAAGTTGTAAATTGGAAAGTTTTGTTGCTTTCATTCCACGTATCTCTTTCTCTCCACGCAAATATTTCCCTTCTGTATTTCCCTCACTCTCCCGTCTGTAATTTCATTCCCTGCTGCTGCTGCCATGGTGCATCTCAATTTCAACCTCTTTTCTGCTACCACTTTCATTTCCTGTCCTCCACACCGCTTCTGATTTGTGATCTTCTTCATCTTATTGTCCGTATCCCAAGTTGACGGTTCAGTTGAGATTTTAATGATGAATGAATTCTGGGAGAACATTGCGCTATCACTTCATACAGTTTAGTTTGGTGCCAGAGTATTATTAGAGCTAAAAATGAATGCTGTTGGAGTGTTTCATGTTTGCAGTATGTTTTCTGAGCTTTATGATAAAATAGAAAGCACCAATAGATTTCTATCTTTGCTGCTGGCAGGATGAAATATTTGTGGACTGGCCACATGTGTGCTTTCGCTGCCTTTGGGGTCTGTGGTAAGGAGGTGTGGTCGTTGTATCTGAGGGTCCTCCACCTTAACACCAAAACCATGGTGAGCCACTGAGTTCTGTCACACAAACACAGATTCACATTTAATAATTTAGCAGACACACATTGTAAATGAGAGCAATTGGCCTTATTAAGACAGAGTCACTTTATCTTTCAGAATTTGGCTTTATTATCAATAATGCTTCGAGTAGAAAGTTCTAAAGCATTTATTTAATACATAAGTATTTTGTACTAGAAATGTATGTATTGTCACTTTTGTTCACTTTTTCTAACAAAACAAAAAGTCTAAAATGCACACATACAGTAAATACACTGTAGAGGAAAAAGGTCTGAGCTGTAGAAAAGGAGAAATGAGACATGAATAATATGAAGTAACACATTTCAGCATATATATTCTGTAGAAATATGAATGTCTACTGGAAAACGATGTTTTCCAGTGAAGCTTGTATTAAGTTATGAATAATTAACATTTCATATGAAAGTCGCTTACTAATGCACAGTCCAATAAAAAAAAATGTTGTCATAAATCAAAACATATTTTCATAAGTTTAACGTTTTGGTAAGTGTAATGTTGTGCAATGTTTTAACATTTTCTAATAATATTTCTTGCATTGGCTGCAAAGCTCACAACGTTCTCACAGGATCTTACCCCAAAGCATCATGCCTCCCAGCAACTATTACATGATTATGTTGCCAATTCACCAATATGTTTTTTTTTTTATGTAAAAAAAAGCACTGATTATTTTTCTTGTGCGCTTCTATATGTTCATGTAACATAAATTGGATTGGTAGATTAAGGATATAATAGAGTTTACCCTGCTCTTCCAAGTACTCGGTCAAGCAATAGCAAAAAACACAGGTTTAGTTATAGAATTAAGTATTTCTAGAAAGCCCACAACAGATATATAAAAGTGTAATTTTAAAGCTGTAGTGCTTGATGTTATGAGCGATGAATTTCAGTGAGGCGTGCTTTCCGTTCTTCATAAGTGAGCCCATGTGCCCACAGCCGAGCATTTCATTTCCCCACTAGGTGGCAATATAGTTCCAGCCCTCAATCCTAAACAATTACATCCTGTTTCTTCCCATTCATATGGTTATTTATCCATTTATGTTATTAATCTGTTTCCACAGATGAGACTGATCAGGTACTCTGTTCCTATTGTAATACTGGCGTTTCTTTATTACAAGGTAAGGCATTTTCAACTATGCTGTCATGTATTTATTTGCATACATTGCTAAGCTGCCTGGGTGGCTGTACGCCATAAACAGTCACGCAGGAATCCTAGTGCATGCAAATGGAATTCGTATCACACTGTGTGTGTGTGTTATTTAGGAGAGATCTGATTCTGCAATGCAATGCAACACAGCAGTGGAATGATCAACCAGATATGAATTGTGTATATTGTGTTTAGATAGTTGGATGTTTGTTGGTCTGCTCTTTTGATCGTTGATTATCGTCAGTCATTTCCATTACAGCAGTCTCACACTTTCCCTCCATCTCAATCGCTGCCTTTCTGTTGACAGTTCTGGCCCAGACTGATGGAGGAGATTTCTGAGCTGAGAGAGTTTTATGACCCAGACACTGTGGAGCTAATGGAGTGGATCAGGTAAAGCAGCTGTAATCTTCCTCTTAAACGCTACAAGCAGGCACTCACAGACAGCGATCAGACCAGAGGTCTGAAACCTTAGGCGTGCAAGCACTGTGGAGAGTTCACATTGGCAACGTTAAGAGTTTGAGATTAAAATGATATGAACTTTTTTAAATATCCCTAGTTGTTTATTTTAGAAGTGTTGAAGTCCCTTGCATCTGCATGCCAAACTTCTTTTGCGCTAATCCATCTTTATCATCACACAATCTGTTTTTTAATTATAACTATATGCTGTATGGACTGAGATGGAGTTTTTTTTTTTTCTCTCTTACAGAATAATTAGTGTAATTGAGAAGATGCTCCTGCTTGCAGCATTTTATAATAAGTTCTACAAACACATAAAAACAAACCAGTCAGTCTTTAACGCTATGGTTCACCCAAAAATGAAAAATAGATAAAATGCACTTATCCTCAGGCTGTCCCAAGATGTAGATGAGTTTGTTTCTTTATCAGAACAGATTTAGAGAAATTTAGCATGAAATCACTCACCAATGGATCCTCTGCAAGCGAATGGGTGCTGTTTTAATGAAAATTTAAACAGCTATTAAAAGTATCACAATAATTTACAAGTAATCAACATGACTTCAGTCCATCAATTAACATATTGTAAAGCGAAAGCTCAATATTACTCCATTGAAAAAGCCGTTTTGTTTAAATACATATGCAGTGCTAGAATGTTCTATATTTCTGCATACATATAACCCAAAACATTATCAGATTTTCGTAAGTCCTAAAGGTAGACAAAGAGAATCCAATCAAACAAATAACACAACAATATTTCTTTGTCATTTATTTATTGTGAAAAATGATCCAGTGTTGGTTATTTATGACAAAAGTATGCAAATCTTTGCTTTTGCAGCAACAACTGCAGGTAATGTTTCTTCTAACTGCTGATCAGTCCTGCGCAACATCTTGTAGGAATTTTAGCTGGCCTCCACTGCTTGTGTTATTATTGAGTTTCCTTTTATGAACTGCTTGTTTCAGGTCCTTCCACAACATTACAATTGGCTTAAGGTCCTGACATTGTCTCGGCCATTCCAAAACATTAACTCTGTTGTTCTTCAACTGTTCTTTGGTAAAACAACTTGTGTGCTTGGAGTTGTTGTCTTGCTGCATGACCCACTTTCTTCTGATACTCTGTTCATAGATTCCAAAACATGATGCTATCAGCACGTTTCATAGATGGGATAAGTTTCTTATTCTGGAATGCAGTGTTTCCTATCTTAACGCTTCTCATTTAAACCAAAAAGTTCCATTTTGGTCTCATTCATCCACAAAACATTTCTTCAACAGTACAGGATTTGTACAAGTGGTCTTTAGTACACTGCAGATGGGCAGCCAAGTTCTTTTTGGAGAGCGGTGACTTTCTCCTTGCGAACTCCTGGGGAGTATAACATTGGTCCTGAATGTCCTTTATTTGTACACACTTACTGTGGTCCAAACACTTTTCCAGCCTGATGAGAAAATGCAACTCTTTTTCTGAGGTCCTCAGAGATCTCAATTGTGTCATGATACGCTTCTACAAACATGATCAAACATTGATGGATCCCTGTTCTCTACAATAAAACAGGGCACACCCATTGGTTGAAAACATCTCTGATTTCACCTTCAAATTCCCTGCTATAGGGATTCACAAACTTAAGCCACTCACATGTAATAGTAAACCATTTTCCTAAATAATAAATGGCAAAGACAATATTTGCCTTTCATTTGTTTGATTGGGTTCTCTTTATCTGCTTTCAGGACTTGTGAAACTTTCGGTGTAAAAATCTGTACACACACACACACACAGATAAAACACGGTTTAAAAGCGAAAACAGGTCTAGATATGTATATCACGTTTTCGATGTGAGCGGTGAATGGGGAATGGACTTATTTATTGGAGTAAATGTTATTACTGATTATAGACTTGTGTTCTCTTAAATGAATTAACCCTCATTATTGGGTTTGTTATTAAATACCACACATCTTTGCCCTTCAAAGTCATTAATTGATGACCCGTGGTTTGGGGTTTACTTGTGAATAGTTGTGATGTTTTTATTTGAAACTCTCATTCTGATGACACCCATTCAGTACAGAGGATCCACTGTTGTGCAAAAATTCTGACAAATCTGTTCTAACGAGGAAATACGCTCATCTACATCTTGGATGGCCTGAGGGTGAGTAAGCACATTTCATTTTTTTAGACTCATTTTGAACTACTCCTTTAACGTTTCTCACACAAAACATGGCACTAAAAGAAATGATGTCTTTAACACCTTAACACACAACTCGAAGAAAACATCATGCACATAATGCGGTACATGGTAACTAAAAACAAAATCACTGAGGCATTGTTTTGCATAATTTATTCATGATGTCGTGCACACTGGGAAACAAAATCTAGCATTTGGCACCATGGAAATCACAATATACAGTACTTCATTTTGTGGGAGCTGAAAAGTAAAACGTCACTTAACATCCATAAAATTTCCACATTCTTGATCAGACTAATATAAAATGTCTTTCCTCTTGTTCTCACTCCATTACTGTGAAGGATATAAATAAAAAGCTTTAGTGAATACTCTATTCATTGGATGAGATTTGCAGCCATAAGGCAGAAGTTACTTGTGTTTGGAACTGGGCCGGTTTAAGATGGACGTCATGAATTAGACATTAGGTGTTGGAGAGACTCCAGCGGTTGGCAACAGAGGGTTTCATCAATGACACCGTTCTCACTGCACGCTGGGGAAAAAAAAAGGCTTACTCATAGTCAAGTTTATGTATGTGATTGTGTGAGAAAGAGTGAGATGTTTTGGCTGCAGTGACACAGGTGATCTCTCCCTGAGGAAAATGCGATTTGTGTCAGGGATTAGTGGGTGAGTTCCCTTGGCTGACGCTGCGGCATTAAGCCGCTTCCACACGCTAATTAACCATCAGATGAAAGAGTTAAGCGGGGATCACTTCACACTTCTGTCTGTGCTTGGCTTGCCAAAGCCTGCACTGTTTTATATGTAGATTACCAGCCTAGAAGGGAGGGTGAGCATGAAAAGCGTGTTGAGGAGAGTGGCAGTATCAGCCTCCTCTAACCATGATTGGAACTTACTGCATAATAAACCACATACTGTGGCACATCGTGACGAGGGAGGGTGAACAACTACAACTGTGAAAGTATCCCTGTCAAGCAATCTTTTGATTTAACTTGAGCTAAAAGCAACACACTAGACACCGTGTACGATTTTTACAGTGCGTGAAGGTAAATCTTTCCACTTTTGTGATTCTGCAGGTTTTATTAGACAGCTGTAGAGTGACAGGTACTGCTTTGAAACCTAGTGAGCTGCCTTGCTGTTTACTACCCAAATAGACAGCATCCTCGTGAGCGATTTGATTTGGAATGTTGCATACAGGCAGCGACTGTGTTATTATAATGCTTCTTAAATGAAACACAAAAGACTTGACTCCAAGGAGGCTTGTGAAAGATGAAGTAAACGATTCGTTAGCATTCTCATTCATCTCGATGGCCTGAAGGAAGCAATTTAAAATCTGCTATTTTTGCTCTTGGCATGGTCTTAAAGATTATGAGGGCTGTATGCAAAACGAAAAAAGCATATAGTATAGCATCACTTAAGTTGAGAAAAGTCAATTTCACTATGGAGAAAATGAACGGGATATAATTGCCTAATCTAGAACCGACTGCTGTGCTCTATCCTGGCTTGAAAACATTTTATTTAAAAAAATAGTCAATTTTAAATAATTGAACATGTTATTATTATTTGAAGCTGAATTCTTGTTTTGTCGGCCATCTTGGATGGATATTTTCCCCTTACAGTCTCCATGAAAAGAAAATTCCAATCATATTTTCTTCTCTATTGTGATGCTGTATATTCGAGTAAAATGGCTTCTTGAATAAAAAAAAAAAATTGGAGGGCGGGGCTTAATGTTTCCTTCTGGAATTGATTGGATTGTTGTCTTTTGCTAATTGCTGTGATCTTATGTGACAGATTGCTTGAGGGAAGGCTTTTTTGCCCAGGAATGTGATTATGATTTCACTCATAGTTGGAATCAAGTAATTGCCATTGAACACCGAAAAAGCTTTCCTAGATGGAAAAAGTTACCTGTACATAATATAAAGCCCAGAGTATTATCAGGGCACTTCAGTTTTGATGTGAGTTCTAGTTTATGCATACTGAATGCATGAACTTTCAAAATATGCTGAATAGCATGCCTGAATCTGTTGAAGGAAAGTCTGTTCACCTGGCAGCTGTTTTGGATATACATCAAGACCAGCTTCCATCTTGAATGGGGAAATACTGAATTCCCAAGAACTGCTTGCCAAATAACATTTAAACAGTAACAGTGTTGTTACTTATACTCAAACCATAAAAAAAACCACAGATATCAAAAATGTTCTCTATTGGGCAGACATTTAGACCTGCTGAACAAAAATGTTCTTTATACTAAACCTGTACAGTGCACAAACACTCTAATATGCCATATTAGTTATATGTTACTTACAAAGACATATTAAAAAATTGTTGGGGGAAAAAAAGTTGTATTAATATATAATATTCAAACCATTATATTGTATGATTTTAAAATATGATAAAAAAAATATGTATATATATATTGCTTATGAATTCCCTTTCAATTACGTATGTCAATAATGTATTAGACTTGAAATAATATAGCTTAAATATATATATATATATATATATATTTTTTTTTTTTTTTTTTTTTCAAAAAACAGTTTCAAAGTATGTTAACATGAATTGTTTTAGTTATCTAAATGTCCCCATGTAGTAGATTTTGCACACTACTTCAGCCGTGTGTGAGTATAAATGTCTCGCATGACATTTGTGGTGACTCTAGTGTTGAGCTATATCGTCCACAGCCATTAAAGTGTACTCATCAGTGCACATCATTCACTTTTAATGAAACCTGTTAACCACATTCACTGCTTACAACTATATAACCACCAGCTATAACAGTTTGCCAAACCATTGACATTGACTAGTATAGTTTTGAATGGGGAAAATTCAATGCTCAGTGTGGCCACTCTAATGAACGAAGTCATGCCTTCTGAGCAAAAGAGACAAATTCTAATCTGTTAAGTCAACGTGTCAGTGCAGCTGCCGTTAGAAGTCTCGGTTGCTATAGAAACAGTCAATGCTCTGAGACGTGCGCTTAGGACTGCACATGTGCACTGGCTTGTCTAGCCTGAGAAATATACATTTCCCCATTCAAAGAGATAGGAGCTTGAGAGGTGTTTCAAATATGGCCGCCAAGTGGCATGACTTGCCTTAAAGGGACATTGCATTATTTGCCACTTAATAGAATTCAATCAAATGACCTTCCCAATTTTTTTCATCTGTTCTGTGCACAGCATATTAGTGATGTGTCCTTCATGAACGCATCATTATATTTGATATGATCTTAACTATGACTCTGGTTGTCTCAGCGAGGAATGCATTCATTTTGTGTTGACCGGGTATGGGCAACATCATATTAGTTCTTTTACAGAAAACAGAAATAATTAGTTCACCTCTTGTTTCGTTTATTCATCCAGTGACAGCAATCTGTACAGGAATGAGAAGTGATTACTTCACTTTCTAAGTCTTCAGAGTTATTTGTTCTTTTGTCACATTGTAGCGTGTCCGCAGTATTAGATTAGAAATTAGTTAATAAATCCGAACATGTTATATGATGCTTTTCTGTTCTTAAACTGTAGCTTTTTTATTTCTCACAATTTATACATATATATTGAATTTCTGTTTCTGCAACTGAGTAGGGTTATAACCTACTGTATGAAATTGGATGAATAAAAGACTTAAACTTGAACTTATCTATTCCGTTTCTGGTAAAGCCTACATACAGTACCTTCTGTTTACGGGAATGTGATGTAACAAAGGAATGAACGATTTGGAATGAATGAATCATTTCTGCTTCTCATAATCTGGCCTTGGTTGCATTATAGTTTCGTGGCCTTATTTGAAACACTGCGCAAAGTAGATGTGTCGTGGAACTTGGTTATCAACATATAACATTTTAATTATATTCTGCTGAAATATAAAATAAAACTAAAAAACAAACAAACCCTGAACTACTGTTGGCAGCTGCAGTAAAGCAAAGACTTTAGCTATTAGGGATTGGCTCTTTTATGTGTTGCCCTTTTTTCCCATTCATTGTAATATAAGTTCATTTTGGCAATGCTATTTCTGGCTATGTCTTTCCAGAATTAATAATTGCTAAAAACGCTTGCTATTTAACTTAATACACCTCATTCAATGGCATCTATCGTAGTGGTCATCTCCAGTACTTTGTTGTTTTTGGTTCTCTCTCTTCAATTTCTTTTTCAACTGTGAATCAGTTCAAATGCGTACAATATGCATGCCCAAAAATGAAGTCAATTTTGCTGATGGATGTCTTTGTTTATGTCATATTTTGTTGTATTTTTGGATGCTTTGTCAAATTAAAAGTAGTCAAATACAACACGCTGTGCAAGAATGTGACTTGACAAAACATGTCCCATGAGGAATGGGTTGGAAAACCTCATAGCACAAACCACCCATGTGAATGCCATCATAATCTCTAAGTAACAGTTTAGAACCTACAATCTCTGCAGATCCGCAGAGAAGGCTTTTGGGGAGGATGTCATGTGTTTGTGTCTTCTCTTCATGACTGATCAGTGGCCTTTCAGTAGAAGCGCATCTGTCCCGTAGATGGAAGCGAGTTCTTTATTGCACTTCTGAGACTCTGTCATCACAGGCAGCCTTATCGTTGTGAACGTGTCTCTGCCATGTAATTAATTTTCCCTCTTTTGTTTTGTAGTTTTCTACTGTGCACTCTTTTGTTATAGCCCCCATAAAGGAGTTATTTCGGAATGTTGCCTTGTTTTGAAATAATGAAGATAAATTAGTCTTTTGTTTTCTCTGAAGGAAAAACTTTTTCAGCCCCTCCAAGCACAAGCAATTTGTGTTCCCCATCTGAACAAAGACGCATTTTCCTCCTGCTGTTTGCTCTGTTTTTATTTCTTTCTTTCCTTCGTGTTTTCAACGTCTTCGCTCTCACTTCCACTCTAATTGTCACTCTAGCCACTTTCCCTTTCTTTTCCTGTTTAATTTGATCAAATTAGTGGCTTTTGCTGCTGCTGCTGCTGTTGCTGTAGACGTCTCGATTGGAGATGTTGTTGGAGATGTCTCAGTGGAGATATTTCACTAACGCAGCGTTAATAGCCGAGCTCACAGATGCTAGCCTTGCTTGAACTCAAACAGAATTTCACTAATTCACAAATATACACCACACTCCTAACAAATGAAAGGTTAGCTGACACCATTTCTCGCTTGTCATTTGCTGTTTTGTTTTACCACTGAGATTTGCACATTTTGTAATTCACATACATTTGCGCTTTTGTATGTTGTGGAATCTAACAAGAAGTCTCAGACACATAATCACTTGAATTACTTGAATTTCTGTGGCTTAGTTACAAACCGGTTTACTAGATCACAGATCAATCATGTTCTCGCCCGATCAATCAGTCTATCATCACTCTGTGAACCCAACCTCAGTCAGACGCTTCCTGAGGCCTGTCTTCTTCTCTTTCCCTCTCTCCCTCTCTTTCTCCCCCTCTCTCTCTGTCTTTGATACACAGGATTAAGGTCCACACTACTTGAGAGCACTCACAGATCCAATCCTGATTTAGCTCTATCTCCACACTGGCTAGTCTATTTGTATTTGTGATGCATTGCATGTCATTGTTTGCTCCTCTGCCATCTGAAGGACGTTTAAGTAAGGCTATCCACCTTATTTTTTAACGTAAAAGCAAGTGTGGCCATTTGTAACCTGAATGTGCGAGGCTTTCGGAGTCATCTGCTTTCAATTAATTTTTAGCTGTGCAAAATAGCTTTAGGTATTTCTTGTCATATTATTTTTATGTTTTGTCGGATTTATAAACATATAGTTTTACTGTTTACAGGGCTTACTGTTATTTTTCTGGTTGTTTATTTACCAATGGCGGCTAATGAATCAGAATTCGTACAGAATGTGGAGAACGCATCATCCAGACGGCTCATCAGTCTGACCCAGATCAACAGCAGATACCAGACATTTTTAATGAGTGATAATTTGGACAGTTAAGTCTGAGTATATCATTATTGTGGCCTTGAGAGTTTGTACAGTAGCACTGGTATACAGGCAGTGATTCAAGCCAATGACATTGAGATATCGCAAGGCACGTGACTGACATGTCCAGCCATGCTATCCATTTCAGCCTTGGAAATGATTAAGCACTTAACGAACGATGGCGAACCAACACGTACTGATTTATCTGGATCAACATCATTCTAATGTGAGGTCATTAATTTTGCTCACTAAATTCAAAATGCATTTCTGTCTAAGGAGAAATACTGCAAAGGCATACGTCTATAAAGATATGGTTGCGTAGGCCACCGTCTGTGTCCCTCTCTTTGGAATATTAATGATGTTAATCCATTTTTATAATGTCAGCAGGGTGCAGGCTAACACAAGCTGGCATTTACATAAGGGAATATAAATCTGAAATTAAATGTAAATCTGGTAGAGGCCAGTGCAGTCCCAGGTCAATATGGAGTAATTACATAGAAACAGAAAATGATGCATTGTTGGCAAGGTCAAAGGTCAGTCTATTCAGAAATTCCTCAGTTAATAGACATTACTCAAGTGTTTTGTAGATTTAAGACCAGATGAACTGGAAACAACTTGGAATATCCCTCTGTTTTTTCAGTGCAAATCAAAATTCAAAATGTTGTAGAGCTGACCCTTTCTCACTGAACTTGTGCAAAATGCAAAAACAGTCACACATTTAATTCCTGCCTGGTCTCATGACATACTTTGGTGCACTTATTTTTAGCCAGACATGAAATACATACCAACAAGTACGTATCACTGCAGTTTCCAAATGAAACAAACATTAGAGGCAGTAAAACTCTTTTGATTTATAAAGGGCAATTTTGGCACAATTATGTGGAAGCATATTATGTTATTTGCCACAATACATACCTAAATCGATGTAATTAAAATGTGCCTGAGTCCACATATTGAACCTGTGTTTTAACACCACTCTGTGATGAAATATGCTGTAAAACATGTAAAAATGGTGTTGCACAAAATGTGCACAGAGGTACATATTTTTCTGAGACCAGGGGTGCATTTCCCAAAGGCATAGTTAACCTACTGTGGTCGTAAGTTCTGTCGTTACCAGCATAGTTAAACGATTCAGTGTTTTTTTCCGAAAGCATAGTTCAAACGAACATTCACAGTCACCGTCACAAATGCTCGTGGACCTGTGGTTAGAAGCATAGTTTCTTGTTAGTAAGATATATGGGCTTTAATAAATATGCTCTTGAACACAAGAAGCAAACTAACATGCATTACTATCTTCCATTCTATCTAAATATAAAAAGGGATTTAGTTATGTATTTTTGCACGTCCATTCTAAACGCTGTTTTTGAAAAGTGCGCATGTGCATAAATGGCTAAGGGAACCTCGGAGTATGAAGTAAAAGGGAACCCGCGATGATCAAATAAAGCAAAATGACAGAGAACAAAAATAATAAATTAGTCAATATGTGTCATGATCAATACAGCAGCATCTTGGAGATCTCTAATCAGTTTAATAGCAGAAGGTATATCTTCACGACATGTGTGTGACGTCATTAACAATGGCCCTATGTTGTTGAACTAACGTGGTTCAAACGACGGAGATGCGACCGTGTTCGGGAAACAGTCGTGTGTAGCTAGTTCGTTTCCAAAACCAATGCATTGTACTATGGTGGTTAATCAGCGAGTTACATCGTTGTTGGGGAAACGCACCCCAGGTTGGTTAATTCACCATGTGTATAAGCAAACTTACTAATATAGTAACTGTTACAAAACATTCAATTCACTCTAAGGGGATTAAATAATAAACAAAGACCACTGAAACAGTAAGACGTTTACACTCATTTTAAATTCAGTGTTTAGTAGAGTAGAGTCCATACTCTGGGCTATCAAAATTCTATGACTAATTCTATCCTACATGGATATTGTGTTCATTAGAAAGAAAAGAAAGCAATGCAAACTTCTTCACTATTGTCAGAATCAGAAAGAGCTTTATTGCCAAGTGTGTTTGCACATACAAGGAATTTGTTTTGGTGTCGCAGCTTCCAGTACACAGAGGCGACAACACAAAGAAGAATAAAATTAAATAATAAATTCAAATACATAAATTGTATGTACAGGTGTGCTATGGACGAAATAGAATAAAACTAATGATTATAAATAAGAAGATGAAGGATGTACTATAATGTAGGGTGAGTGTGGTGTCGTCCGCAAACTTCAGGAGCTTGACAGAGGGGTCTTTAGAGGTACAGTCGTTGGTGTAGAGGAATAAGAGCAGTGGGGAGAGAACACAGCCCTGAGAGGGGCCAGTGCTGGTCATACGGGTGCTGGATGTGATATTATCTGTCAAAAAGCTGGTGATCCACTGACAGACAGAGCTGGGGACAGAGAGCTGGGTTAGTTTGATGGTGTTGAAAGCAGAGCTGAAGTCCCAAACAGGATCCTCACGTAAATCCCTGGTCTGTCCAGATGTTGCAGGATGTAATGCAGTCTTAACAGTCTTTGCTCACAAAGTATATATTTTTATGTATATATATTGTTTTTTCACATTTACAATAAACATAGTCTCTCTTGAATTCAAGTTCTGAAGAACTGAAGTTGCATTCAAAACCATTAAACACATGATGTCAAGGATGTTGAATAGCAGGAAGGCATTTGTCTTATTATCGCCATTCATAGGAAATAATATAGAAGTTAAGGCTGTTTGGAAGTATTATTGGTAATGAATTGTGTGTGTGAAATCAATAATAATTGTGCTGTGCTGTGCTGTCGCTGTCATTGATGAAATATAAAAGAAGTCACATTACTTTTCTTAAAGCTGTTTGCTCTGTGTGAAAAAGGTCTATTACGAAGAGGAAGGCATAGGAGATGATTTATCTCTGATGACATCTGTGTGCTACTGTAGTTGAACAAGTTGACGATATTTCATAGAAGTTAGTCGAAGGGAAAAATCTGTTGTCTGGTAATAGAAGTTGCTTGTGAGAACATTACTTGTGAGTCTCGCCAGAAGTTTATAAGGGACATTAGGATTAATTTGTTTTGCCGGTAAATTAGCCCCAATAACCGATTACTGGAACAATCATTTATCGGTAAAATGATTTCTTATGGCGTTACCTGCCTTGCTGGGGCAGCTGAGGGTCTGCTATCATTATACAGTACCAGAGCGGCCACTAGAGTTTGTTTTGACGCTTGTTTTTATATCATTATAAAGCCATTCATTTGTTGACTAGATGCTGCATTAGTAAAGAACAGCCTGTTTTTCCAGGAACAACAAGAATGTTGATTAATGAACATCTTGTACTTGGTGAAATCACACTCACCGTATCCATGCTATGCCTTTAGTGTAGTGCACTTGTTTGAAGCAAGCTCTCTAGGTGTAGACAACACAACGGTACACTAGAATGAAGGAAGATCTGGAAATATCTCTATAGACTGGAAGACAAGATATAGATGCTGATAAAAACTAGATGAATTCTACTGGATTTTATGTTGGTATCTATCTGCCTGTCTGTCTGTCTAGTAGTACAGTATGTACTGTACTCTGAGGGCTCTCTTCAAAGATTTGCTACTGTAGTCTGATATTTCCTTATTTTCCAGTCCACTTTCCATTCCAGCACCAGAAGGGGTCCTCCTGAACCCTGTTTTTGGAAGAACCTCTGTCTCTTACAATCCTTTTCATAGATTAATTCATAGGCAGGCCTATATGTGATCTGATGTTAACTTTGACTTTGAGATGAAGGTCATGGCAAATTCTTTTAAGCCCAGTGAAATTGGAGCCATTTTTCTTTCTTTCTGGTTGGTAAACTTTAGATTGAAAATAGCTGTGTGAGTGTGTGTTTGTGATTCTGTCCCCTTTGTTAACATCTTTACGAGCTGACCAGAGATGGAGGAGGGTGTGTTATTGTACCCAGTATGGGGCATTGTGGAGTTAATCTTGGATTTTGTCTGTGTGTGTAGCAGTTATTGAACTTGGTGCAAGGTTGTCATGTGAAGGTCCACTTTCATCGTTGACCCATACTGACCCCACTTGCTCCTCTGTAATGAATTTTTTTTCAATGCATCCAATATTTAATCCAGACTTTTTCCAAACTGGACAGAGATGAAACCATCATATCCTCTGTAACCTTCAGAAGCACAGACACTTTATCTTTACCGGCATCAGCTGAAACCGACCTTGAAGCAAGACGTCTGTGACAATATTTCGTTTTATTGCCAAAACAAATTGAACAGACATGGGGTGGGAGTTTTGAGTGCCTGAGGCTGCTTTTTTAATCAGTGGTCGTTTTAACTTGTTTTGCTTCAGGACCCAGATTACATTGGGTCACACATCAAGTAAAGTGTACAGATCCCACTCAGTCTCAGTAAAATTATGTATTTTGTAAAGGACACTATGGGGGGCACAAATTATTAATTATTTGCAAATTCATTTTAGTACTTTAGATAATTTTTTTTTCTTTGCATTTATTCAGTTGGTTTTTAAGAATGAGGGTATGTCACACAATCTGGTCATACTCAAATCTGGCAATTTGGATGCTTTTACCTAAATTTGCCCCAAAAGACCATCAATATCAGAAGTTATGGAACATGTTTTCTCCTCCCAGAGGCTTCTCTCCGTTGTAGATACAGTACTTATGCTCAGGAATAGAAAATGTTCTGTAAAATGTTGAAAGCTGATTTTGAAAGGTCACATTTTGATAAACAGATGGTCTTTGAAACATCCGTCAGGCTATTCAAGACATATACAACTTCAGCACTTTCCTCCATGCCAAGCACATATATAAAATGACAGGAGACAGATCTCATCCAGACAGACAGAGTGCCTTTTAAGCCTGCAGTACACTTCAAACCTTCTGCGTTCCAGGCGTGGGTGATGGGAGTGTACAAATGACTGCGTCCCTCCTCACTGAACCATTTCACATTTCTACCTTCACCTGAAATAAATGTCTGCAGGTTTAGCTTTTCTCATAAATGCCACCACTACATACCCAGCCCCCTCGTGCAAACGTCTGTCCTGAAATATGAGTGAAACTTGAGAAGTGTATGTAACAGAGCTCTCTCATGTTTTTCCTTTTTTTTTTTTCCTTGACAGATTGAAGACGCCCAAACGGGCAGTGTTTGCAGGCAGCATGCAGCTGTTGGCGGGAATTAAGCTGTGTACGGGGAGAGTATTGACAAACCATCCACACTACGAGGACCAGGCACTGAGAGAGAGAACCAGACAGGTAAGAGTCTCGGGCTCGATTTACTTGAATCACAATTCAATCCAGTTTTTAAAAATTTGTAGGACCTCCAGATCTCCTGGGGCAAAAATTGACTCTTGATCTTTCTGGAAATTGTTTTGTTTATTTGGTGTCAATGATAAATGCAGCAAACACTTTTTTTTGAGGACGTGAACAGCAATCAAGCGTGTATGGGTTTCTGAAGTATACACATATTTTATTTAATGAATATTATTTGCATAAAATATACACAATGTTTGTTTTTCAGAGCTGAACATATGGTCAATCAGACCCAGGTCTGCATTATATAAAACAAAACTCTTTTCAGAAGCATATGAACAAAGAATCAAATCTTCTCTTTTGCAATCATGCCCTGTTATGTTAATTGAAATAGATGAAGCTGCAGTAAATCAGTCTTAAAACTCTTTAGATACTGTTAGAGTAAATACACTGGAGTTAAGTGTGTACCTTAACAAATCAGCTGATCATTTTAATGATGAGATTATAAATGGGCCGTATCAAAAAGATCATGAGCAAATGGTTCATAAATCCTCTTTAAGGGATTTCTTAATGACATACGCAGTGTTATATACTTGGCCTCATCAGCAGAAGTGTGACTTTTGGCATAATTAACTTAATTAGGTTTCTCATTGAGGTGGTTGGAAGTCAACACATCGGTGGGTGTCTTTATGAAGTGAAACTCCAAAGCACTGATCTGATATGTGGCACATCCTCATTAAAATGTGTAATGTACACTGTAATATCTGAATGTATTGACTGTCTATCTTTTCTATTTCTGTCTGGGAAACAAAAAAAGTCATGTTTCCTTAGGCTTCACTTTGGGATATTTGTCGAAAAGGACTTGTAATAATCAGGTGACAGTGTGTTCACTCTCTCATGTGTTCATGAGAGTAGGGGAAGAAAGTATGGATTTGAACAGTTGGTGTTGGTGGAAGGCCAGACTCCTGCTCTACTGTTCCTCCTTCATTCAGAGAATAGATGAGAATTGATCTAACCAGAAAGACCCAAATTACCCATCAAATCAGTACGTTAAAGCAGAGGTTCTCCAAATGGAGACATGCATTTGAGTTTTAAGATAAAAGACCTGTCTGATCTTACACTTTAAATTATAATAAAGAACTATAAAGTAACCAATACTAAAATAATTGTGCATGTTTATATAAAAGTCAAGCAAATACTTTTACTTAAATACTTAAAAAATTATGAATAACACTGACCAAAAAACTATGTCTTCTCATGCTTTTTCTACGTGTTGTGCTTAGGCTCCATAAGCTATTTTTAATGGCTTTCAAAAGTCATAGTTGGGAAATAGTGGCAAAATGTTGTATCTATCCTAAAAACGCCCTACAAACAAGATCATTGGTCTTTACCATAAATATTCAGTTTGATGTTATTATTTTAATATTTTGTAATAAAAAATTATTTTATGATGTCACTATGATTACATTTAATTAGTTTTCATATAGTTTAGACAAACATAGTGTAATCACCCACTTTTCTTTTCTTTCTTTTTTCAGAATATAAATGCAAATAATTTTGCTCGTGTAACACATACAGAAATACTGGTTTTGCTGCAGAGCGCTAATAATAACAATACCATAATACGCATACAGTGTGTATTTTTAATTTATTACTGTGGAGATTTCAATTAAAGCGTTTTAAATGAAAGAGTTGAGAGTAGCATGCTGCATTAATTTAACTAAGCTAAATGCTAGTTAATAGCTGGCTCTGTCATGATGGTGTTTCATTGTTTTCAATTCATATATGGCATGATAATAAAGTGATAATATCCGAGTTGGTTTGACATGTACTTTGCAATTAGTCCATTCAGTTCCACCAATTATACTGATTTATGATGATTTGTGTATATCATAAGCATGAGAACAAGCTGACAGGAAGACACTGATCAGGCAGTCACAGCAAGAGGTGGCATCTTTTCTGAAACAGTGAGCTCAAGGAGGCAAAGTGCATATTGCTTTAAACATTATTGTCGTTCATATTGCACAATATTTGATATTTGCAATGTTGATTATTTCCCCATCAGACTGAGGTGAAGAGGTGCTTATCGCCTCATTTGAAAAATGCAACATAAAAGCAATGCAATGATTATTTACATCCATACAAAAAATATTTTGTATTTATTAGCAATCTGTCATGGAAAATTGTCCATAAATACCTATATATATATATATATATATATCATATCAGAAAATATATGAAAATATATGAAATGTGTGAATCCACAATTAGTTTTCCCAATGTTATTGTGAGGCTTATTAGGTTGGCGATTCTTGTAACAGTAATGTTGTTTGGTCGGTTGCCATGGATTTCATCAGTGTTCTGTTCTCTGCATATGTATGCATCTGTGGCTCACGAGAAAATGAGTTTTAGTTGTGATAGTCTGTCGACATCTGCTAATAAAAAGGGCACGGAAACCCTTCCACTGAGTTTACCGCAGCCTTTCTGCCACATTGAACTGCATCTCCATGATATAGAGAAATGTCAAACCTTCACATAGCATCCTCAATTATTCTGCCATATTGCTCTATTAATTAAAATTCTGTAAATACGTATTTAATGGTATGTGAAACTGTATACACAGTTTTTCTGCTTGCTGTTTTTGCTTATTTACACCAATCTTTTTATGCACAATCTTTTTATCTTTTTACATCTTTTTATGCACAAATGTTTAATAGCATTTTTATTAATAAGTGTTATCAGTGATGTTTCTGCAGCTTTGCCCTTCCAACAGTGACATAATTAGCATGTGCCCAACTAGTGTTAATTCTGGTAATAGTCTTTAGATTAAAATTAAAACAAGACACTTAAAAGTGGTGTTTAAATCTAGTTTTAGTCTAGCTAAATATCATAAGATCTAATGGATTAAGTTACATTATTTAAATCAATGCATTAAGCATTTCTCAAAAATTCCAAACGCGTTATAAGTTCTTGAGAAAACAGCTGAACATACAATACATAGCCAGTTTTAACTGTGACAATTTTGTGAACACTTCATGTTCATTTAAGACAGTTAAGTTCTCTTACTAGTTGTCAGTATTAGTTTTAATTTTACCATAGATTTCATTCAAACCACTTGATCCTTTGTCCTGTAATCCTTCATTTAGAGAATTTTTCCTGGAGCACTTTGCAGCACATTTTTCCCAAACAAGCAATGAATCTGCAGCCTTTAACCTCTAAGCTACAGCACCTAATGTGTATCTTTCTCCCATCTTTGCCCTTTCCGTTCCCTGCAGGTATATCAGATCTACGCGCGTCAGTCTGCTGAAGAGGTGCATAAAGTTCTCTATTCGGTTGGAGCGGACTACATCATACTGGAGGACAGCATCTGCTATGAGCGCAGACACAGCCGTGGTTGTAGGCTGAGGGACCTGCTCGACTTGGCAAACGGACATGTAGGTCACACAAAGCATCTCCAGTTCAAGCCCACACACACACACACATCACCACTTGTTCTATTTAAATGAAAGTTTCTCTGCAAAAACCAGAGACTTTTTTTTTTTCACGGCTAAAACCAACAACTTTGCCCTTTACCGAATCCTTCATGTAGCCAGGAACAAATATCATTTGGGTTAGTTGCTAAGCTCACTGGTTTTGCTTGATTATTTTTTTTTCTTCAGCTCTCTGAGGTGTTTTCGTTTCTCACATCAAATTTCTATAACTGTTTTGTGTAAAGTTGATGCTTACATTTTTCTTTTTGTCACATCATCTGGTTCTCACTCACCCACAGCTCATAGTTATTAAATACGGTTTCACCCTGTGTGCAATCTAGCTTAAGTGAGTTGTTTTTGCTTGGGTAGCTTGATTGTTCTTTTGAAGTTGATTACAGTTGTGCATAATATCTGACAAAAGCAAATTTTCCAACTTCTAAGCTGCCGCACTTTGTGTAATGTCTGTGCACACGTCAGCTTTAAAGAAAAAAACCATCTCCCCCACATCCTGGCAAAAAGCTCAAGCTGAAAATAGCCTGTCAGCAGTTGTCATTCATGCGTCTGAGGTGAATGCCATGCCTTTGAAAGATCTCACAGAAGTTTGCCTCACTTGCTCCTCTGATCCGACTTCGAGCAGCCAGTGAAAGAGCCTCGCTCACTCACTCGTTTGATGCGGCCCGATTCCTCTCCTCATTCTGCCTCCAGCAGTTTGTATAAGGTTCACTCTTGCACCATGTTCTGTGTGCATATGTTATTTTAACCTTGATTAAACCTATCTGGTTTAATTAAAGCTTGCTAATTGCAGATAGAATTACCAAAGAAGGAGTGGATATGCAATACCGATGGCCCAGAAGCAGCCATGTGTTGTGTGGGATATTTATTTATTTTCGCTCTGATCTCTCCCATGGGTGGCAGTTCTTTCTATCTCTGGGTGCTTAAATGATCTCGCAGCAGCGTTTCAAGGCCTTTCTGTTAATTTGGGAATATATCTCAAAGTAAATGTTTAAAAAACCTCAGGGCACAATTTCTCTAAGATTTGAAAGATAAAGAAGTGGAATGCTCTTTAAAAGAAGGCTTCTGAGACCCTGTATTTTTCACTGTAGAGAAATAGTACCACTTCAAAACCGATTTGTGCGTGTGTTTTTATTACAGATCATGGACGGCCCTGGTGAAAACGAGCCGGACCTCATCCCGGCGACTCACCCACGTTTTTGTGAGGCCATTAAGACCGACATGCCTCCGTATTCAACTTTCTTCACACGAGTCTTCAAAAACAAGACATTTAGCGTTTACAAACTCAAGAAACTCAAGAAGAAAAAGAAAGCAGAGAAGGGTCCGTAATGCTCATTCCTCAACAGCAGCCGCCCACCTTCACTGGATAGATAAACGCCCCATCTGGAATGTTCAATGAGTGTGTGATAGTAGCAGGTGTGTGCGTGTGCATGAGAGATTGGAGAGATGCCTGATTGAGCCAGCACGCACTAGATGATTTGGTGCGTGTTTGTGTGTGTAAATCTGCTCTGAGCCGGTCTGCCGCAACAGGAGCTCAAGTTTAACGTGGAGAGACGAGAGCAAAAGCTCTTTTTCTCACAGTCTGTCATACTCCTCACTCTCTCTCTCTCTCTGATCATTGCATCGCGTTCGACACATGCCCTTCCACCAAACGCACATTTATGCTCTTTCACACACAACGTGAACTAAAGATACAACAAATGCTTTCACAGCCTTATTCCTGTCACACTTCTAACAAAACTAAAAGAGGAAATAGCAATGGGTAACAATGCTTTGTAATTGGAATTCACAAAAAGCGGTTTGGGGTAATTAGTGGCTGTGGGAGGGTTGTCTTTAAATCTGCCAAACTGTTGGCTGGTGTCAAGTTGGGCCACATCCAGCTGTTTGGCTGTGTAAAACAAAAAAACAAAAGAAAAATCTGAAGAACCAGCCTTACTAATGGGCATAACGAAAGTGCCATAAATACTCCTAAGAATAAATATCACACAATTTACTTTGACTCTACTGTATATGTTTTGTGCATTAGTTGTGTAAGTACGAGGCCATCGCTGACACGATATATGGTTAAAAAGATTTTAGACATTTGACATTGTAAGCAAACGGGCATTGAAGGGTTAGTTCATCCCAAAATATTAATTAGGCTGTGTTTTACTCAACTTATCACCTTCCTAGGTTTGTGTGAATCTACTTTCAGATGAATCCATGTTATGTAATAAAATTATGCCTCACGTGGCTCCAGGCGGTGATTATAGGCCTTCTGTAGTGAAGTCAGGTGTTTTTGAAATCCATATTTCAACCTTAAACACTTTTCTCTTACTTCTGCTGACTCTGGCGATTGGAATCAGTCCCGGCGGATGTCATAGGATTTAGGCGCTGCATGTCTCTGGGAAATATTGGAGCAAAAGGAAACAACACTTCCTTACTTCAGCAAAGGAAAACCTGTGTCGTCTTGGCTTCGATTGAAATCTGCCAAATTTTTTCTTTACCGATCCTTGTTTTGTGCTTTTAGTTCATGATTGGCGTTATGTTTCAGTTACTTTGTTAACACTTTGTTACTGTCTTACATCAGCCGATGGGACTACTTCTGTGTGCCACAGTCTGTGGAAGTGAGAAAAAGAAGTGTTTATTATGTTTGAAATATGGATATTATCTAACCAAAATGCATGGATTCACTACAGGATGCCTTTATTCAACCCCTGGAGAGGTATGTTTTATTACAGATGCATGTACTTTTATTAAACACCTCTGAAGTTTACTCCACAAACACCGGTTTAGTCTCATGGAAAGGTTGGGAGGGGTCTGGACAATTTTTTACGTAACTCTGATTGGATTCATCTGAAAGAAAGAAGTCCACACACACTTACAGTAGGTAAGTAAAACAGCCTAATTTTCATTTTTGGGTAAACTAAACCCTTTACATGAAGTATATTTTAAGATGAATAACAGCTGAAGTGTTTTTAAAGGTTAAAGTATTCCATGACATTTCCTTAATCCTGAATTGTGAAGTTGTAGTTCGGTAGAAATATTAATTTCAAGTCTTTTTAAAACGTGGTTCAAAATATTGAATGGTCAACAATGTTACGATGCTAATTTTTCCATCTTGAGCTCTAAAGGAAGAGCGTTTAGTGTTTGAAAGTGCCTTTCCATTTTTGGATAAGCTCTGCTGCGCTAATGACTCATGCATTCAAAAGATCTTTAAACGAGTGGCCTCAAGTGCTACCGAAATGTACCTACCTTCAATCTTTGCTGCTGTGTTTTTTCTTCCCCGGGATGTTGGATGAATATCTTTGTACAGAGGCTCAAAACAGTTTTGAATAACTTTAAAGTGTTAAAAGATAAACATGGTGTTTCTTTTCTGCAAATTCTGTTTGTAGCGCGAGGGCTCCTCTGTGACATTCTGTGATTGTATTATAACATGGTGAATCAGTTGTCATCTTACCTGTCAAACTACTTTCATGTAAACCTTTGCTTCACACAGCATCTCTGTCACAACACAATGTTCCTCAGGCGATGATCTTTATGGAGCTGTGTGCTTTGATTTCATATGCTGACATTGTTTAACTGTAAGAGTTCTTTGGTACGGTTCATTGCACTAGTTTGTGACTGTGGTATTTCACGCAGATGGATTGTTCCCATTTGTGTCAAAAGTGTTGATTTGTTTTCAGATGTTCACTGTTCGTTTCCATTTTTTGTATTAAAGCAGATTTGTATGGTGGATACTAAAGATCTGTTACTACAAAAGAACTTCTGTCGTTTGACGTCCAATCACCAAGGCGTTTCGATAAATACAGGTCAGAGATTTTAGGCCACTCTTGTTTCAAGTTCTGCATTATCCCAAACTAATTAAAGCACCATTCCTACATAAAATAGGCCACTTATTCGTATTCATCAAGAGACTTAAAACCCCGCTGTTTCATTTGAATATAGCAGTATTTAACAGTGGTATCCAAGTACAATTGAAGCCATAACAGAAGAACTCCATTTATTGAGAAAGAAAAAACAATTTTAAAGGATGCAAATACAAAATGTCAAGATACTTTTACCAACTTAAAGAAGGATTAAATTATACATGAAAAACAGGCTTTAAACAGAATTAGATCCCTTTATATATATATATTTTAAAAAGCAATTACTTTGTTCTGATATGCACAAATGAGGTAAAAACATTTTTTCACAAAATAGAGTACTGTATATATTCACCACACAAATAAACAGGTGGCCTTGGTTCAAAATTGCAGAGGAATTGGTTTCTTAAGGTAAGGATTTCTGTGATTCAAAGACAGAGCCCATCATGCTTCATTCACGAATACTCTCACCTCGTACTGGATCCTCCCTAATCCCCTTACAAGGATGACTCCAAGCACCAATCCCGTTGGCCTCTTTTAAACTATGAAATAGCAAGCATTGCACTTCCAGCGATATTTCTTAGCGTCAACTTGAAAACCTTTTTTTTATACTCTTGTTGCTGCCTTTGGAAATATTGGCACTTTTTGAGATCCGTAATAAGAGTGACGACTTCTCCATCGAGTTTTCCAACTCCCATGATCCTTTGGTTCACAGCATGACAGTGAGCGATCAGTTCACATTAGGATTAGCACTCTGATGTCTTTTAACACACTCCTACTCGCTCCACTCTCCTCAGCCAGCCTGTCATGCTCCACATACGGCATTCGTCGAAAAAAAAAAAAAAAATATATATATATATAAATAAATAACCAAAATGATAAAAGGAGGGTAAAAAACATTGCCTTAAAATGCATAAAATACAAGGTTAGCATTTGAGGCCTCACGGGGGGAGACTTTTAGTTATTCCATTTGCACGCACACATAGGCTTGTCTTGCTTTTCCTTCACCCCATGCAGCCTCACCACATGCGTTCACAAGCCCATTAGACATGTTACATGGGAGGTGCTCGGGGTCTGAAACTGCAGGCCCGCCACTCCCTGAATGCACCTGGTGCCGAGGCCCATTTCTTTCACTGCAGTGCCGAATAATGTGATGGGATACAAGGGGGATATTTATAGTAGAACAGGAAATGACGATACAGTCGGGTAAGCTGGTTTGGTTAATAATACGAAACTGGACTGTAAGCTCACTCCAGTGCTGAAAGCTCCTCCAACAGAGCTCGATATCACGTTTGAGTTGATCTCATGGAACAACACACATTCGTTCATTTGTCTTAATGGCTATCTTTTAGTTTGGCCTACTCTGATTGCTACCGCTCAGCAAAGCGTGAGAGCCAAGAGAGTTTTCGATAGTTTGCCGCTACAGAAAACTTCCATCTCATGCCAGCCACTCAGCCTTGTCCCTCAGCCACATTTGTATTCCAGCCGTTCCTTCGCTCCTTTTTGGCTAGAAAGAGAGGACACAATTTGTATTCCCAAGGAATGTCTCCTAAAATGCCAAACAATAAGGCTGCTTTCTGTTTCATTTTCCTCAGTGTTTTTCACACATCTTCAGTTTTTATTGGTCTTTTTTTTCCCGCAGACTGCCTCTTTCATCCTCTCATCCGAGTGAATAGAAGCTTAGCGGAGGGCTGAGCAAATCAACAGTATCCAAGTATGAAGTTATGATTGATGAACACAAGTGGGCATCCTGACAGAACAAGTGGCAAACTGATTTCAGAATGCGGCCCGTGAAGGAGGACAAACCCCTTTCTAGTTGCATCTGAGCACGGCAGTTTATTTTTCTTCCCGTCTTTCTTTTATTTAAGAACATATAGACCATACAGACATATAGAACACGTCCAAAGCGCTCCGCCAGTGATGGTCACAAAGACAACGAATGGTTCCACTAAAATCATTGTCATCCGCAAGTCACTTTAATAAAGATGCCCATTCTGGACTTAAAATCTGCCATGACCACAACTTGCTATGTCCTGGATTAGCACTTCCCATTTGCTGCTCCTTGAGAGTCCCAAATGTCACCCGCCTCCATAGGCAGAGGGAGTGTCTCATGTGAAGTAATGCATCCAGAGAAAGCCAAAGTGTAGGAATTTTCGGCGTGTGAAAAATCCCTCTGGTTTTTAGACAAGTCTTTAGTGGTCTCCCTCCTCTCCCCGCGCTGCAGGAACACTTCCCGGCAGATCCTTAGAGGTCGCTGCCTTCGGCCCGCTCGTAGAGGGCTTTCAGCTTCTCGAAGCGTGGCCCCCAATCTTTCAAACACTCGTGACCTGCCGCCGTTCCCTCTTCCAGCCCAGCGGAGCTAAAGGAACTCAGTGACCCGGCCAGAGAGCCGCCCCCCTCGGTAGAGAAGACCTGCAGAGAGTCGAAGGGCGCTGTCTCCGGGTGCTGGTCGGCATCACGGATAATTTCACACAGGTAGCGGGCCAGGTCCTGACTGGAGAATGACAAGCTCTTGCGGGCCAGCTGAGCCGCTCGGCTGGGATTTGCAGTCTGGCCTTGAGCCGGAGAGCGGCAGGGGGGTACGTCCCTACGGATGGTGGTTGTTCCCGAAGATATGGAGGAGGTGGTGGTAGCCGTGCCCGCTCTGGAGGGGGGGTCAGGTTGGCAAAAGTGTTGCTGTTGCTGCTGGGAGGGAGGGTGGTGGTGGTGGTGGATGGCTCGCGACCGGCTGTACTGCACCGACTGGGCCGGGCTGGGCTGCAGGGACTTCTGGAGCTCTGCCATGTCGTAGGCATTCTAAAAGGAGAGCGAGAGAGGGAGAAATGAAATGCATAAAGCGCTGACAAATAACAAGATCATTAGCGTTACATAACGTGCCATTACGTTTAGGAACTGGTGTAATAACAACAACGTCTGCCACAAAAACTGCTACTACTAATAAGACCGAGCTCACTGACAAAATAAGCTGCTTGTCTGTACTTCTTCATCACGTAATTTATTATCCCCCAAACCGTTAATGGCATTAATCCGGATTCAAGCTACTAACGGCGCATTCTGATTAACACCTTTGTGTGCGTCTTCCTGCACCTGAGAGGAAGAATCCTGATAGACGCAGTGAAGAGCACAGCCCGGCACTACACACTCAGTCAACGCAACAAAACAAGACACCAGTCCCCTTCTCCTATTGAGCGTCAACATTAATCCCATTCCACCGAGGATGATTCCTCTCGTTATTTAGCGGTGCAGCTCTCGGGGGAGGAAGAAAAACATATAATGCCCCTTGAGGAAAAAATAGACGAAGAGGAGGGAGAGAGAGAGACAGAGAGGGAGGTGTGGGTGACACGGGTGTGGGCGTAATTGATTACATGATGAGGAAGATGTGTGAAGCCTCATCAGATGGAGAGGATCAGAGCACCACTATGCATCTGATAATCATGTAACAGGATTTTACGAATGGCAGATATGAGAATAAAAGATCCTGCAACATATCTACACCCACATACTTCAGATAGATCACAGGAGCGGGTGGTTGCATCAAACACCCCAAACCTCTTGTTTGGTGGGTTTCTGGAAATAAAAAAGCCACATTTCGAGAAACTGAGTCGCAATTTCTCTCTGCTCTTAGCAAAGCCACTTGTCATCGGCATCAGAATGCATTTTTTAAATGTTAGAGAGTTGTCATAGAGACAAACTGACAAGGGTGCCTTGCTGCTACGGGGAAGCATGACAACCTGTACAAGTTGTCATAGTAACTTTGAGCGCTCGCTCGTCGTCTTGTGTCGGAAGCAGGTGTCGGATTCTCTGACCTGTGATCTGAAATCAATTTTGAAACCGAAGTCATGCGCTCACCTGATCCTCCTCCCCGCCGCCCTCCTCGTCGTAGTTGAGCACGTTCTCTCGAATGTCCTCCCATCCGTCATGGTGCGCAGACACGTGATATACGCCTTCCTTCAGTCCCTTATAGCTCCGCCAGCGCGTGTACAGGAAAATCCCCAACAGCAGCACTGCGGGAAAACAGAAAGTGCTTGAAAATTACCTTGATCGGTCTGATCAAGGATCACTTTACCCCATTACAATCTGCAGGAAAGGCTGACCCTGTTCCCAGATCGGGTTGAACTGCTTTTCTGTGAGCCGGCCTGTGAAAGCACATTGCCTGAAGCGTCCCACAGGTTGTGCTTCCCTGGCACTAAGGTGGCTTGATGTCAGCGTGATGACTTTGTAGACATGGCCTTGATTTGCCACAGACACATTATTTCAGTGAGCGCTGAGGCTCGTGTCAAGTATAGCTCGCTGAATCAATCCTGCTTGGCACCACTCTGACCTTTAGAGTATATTATCTTGCTATCGAATGCCCAGTACACTTCAATCTGCCAACACTCTGTTCTCTCTGTCTCTCTCTTTTTCGATTCAGATCTCTGCTCCATTTACGTTCTTTTGTGTGCTTGCCTTTTGTGTGTTTCATCTCTTTCAATCTTCAGATCTTTTAAGATTTTCTCTTTCCCTTCCATTGCTTTCACTTCATTACCTCGGCAGGGATATTATGCATCTATTGCAACGTGTTTTAAGGTTGACCTTGTAAACAATTCCAGCTTTAGACTTTGGAGTCGCCAAGACGTGAAAACTTGACGTGTGGCGAAGGGACCATAAAGAGGTATTGAAAAGCACTATTTCTTTGAGAAGGTCTCATAATGGCCTTGTCAGAGCTTGATAACTACTTTTGGATTAATCTAAAGGATTTGTGCACTTAACAGACTGAAAATCGCACTCTGATACCCCACAATCTCAATCCTAGCCAGTAACCGTGCCACACACAGCTGCACATCAAATATCTGCTCTTTTTAAAGATTCCTCACGCCGTGTCACCACCAAAGAAAGGCAGATGCTTGAAGCAGAAAGACATTTTTAGCTGGGTTTTGTCCTCCAATCAATTCAATGAACTGAGATTTCAATTGTGAGGTCGGAGAGTCTCCATAATCAAATGCACCCTAACAGTTTGGTGAAATGTCTCATTTGCAAACAGAAAAAGAAGCCTTGGTGAAGGAAGACCGTTTCTGTTCTGACATATGGCATGTGTTGCTGCAAAGTTTTTTCAAGCTTTGTAGAAGATGACAAGATGTGCAGAAAGCCATACGGAGTGTGTCTATCCAACCGAGATCATTTGCGAAAAAAAATGGCTTCAGACAACTGTGGCATATGTGTGATATACAGAACTTGTGTAAAAAATGTGAAAAAATGACACTGAAAAAATGTATCACACAATTTTAAAAAGTCTTGCAAGACCATTATTAAACTGTCAGACTGTCCAGGCACTGTGTGAGGAAAAAGGCTGAAATTTATATAATTTGTTCCCTTATTCATTGCCAAATGTGACTCATTTAATTGCCATTTCTGTCTAAAAACGGTCGTCTTCATTAATATGCCTTAAAAATGACCTAAAGTTGCTTTGCTCCCTCTAACTCTATTTCTGTCTCTCCAACAGAGTAACTTTTCAGTCATTTTTTGAATGCATCTTGTGTGGTTGATATTGAGTGAGAAGCTTCTTCATCTGATTTCAGACAAGCCTTCTGTCTCCTCGCTGCCTGCTTCATCGATAACATGACCCTCCAAACTGACCCTTCAGACCCCTCTCAGGACGCCCAAGACCAGCCCAGCATCCTAATCTCCACAGCAGAAGTGATAAACACTGCAGTATAGAAAGACAGTCAGGCATCTCTTCTGTTTCTGCTGTGGAATGAACTCACGCCTAAGTGTGAATTTCTAAAGATAACAGACCTTTAGCCAGTGAAGAAATGTTTTTCTCTGCAAATGCTTCGCATATAGCAAAGCCTGAATAGAGCTGTTTAAATATCTATCAAGGTTTCTGATAAACACTGGAACAGAACACGTTAATGATGATTTCTCATGGTCATTAAATTTATTGTGTTTCTCAAGGAAAACACAATAAATCAATGCCTGGGCAAAGCATTTGGTTTTATAAAATGAAACGCATTGTTCATCCACTTAATATATGTGGTTATTAATTTAATAACATTGACACTCTCCAAAGCAGCCCTGAATTTCTTTTACAATACAGAAAGTCACAAAGGATGAGAAGGCAGTAAAGGTAAAGATAGAAAGATAAATCAGGAAATTAATCAGAAAAGTTACCCAATGCTTTACAGACTATATTTTGCGTTGTTCATCTCTCTGTTTTTCATCTGTCTCCGTTACTAAAAAAAGTTATTAAATTAACGTGTTACTGCCCAACACTGACTACATATAATAATCCGCCACTTTGCCTTCCTTATATTTTACTGACTTATAGGAATCTCAGAGTATAACGCAGACTGAATGTAGCAGTAGCAGTCTCAGTCTCTGGTTTTCTCATTTAATAAACAATATCCTATCAATTATTTCTTTATCCGATCACACCCGAGACATAATAGAATGCAATTGTAAAGAATATCCAAGGGATCTGAAATATATGAAACCGTGTGATTACCACTTAGTCACTTTTTCACACTTACAAACTGTATAACATCTCTGGAAAAACTCTCCATTTAAGGTCACTCTCCACATTCACATGCTTCAGATGTTATGAGCATATGGTTCTGAACTTTACTGCAATCATCAAATGGACTAATCTACACATGTACATCAGAGAAAGATGAAAATAATAAAGGTTACATACTATCACATACTATTCCATTTGCCTCATCCCCATCCACATCCACACACTGAGTTTTGAAGCTTACCACTGCCCTGAAGCCTCAACAGAAGATCAAATAAAAAAATCCTGACCTGACTTGACCTACATTATGGACCAGCTGTCCTCACAATGACACAACTACACATACTGACTAGTCCCCGCAATAAAAACTTAAAAAAGGAATAACAAAATTAGCGTGTTAATGTAAGCAATTAATTTTTCCAGTTTAATGGCATAAAAAATATTTAACACAGGGGCGGGGCCACATCTGCAACTGAATCTGTGATGTCTGTTGACCAAAGAAAAAAAGTTTGTATAAAAAAAAAAAAAAAAAAAATATATATATATATATATATATATATATATATTTATTTATTAAGAATTTAACTTTTTACAATTTTAGTCAATGGTTAAATATAGAGAAAATCTTCAACTTCCTAGAGTCATCAGTAGGATTGGTGTAAATGATACTAGCTTCCACTCATAAAAAAAAAAAAGATTTAAAATATTCTGTATTTAAGTTGTTTCTGGATTCATTTGAAGATTAAAAAATATTGCAATATAAAAGTATATTTAAAAACTTTACATGTTTTTAAATCAATTGACAGCACTAGTAGAAATATTTGTATGACTGAAAATTAGCTTAAATTGCTCAGCATAAAAACAATGGAAGCTGATGAAGATCCTGATAGAAAACAAATGTTTTCCTTATTTTCTCTACTCTCGGAAAAACACAAGATGTTACCCAACAGCATTTTAAATGGTTCATCTTCATGAATGATAGTTTGTTTAATTTAGAACTCCACAATATTCACAATTCTCAGCACAGCATGTCAAATCAAAAGGGAAATTTTGGACACTGGTCTTTAATTTCCGAGAAAAAGCGCTATGTCAGAGCAATCTATTTACTGTGAGTAACTGAGGTAATTCAGGTTAATAAATTGCACTCAGTATATTAAGACATGACACTTTTCTTACATTAAAACATGACAGCTGTGTTCATTAGGTGGCTAATTAAACAAATGACTCACATTATGACTTTTCTTCAAACTGTGGTTAAAAAAATAATGAGATATAATTCTCATTTACGTTGAAAAAAACCTACTGCAATTATCCCTTTATATTTTGACAGTATATCTGTATAGCTTTCAGATGCTTTACTAAACAAGTCTTGCATAAAGTACATGGCAGATCTAAATGTGTGTGACGTGTGGGTAATGTCTAATGCATTTTCTCAAAGATCATTCATTCAAAACTGACATAATTCAACTTTTCAACCAAATTTGATGTACTTGGTTTATTTGAATGAGAAAAATCCAGACGTCCTGAGATCTAAGTGTGGGTAAAAAAAAGTCTTAAGGGGCGTATGTTTTAATCTCCTAAATGCATGGAAAATGAAGATAGGTTACTGGCACTTCGCTGAGAGTCTCTTAACTGAAAGAAACTTTTCACACAGACTTTAAAAAGGATCCCATGAGAGCCACAGAGAGAGAGACTGTCAAAGAGCACTATAAACTATAATCATTCAAGTCCATCTTTTGAAGTTATGATGGGTGGTTATTCCCGCAGGTGAGCATCTACACTGTGTGAATGTCAAATCTGCATATCAGCTCTGCTGTAGAAAGATACTTGACAATCCAGGTGTAATAGAGGACAAGTGATGCCTCTCCACCGTGGGTTTTCTGGACCGCATGCTGCACTGAATTATGATCATTGCAGAGTCCGTATCCAGTGCTGAATTCTCTTGTGATTTGTATATTAACAGGTACAGAGCATAACAGTCCCGTAATCTCTAAGAGGCCATTTACACAACACAAAATGGAAGGCTTTTTATGTATTTTGATGTAATGTTCATTTACAAGACAATGGAGATTTGGAGGCAAAAACTGAAAAAAACGGTGACGTCAAGCGTGTACAGATTACGCGTGTAGAATTTCTTTACAAAGTGACATCAACTACTGGCCTGGTTGTTGTTGTCACAAAAGTTGGTTTCATGGATCCATGTAAACAAGGATCTCTCAACAATGTAGTTGTCTGTACGTGATACACACAAAAGTAAAATGTTTCCGTTTTTAGCACATTGCTGTGTAACTGTACCTTTAGACACCACAATAGCAAAAAACAAAAAAAAAAACTCAAAATCCTGTTCAGAGCCATTACACCACATTTCCCTGTTATCTGCTCCCGGAGTTTAATGGATGGACTTTTTCCCTCTTTGCTGTTTATGATTTGTTAGTCAGCAAGGGGGCTGTTTCTCAGTGGGGAAGAGTGAGGTCTGATTGGTTAGGTGGAGGCGTAGTGTTAGCATGGTGTGCTAAACCTATTAACCACCTTAAAGAAAGAAAAAATCTTCTAAATGCTGTGCTGAAGCCCTTCATATGGCAGAGAGAACCATATTTCTCTGACTTAATTCTTGTCTTCATTTGGAATTGTTCCAAACGCGGCAGGACGGAATGCAGAAAGACAAAGAAGGAAAAAAAAAATGAGGGGGTGAGGGTGGGGGGTTACGGGCTACTTAAATTCAGTTGAGGACGGTCGGGACCATTGAAATTCTGCCCAAAACCCTAGTGCATTGATCTCAATTTCCAGCCCGGCTTGGGTAAACAGCACAATGTGTGCCTACAAATCAAGTAATTAACACTTTAAAAAGCAACTGAAGCTGAGAATGAATAAGGTCATGTCAAATCTATAATGGAAAGAAACTGTGAGAGGAGGAAAAGATTGTTTGGTTGCCTTTGGCCTTGCCGAACGCAGCCATGCAGGCAGATGAGGACGTCAGAATGAAGGGAGTTAATACGAGTTTCAGCAGTCATGATCATTCATTATGTAGACTGTGTTCTATACCGCTGTCGGACAATGCTAGTAAAATGCAACACCTGGGAACACAATTGATAGAAACCTTGGCATATGTATGAAATATACCCATATACCAAACTCTAACAGCCACTACATGGGAAAAGCAGGAGAAGTCACATGAATAAATGCATATAAATAATCACAGGGCAAGAATATTGAAGGGCCAACCATCAAACTACGTTTTAAAAATACATGAGTTTCAGAAGAGGAGGGAGAAGAAACTGGGCAGATCCATTAATTGAAGCCTCCTACTGAAATGAACTGTTCACAGAAAGCCAACAACTGGTGTTGACTGAGAGAGACATTATCATTAAACAAAATTAAGTAATTAACTGTGCTTTTACAATAAAACTGTTCATTAAAACTGTAAAGTTCACTGGAAGCATTGCTGATTAGCTAATTCTTAAAGCAACTACCATTCATCAGTGTAGCAACACCAATAAAGTATTATTACAATAATTAATATTATTGGTCACCAATATTAGATATAGGCCTATTAAATAACACTGGGGAATCATTTAGACAAAAACAAAGAATTAATTTCAAACCAGTGGTGCATTTCCCAAAAGCCAATAGAGTCCAATTATACTATCAGCCATAGTTAGCGAATGATGCTCCCGAGAAACTAACCACAGGTTGGTAACATTGTATGGTATTTTTTTTTATTTAAGAGAACATTCTGAAAATAAATACCTAGTAGGGCCATAAAGCAGATGCATATGGCGAAGAGGGAGCTGAAACTGAGGCCCACGTCGTCTCTGTAGATGGCCAGTGTCACCTCACAGTGCCGTCCACGGTAGCCCTCTGGACAGTGGCATGTGAATTTGGAGGGAGACTGTGCCACACAAGTGCCCCTGTGACACGGGCGGCTGGCACAGAGCGTGTACACGCAGAATTTACCAGTGGAGTTCGCCTTGACCATGTGACCTGGGGGACACCTGCGATTGAAGGAGACAGAGAGAAAAGCATTAATCAAATGGTAATATATTATGTGCAAAAAAAAAACGAATAAATAAAAAAATGCGAGTAACAGATGGCATCCTGTATAACACATTTTTACATAAATGATTCAGGTTTGGAAGTTAGTTATTTCTTGAATTAATGGTAAAGAGTACCTTCTCTTTTGGAATTTGTTTGAAAAACTATTATTTGGAGCTGCTAGTGATGCAGAAATTAAAGGACATTGTTTTACAGGAAAAGAACTGGGTTAATTAAAACTGGGTAAACAGTAATTAAAAACTTGATGAAAATTAATTTGACTGACGATTTTGTTTGGTCGCTGCTAGTTGTGCAACAATTTAAATCATTCTTTGGTACAAGTAAAACATGTCCACACAATGTTTGTGCATGCAAAACTGCTCACGGTGAGCTGGCACATTTAAAACCCACTGTGAATAAAATAAGTTTGAGATCACACACTGAATTTTTCTTTGCCCAGGAGATCAGTGTAGAAACAGAGTACAGAAAGAATTCAAAATATGACAGAATATGTGACTAAAAATTTTTAACATTCTCTCTAAAAATCTCAAGAGAAAACACAAATGCACACAGTGCGGAAATCCAACGTAACCGGCGCTGAGCGTGCTTATAAAACTATCGGCAAGTCAGGGGCAATTCCTGTAGACAAACAACAACATACAATCAATACACGGCAGCTGCGCAGTGCTCACAGTCAGAGAGGACAGTGGATAGGTCTGGGGTGAAGAGCAACTCACAAATATCATAAATCGTAAATGATGGATGTGGTGTAGAAGTATATAGTGTTTCACCTTTCAATACTGCTGAATACACATACTCTTCCTGAAAAATAAAAGCACTGTTTGTTTATATTATGTTTATTAGTAATGTGTATCTATTGGAATAACAAAG
>JAUMHQ010000059.1:17941903-17981665 GCA_032361165.1 Enteromius paludinosus
CTAAGCCCTAGTCCTGGTTTAAACTAAGCCATGTTTGTGAAACTGGGCCATTGTGTTGATAAATAATAAGATGGCAGCACTGACACACAGATATCTCAAATATGGTAGGTAACACACAAATTCTGAATGCCTTTGACAGATCTCAAATGAGCCATTTTAATCTAGATTAATCTAGATTAAAAAAATTATCTATGCCCACCCCTAATATATACACACATATGTTAATACATTGTGTTTCCTTATTGCACATCAGCGAATTAAAATCTTAACCAAGTCCCTCATTTGTTGTCAGTGTGAAAAGATGGATCTAATTAAAAAAAACATAGTTACTTCTGAAAAAGGTTCAAATATGACAAAGATGCAGGACCTGGATGATTTTTTTGAATAACAGTGGGCAGTTTAACTGTTCAGGACAATCAGGGGACTAAAATATAACCATTACAAAACAAATCTTTTGAACAGGGTGAGTATTTACTTCTTTTTTATCCTGCAAGGTGTGTGTAAACTTTTAACATCATGTGTATTTGTGTACCTGCATTCATGGATTCTCCAAAGGTCCACACATGTAAAGGGGGGACTACATTGGTTTTTCCGGCAGGAGTCAGAAGAACAACCCAGAGAAACGCCTTGAGAACTGACCAATGACACCCCTTCCCTGGCCTGACCGTCCATAGGAATAAAGCGCCCATTGAGTCTCAGGTCCCGCATGCAGCCTATGCCAAGAAACAAAAGCCAACATGTTTCATGTTACAGTACAAATATAGCATAAAGTGTGAACATAACATACCCTTGCTGTTTCTCGCACACACACACACGGACAAACTGAGCTCAACATGATCCACTCATATTCTGAGCTTTCAAGAAAAGTGCTTTTAGAGTCCATTTAATAAACACACAAAGTGTGTGCCTCAGGCTAACCAGCGTGCCTGTGCACAGGGAACTATTCCACCTCCTCTCCTCTTTCATGTCACAAGTCATTGTCTCCCTTCCCTCACGTTGTCAGTTTTTATGCTAGCTGCACTTCCCCGCTACACTAAAGGTGCATTTGAGGCTATTATGAATTAATCGTTCCTATTAATTTTTCATTATTGCCAATACAATAGTGTGTAATCATGACAGATAGAGGAACTGCTGTATGAATTAGCTGATAAAGCTGTACAGAATCGTCTACTTGATGTACGCATGTGCTGGCTAAGTCCTTTCTCTGACTGAAGTTAAATTGGATTGGCGGTAAAACGGCAGTCTACTTTACAGTGCTCTGATATAACTCAGTGATTGGATTTTTCAGGCCAAGGGACGCAACAGTTTTGTTAGCTCAAAAGGTTTATTGGAGTAGTCCACAGCTCACCATGCACGCTTTGACATATTGACTCCATATCATTTACAGTAACCAATTGTGAGAAGCTCTGGACAGACTGCTAATCAACTCTGAGGTGTCAGCTAATGGGAATTAACAACTGAGGAGCTGTATGTGTTGCAACTTTGTGTAGTGCGGTACATTTTCATGCCATGATGCTTATTTGCCAGTTTCATCATTCACGCCAGTTTTTTTTATCTCTTAATGTAGACACAAGAGAAGAAGGTAAAACAGAAATTAGACAACGCGTTTAGATCTAGAATAGCATTTCTTAAGCTTGTACTTGCACTTCCTTTAGCATTAACAGTAATGTTAGGAAGGAAGCTAAAAACAATTGCTCAATTGTTTCTTCTCACTTTAATGAGACACCTGAGCTTGTTTGTTATAGCGAGTTATGACAGGTCTGGAGGCAATTGTGCATCTGTTGTTCTTTTGTTTTGCAGAAAACAGATGAAAAAAAAGATTATTTGTGATTCATTATTTGAATTTTCTCACAGCACTGAAGTTCTTCTTTTTTTTTTTTGCATGTTACTTACAATTTCTCTTTTAAATGGCAGTGTATAGTAAAGCATGGATTGGAAATACGATTCCCAGAGATTTATCATCATTGGAGAGTTGGGCTTCAGGAGCACACCTGTACCTTACCTTGGAAGCTCTTGTTGTGTCCTGAGGGGAATGAGTTGCCCAGCATCACCACAGCGGGATCAATAACAATCTCCCGACTGCGACCAGGTGATCCCGTGACCTCTCTACGTCCTCCCCCGCCGTCCAGACGCAGGGTCAACTCATTGTCATGCCGATCTAAGTAAATGTCATGCCACTCTCCGTTGTCTAAACGATAAGATGGCATTGTCAAGTTGAAGTCCCCATCACCGAGGTTGTAGAAGACACTTAACAGACCCTGATAGATCTGAGAAAGTGAGACAGAAAAAAAAGGGAATAGTTTTAGTGAATAAACTCATTTAGAATTTTGTAAATTATCTGAGGAATCTGTCGAAAATAGTGCCGGAGACAAAGAACAATTGTGAAATTATGAAAATAGTGGTACTGAAGTACAGAGAGAGGCTCGGTATGGGATGAAACAGACCCAACGGGGACTAACTGTAAGACATCAGACAGGGGCAGGATCTGATAAAATGACATTGCACTAACAGAATTAAACATATCAGCTCTTTAATTGGAGACAGTTGGAGCACGGAATTTAATATGGTGTCAGTGAGGCTTGCCACTATATTCTTATGTTGCCTCACTGACTCTCTAGTGGTCAGCTGTGAGACATTCTTTTACTCTCTCTTTCCCTCTGAGAGCTCTTCTTAAACCGATTGCTTCTTATAAATCAAATGTTTCTAAGGAAAGCTGTATTATTTTTAAGGATTTGTAGGATCAAATGTGTTAAATCAAAAGTACGATATAAAAGCCTGCATTTTCATGCTTTGAATCATCCAATATCCAACAAGCCCTTCACTCGAATGCCTTATTTTTAACAGTCTTTGAACAAAAAAAATCAACTGGGGTTTTACTTTACAAGCACGTGGGTACAAACCATCGCGCCATACAATGAGAAAAAATGCCAGGATTTTACAATGAAGTGTGTGTTTATTTGTGAGACAGAAAGCGGCTGGCCGATCTCCTGAAGAAAGCCCCCAACCTTCATTTTAATTTCAGAGTCTATCTGCTTGTGTCCCTGAGAGCATAATTTGCCAGCCTCCATTTTGGATCCTGGCTTTGTTCTGATGTAAAAACCAAGACTAATCAATGATGCAAAAGGCAGTGAGGCTTTCTCACATTTCAACAAAAACTGCAAACAGTTTACACAAACAAACACGGTTGACCTCTGTGAACTTGGCACCCTCCTCCTCTCCCGCAACCTACTCAGTTTCACCTGCGGTACAGCTCATGAGAATAATATCAAACCGGATTGTTTGAGTATTTCAAGGCTTTGCTATGCTGGGTAGGTATTAAAACCTGAAGGCGTACTAATTAACAAGAACATTAACTGTAATCTCTCCATAGAAAATCGGTGTGCTTTTTCCTCATGCGCTAAGATTTCCCCTGTAAATGTTCATTTTCTTCCCTAGTTCTTCATGCCGCTCATTCCCACCCAGTGATCCAGAAATCAATGTCATCATCCTGAGCAGAAGGTGAAGCCATCTGTCCAGCTGCATGTTTAAGAATTAAAAGGCTTTAACTCATGGATCACTGGATCTTAAGTGCATAGCGCTAGGTATGCATGGGTTCCCCAACAACTTTTCATATTTTGAGACATCGTCAATCGGTGTCATAACAAAATTCATCATTAAATAAACCCTTTTTTGGTGATGTGCTATAAAGGCATAAGACATCAGGACAAGTGTTCTCTTTGAGGCAGTGGCTCAAAAAACAAAATAAATAAAAAGGGGGCATCGGATGCAAAATCCAATTTTACATGGTGTTTGTGCACACAACCACCCTATAATGATAAAAATCCACCCAGTTTTTTTTTTTTTTTTCCAGTCCTCACAAATCATGAGCACTTTCTCAAAGCAAGCTGTTCACAGATTTTAGCAAAGTGACTTAAGTTTGCCCAGGCCCTTCCCACTTTCATTTAAGCTTAGACCCACCCTGAGGGATTAAATAGCGCACCGTTATTTGGATGCTTTAACAGGGGAAAACTAGTTTGGCTCTATAAACAAAGTGTTTTGTTGTCAGATGTAGTAATGAGCATAGCAGTCGTCATTTACTCCTGACATTATTACTATTACTTACGTCTTTTAGTCTATTACTTCCGTTTTGAAGGGAAATGTGTCCCTGTGATCTACATGTGATTACGTATATATGCAAATTATTCATGACTAGTTAGTAAGTTTTATGATCAATGGCTAAAGTTCACCATCTTTAAAAAAACTGCCCATCACCCCACAGAAGAGAGGGCTGGGGTGTAGCATTTAAAGGGACACGCACAACAATGGGTCGCTGAGGAGAGAGCTGTTTTAGACAAAGTATAAATTGGTGTTGTTTGTGATAAATGATAAGATAAGCGTATCATTGTTCCAAAAGATATGGAATATCTGTCACATTTTGTTATGGGATGTTTCAACACAATTTAAAGATTAAAAAGGACACTTTTAGAGTTTCATCCCCATATGATATGAGCATAAGTATTGGGACAGTTGAACCTAAAACTATTGTAGAAGTTTAAAAGCTAATATGTACTCTCAAATCCCTTGCAAGCAATCGCAGCCGTGAATCTGCGACCCGTTGACATCATCAGACTCTTGGGTCTCATCATTTTTAAAATGCTTTGCTCCCAGATCCTAATGCATCCAAATTCAACTGTCTCTTGTCTTGGGGAGTTTCTGCCTTTAGTCTCTTCTTTAGCTGGTAAAATTAATGCTGAATAGAATTTAAATCTAGAGATTGACTTCCAATCTAAGACCTTCCATTTCTTTTCCCTGATAAACTACTCAACTGAACTGGCAGTGTGTTATGCTTTCTGAGAAGAGCTCTCTGATGAGTCTGGTGGCATTTTCTTGAACACTGGTTGCCAAGATACTTTTCCAATCTCAATTCTGCTGCTTCCATCGCGCATTAAGTCATCAATATATTAGAAAGGGCCTGTTCTAGAGTTAGCCATGCATGCCCATGCCATTAAACTACCTTCAATATGCTTTACAGACGAGCTTAGGATTCCTTTTTCCTCCACTCCTCTGCTTTCACATCACTTAAATAAAGTTTAATCTTTGTCTTATCTGTCCATAAATCTTTTTGTTTTTTTTTGCAATTCTAATCTGGCCCTTCAATTTTAAAAAGGTGGCCCTTCACTGTTCGGTGTCCCATGATGTTTAGAGGCATATGAATGTTGGTACAATAACAGACTGGTGTGCAAAACTTTCAGACATATTTTAAAGACTCTACGTCTAAAAATTACACATACTTTAAAAAATCTAGAATTTAGTAGACACCTATAAGTGCTCATTGACACAGTTGTAAACATGACAGCTTCTAATTTACTGAGGGGATTTGGCATCATGGCATCTCTGTTTTCAGATGGATTAGTAAAGAACGCAACACACCCATCTCCTGAAAATCCTGTAGAATTTAAACCAAAAGTTTTTTGGAAAAAAATTCCATGACGGCCTCTTCTGTATATTTTAAAAGCAGCATCTATCTGGGCTGCTTATAGGGTTATTTTCCAGTGTTATGGTTAATATGATCAGATAAAACCAACTCAATATATCTGTCAGTAAACTTTAAAAAAGTTCTGAGTGAGAATTTATTTAATTTGAAGAAACACACACACACACACACACACACACAAACTACATTGATATTCTGCTGCTGCTAAGTCTCTTGAGAAGAAATTAGATGATCATACTATCATTTCCTCCTCATCTGCTGATGATAAGAACACCTTGCTGAAAATGTCTCAGAGAGATGATGCGTCATAATCAGACACAACAGACAATGCTAAATGGGTATTGGCACATCACATCAATTAGCATTATTGCTAAGGTAATTGAGAGGAGCACAGCAGGAGATTAAGTTTTAATCTTTCGCACATGGCACAAAGGCAGCGTCGGTTCCTGCACCGCTGCGAAGCCTCGCACGAATCACAATATAAGCAGGTAATGAAATCTGTATCCTGCCACTTTAGGGGATATAAAATGTCTTCTAGCCTGTCTCACAGACACGTCTAATTCATGCCACAGATAAATCACCCGCGATTTACATGGGAGAGATAGAGAGACAGAAGAAAAGGAGAGGAGAGAAACAAAGCAGCAATCAGCAATCCGACTGCGTCATCTTAAAGCAGGTGTTGAGAGAGAGAGAGAAAAAAAACTTGGAAAAAAAAAATGAGACAGCCTTGGAGTTAGAGGGTAGATGGCATGCATTCTGCAAGTGTATCAGCCGAATCGGGAGACGCATACTAATGCCTCTATGATTAAACACAAACTCGTTGCTCCATTCAAATTCTCACATTGCACCGCTGTTGCAACAACGTTCGCGGGGTCTGGCAGATGGGCTGCTATTACAGAGCACATCAAGAACAAATAATCTTTATATGCCGGCGGTCGACATTGCTCATTTGTTGTATGGACATTTCATGGGCATAAATTTGTAGGGAAACAGGAGACATTTAAAACATTCATTACAAAACAACACTTCGGGGGGTGTTGGCAGGGTGCTCAATATTTCTGCTATATTATCTAAGTTTATAGTTTATTTCAAAGTTAATTTATGCTTTCACAATACGTTCATGTAAATTTATACAACTTGAAATGTCAAGAAAAAAATTTAGCATACAGTGTTCAAAAGTGTGATCTGTCTATTCCTCAAAAGAAAGCTAATAATAATAATTGTTAAAAATGTCTCTTGAGACACAAATCTGCACTTTTTAGAACAATTTAAGATGTAGTGTATTACTTTTTTTGAACTAACAGTAATAATAGATTAGAAATATCAGTTTCAACACACTTCCATTCAAAGGTTTGGTGAGTAGTAAGGGTTTTGTACTGTTTTACAGTTTTTGTACTGTTTTGTACTTTTTTTTAAGCAGAATATGAGAGTCTATGGAAAAGAACATAACGTAAAGACGTATAAATAATAAATTAATTAAAAGAAAGATAATAATATATCTTCAGCAGGAAGAAAACCTTGATAATGCATTTGCTATATTCAAATGAAGTAACAAGCATGAGAAAGTAACAGAGAGATGCTTTCAAGAGCACTAACCTCCAGTTTGAGATATTCATTCTGTTCTTTGGACAGCAGGCTGAGGAGAGAGCTGCTATGTTTGCGTGTCCGGACCAGGACCTGAACCTGTGTGTGCCTGGCCGGGAGCGTGAAGGCCAGCTGAAAGTGTATGTGGCTCCTTCCATCAAAAGAATACTCCGGGACCTCTGTGAAACACAAATGTGTTCTTCAGATGCATTTCTTAAAAAAAGGATGCATAATCAGTGAAAACACACTGTGAGAATTTCACAGGATGTTCCAGTCGTGTTACATAAAGAAGCTCTACAAATTCATAACACTTCTGAATGCGATTTGTGCCAAGATTCGGTGTGCGTGAAAATCCTGCCTGGGTGCTAACACTATCCCTCCTACACAGAGCAATTCAAAGATATTCGCTGCCCCACTGAAAAGCCTTCACACACACACACAGATTTCACATCCATTCAGTCATTCTCTTTAGCAACGACTTCTTTTCTGCTTTATCTTGGATGACTCAATCTCTCACATTCCACTTGTGGAAATAGACATGGTTTGAAAACTTAGGGACAACTGCTGAGTAATTACCCTTTTCACACTGATGCCCGCTGTACCCAGGTATGCACTGGCAGCTGAAGGAACCCCACTCTCCATGGCAGCGCCCCCGGGTCCCACAGGAAGGAAAGCCCATGTTCACACAGCTATTGTCCGTCATCAAACATCCCGGAGCACTGCCAGAGGAATCAGCCGGTGAACCCAGGTCGTAAAACTGAGAAAGAATCAAAGTCAGAGTTACAGACTAACAGAAACACTGAGCGCAGCAGAAAAAAGAAAAGAAAGAGAACAAGATAGTACAAATAAGGCAGAAAATAATGGTCAGGATAGGCCAAACTGTGAGGCCTTGAAAAGATAAGAGATGAAAAGAGAAAGAACGTTTTATCTTATTTGTGCATTCACCTTTAATCCAGCCTGCCATAATGAATATTACCATGCTGGGCAAGCCACTGCCACTTAAAAAAGCTGGCCTGCAGCGCTCTTTATTAACAGAATGGGGAAACCTTGAGGCCTTAAATTCTCTTCACAACAGAACAACCACGCACCACATTAGATCAATTTTTCCTTTCATCTGATGACTCCCATTTATTCGTGCCCACTCTTCCTAACAGTGTGTTTTTGAAGTGTTTGCAGCATGTGTTTGACCCTGTGCGGGAACCGCTTGCACCTTATATCTGTACAGACAGATTTATCAGGACAGCTAAATAAGCAAAGGGGCTGCATTAATTCCACTGACCCGCTGTTTGTCACTGTTATTTCATATCAGACAGGCTGGTTCATTGTCATTTATTCCCTAATGAAAGAAGAAGTAAACTACAGTGTCTCCTGAGTCACCGTGTGGAAACTTTAACTTCTAACACTTCCCACACATGGCCTGGCCAATAGAAGACATTAATACCACAGAAAGTGCAATAAATACAGACAATATACAATAAAGTCACTGGTCAACAGTGAAATTCAGCAATATTTCTGAATAATGAGATTTCTTTTTAATATATGACATTAGAAAACAGGGTAACCAATCATTAATGCTACTGTAAGTAGTTGTTTATTGGCATTCCTATTAATATATTGGCTATTTATTAGTTATACTTATAAAGCACATGTTGTACATAATTCTAGCCAATACCTGAACTTAACAACTACCTTACTAACTATTAATAATGGACAAATTAGGAGTTAACTGGGACAAACGTCATAGTTAATAGTTTGTCAATAGCAAGAATTGGACCTGAAAATAAAGTATGGCTGAAAACAGTTTTAATTTGTAGTCATATTTCACATTACTGCTTTTACAACATTTTTGATTAAAACATAGGCAGTTTTGGTAAGCTTAAGAGATTCTTTCAAAAGCACTTGACACATGACGTAACCAATAGGCTACACACTGTACACACATGGAAATACAAATTGCAATCAACTTATTTGTCAGTCCCATCTATGGATATGGATCCCCAATCTATATGTGTTTATATTAAACACTGTGGTATGAAATGTTAATTTCAGTTTAAAAGTTTTTTTTTTATTTGTATTATTTTGATCTTTCATTGTTATTATAATATTTCTACACATATACATATCCCTTTATGAATAAGTAAATAAATAAAGGGAACACTTGTAACTCCAAGTCAAACACACTTTTGTGAAATCAAACTGCCCACTTAGGAAGCAACACTGATTGACAATCAATTTCACATGCTTTTGTGCAAATGGAATAGAGAACAGGTGGAAATTATAGGCAATAAGCAGGACACCCCAAAAAAAGAAGAGGTTCTGCAGGTGGTGACCACTGACCACTTCTCCATTCCTATGCTTTCTGGCTGATGTTTGGGTCACGTTTGAATGCTGGCGGTGCTTTCACTCTAGTGGGAGCATCTGAAGGAGTCTACAACCCACACAAGTGGCTCAGGTAGTGCAGCTCATCCAGGATGGCCCATTAATGTGAGCTGCAGCAAGAAGGTTTGCTGTGTCTGTCGGCGTATTGTCCAGAGCATGGAGGTGCTACCAGGAGACAGACCAGTACATCAGGAGGCTGTAGGAGGGCAACAACCCAGCAGCAGGCCCGATACCTCCGCCTTTGAGCGAGGAGGAACAGGAGGAGCACTGCCAGAGCCCTGCAAAATGACCTCCAGCAGACCACAAATGTGCCTGTGTCTGCTCAAACGGTCAGAAACAGACTCCATGAGGGTGATATGAGGGCCCAAAGTCCACAGGTGGGGGTTGTGCTAACAGCCCAACAATGTGCTGGACGTTTGGCATTTGCCAGAGAACACAAAGATTGGCAAATTGGCCACTGGTGCCCTGTGCTCTTCACAGATGAAAGCAGGTTTACACTGTGCCATTAGGTACCGAGATGAGATCCTCAGACTCCTTGTGAAACCATATGCCTGTGCGGCTGGCCTTGGGTTCCTCCTAATGCAAGACAATACTAGACCTCATGTGACTGGAGTATGTCAGCAGTTCCTGCAAGATGAAGGCATCAATGATATAGAATGGCGAGCCCGTTCCCCAAACCTGAATCCAATTGAGCACATCTGGGAGATGTCTTGCTTCATTCACCAACGCCACGTTGCACCACAGACTGTCCAGGAGTTGGCAGATGCTTTAGTCCAGGTCTGGGAGCCACCTCATCAGGAGCATGTCCAGGCACTGCAGGGAGGTCATACAGGCACGTCGAGGCCTCACACACTACTGAGCCTCATTTTGACTTGTTTTAAAGACATTACATCAAAGCTTGATCAGCCTGTAGTATGTTTTTCCACTTCAATTTTGAGTGTGACTCCAAATCCAGACCTCCATGGGTTAATGCATTTGATTTCCATTGATCATATTGGTGTGGTTTTGTTGTCAGCACATTCAACTATGTAAAGAACAAAGTATTTAATAAGATGTTTAATTCATTCAGATCTAGGATGTGTTATTTCAGTGTTCCCTTTATTTTTTTGAGCAGTGTATTTCAAGCTTTGGCAATATTGTTTCATTGCAGTCATGCTGTCACAGACACACCAGGCTCCACCATCAGCCAATCACAACGTTTCCTTTCACTTCAGCTCCTCTACTCATCCATCCCGATCCACAACATCAGTTCATTGTTGAAGTTGATGCCTCGACTACAGGAGTAGGTGGCATTCTATCGCAGCAGCAAAACTACATCCATGCGCTTACTTCTCAAAAAAAACTCAGCCCTGCTGAGCAACTATGACATCGGTAACAGAGAGCTGTTGGCCTTCAAGTTGGCACTAGAACAATGGAGAAGTTGGTTTGAGGGAGCACTTTATCCATTCATCGTGCTAACAGACCATAAAAATCTCCAGTACCTCAGAGAAGCAAAGAGACTCAATCCTTGCCAGGCAAGATGGTCACTATTCTTCATTAACCGTCCTGGTTCCAAAAACACCCGAGCTGATGCTCTATCACTAATACACAGTCAAGATGCAGATTCCAAAACTCCAGAACCTGTCTTACCTCCAACCCTCTTCGTTAGTCCCATACAGTGCTCTGATCCTCCAGTGGCATCCGAACCAGCACCTGAAGCTCCGCCGGCCTGTCCCAATAACCTCTGATTCGTTCCACTCAAAGACAGAGATTCACTCATCCATTCACTTCACACTTCACTTGGCACTGGACACCCTGGGACCAACAAAACCCTCTCACTTCTACAACATCGGTTTTGGTGGCCCGGGATGGAAAAGGATGTACAGAGGTACGTAAGAGGATGCCGGGAATGCAATATATCCAAGACACCACAACACTTACCATCTGAAAAAAACTGCTACCGCTTCCTGTGCCAAACCGCACCTGGTCACACTTAGGAGTTGATTACATCACAGACCTACCTCCTTCGGATGGTAACACCTGCATCTTGGTCATCATTGACCGCTTCTCGAAGTTCTGTCGCCTGGTCCCTTTCAAGGGTCTACCCACAGCCTTGAAAACGGCTGAACATCTCTTCAATCATGTCTTCCGCCCTTTCGGGCTTCTTGAGGAAATAGTATCGGACAGAGGACCACAATTCATCTCACGTGTATGGAAGGCCTTTTTCAGACTCCTAAGTGTGACTGTAAACCTCACCTCTGGCTATCATCCACAAGCAATTGGACAAACAAATCCAAGATGTGGGGCGGTTCTTACGTACCTTCTGTCACAGCCACCAAGACACCTGGAACCAGTTCCTGGGCTGGACAGAGTACGCTCAAAACTCCCTGCGTCAGTCATCTACAGGTCTTACCCCATTTCAATGCGTGTTGGTTTCCAGTCCCCACTATTCCCTTGGTCAGGGGAACCTGCAGACGTACCATTGCTGGAGTACTGGTTCTGGGAAAGTGAGAGGGTCTGGGATGAAGCTCACCATCATCTTCAGAGGGCAGTGCGTAGAAAGAAGACAGTGGCTGACCATCGTCGAGCTAAAGCTCCCTCTTATCAGGTCGGTCAAATAGTGTGGCTTTCTACAAGGGATATTCATCTACGCCTGCCCTGAAGGAAATTAAGGTTTGTTGGTCCCTTCACAATCACGGAGCAGATTTACTCTCCGCCTCCACAATACAGAATACATCCTACCTTTCACGTATCCCTTCTTAAACTGTACCATAACCCTGTCCTTCCTTCCACAGAGCCTGGTGTAGAAGAAGAACCCCTTCCTGCAATGGTCACGGAAGAAGGGACAATCTACCAGGTGCAGGAGATCTTCAACTCCCGACTTCGTGGTGGTCATCTAGAGTACTTGGTAGACTGGGAAGGATACGGACCCGAAGAAAGATCTTTGGTTCCACTTGACAACATCCTGGATCCAACTCTTCTCGAGGAATTCCATGCATCTCATCCTGATTGTCCAGCACCTCGAGGCAAAGGTAGACCACCATGGCGTCGGAGGGGACCCACCTCGTGAGGAGGTGCTGGAGGAGGGTGTAATTGTTGGTCCCTTCACAATCACGGAGCAGATTTACTCTCCGCCTCCACAATACAGAATACATCCTACCTTTCACGTATCCCTTCTTAAACTGTACCATAACCCTGTCCTTCCTTCCACAGAGCCTGGTGTAGAAGAAGAACCCCTTCCTGCAATGGTCACGGAAGAAGGGACAATCTACCAGGTGCAGGAGATCTTCAACTCCCGACTTCGTGGTGGTCATCTAGAGTACTTGGTAGACTGGGAAGGATACGGACCCGAAGAAAGATCTTTGGTTCCACTTGACAACATCCTGGATCCAACTCTTCTCGAGGAATTCCATGCATCTCATCCTGATTGTCCAGCACCTCGAGGCAAAGGTAGACCACCATGGCGTCGGAGGGGACCCACCTCGTGAGGAGGTGCTGGAGGAGGGTGTAATGTCACAGACACACCAGGCTCCACCATCAGACAATCATAAATTTCCCTCTCCCCTGAGTTCTGAGCACTGTCACCTGTCACCACCACCTGCCACTAATTAGTACCTCATCAGCACGCACATAAAAACACACACCGCACAGCACTTTTCGTCTGATCTCGTCATATATGAAGTGGACTCATTCTGGCAGGCATTTGCCCTGTGACTACTTACCTTTTGACTTACCTGAAACCACTGGACATCTGTAAAACAAACAAGCATTACCAATCTTCATATTACAAAGACTATGCCAGTGATACTCACCTCAACAAAGTCTTCTATTCTGCTGTTTAACTCATCTGCACTGCAATTTTGATTTGAATTGAATTGGATATTGACAGTTGTCCATGTTAAAACTCTAACTGCCTACTTCAAGCCTTTGCTTGCTACATAGTTGTGCTCATTTCCATGTCTCTAATAAAAGCTAAAACAATCTATTCATATCTATATTTCATATTCATTTATGTGGTAATAAGCGTGCCAATGTACAGCTAGTAGGTCATTGTCGCAAAACCATTTCAAGACCCTTCTGCATATTTCATCATTAGCAGTAATGAGAAAATAACCAGCTGCCTGTACCTTATTGCTGGAAGCTCTGCTTCTTGCACTGTTGAATGTGAGTTTTCTACATATTCTGTATTGTGACAAAACACAGCTTTTTGTTGTATCTATGCTATTGTATAGCAGCCCTACACTTTTTACTTATTTGAGTTGAATGAATGTTAGCACTGCATGTGTCATAGTTCGGTGCCAAATACAACTTGATTTTCTTGTTAAAGTGTGACCCTTTTATAGTTAAGAGCTGAATGACCCATTTTAGACGATAGTCTTTTTTTATTCTGATTTGCTGTGGTTGCACTCTCTCTCTTCAAAAGGGCATCCTTTTTACTGTAATTTTTAAATAGTTGTTTGGTTTATTCTCGTGCTTACAGTAAATCTGGTTTTACTAAAGGATTATACTTTTCACTTTTATGAATTCATGGCTTGAGCAAACCTGTGTGACCTTTTAAGTAACATACTGTAGTTCCCAGCATGTATTTCCCAAAGTGGCTCAGTAAATAGCCTAATATCCTTCAATCTTAAAACCACTTTGCTATGCACCCCATAACATTGTGTATTTGCCACCAAAAAACCTACTCAGAATTCTCACTGGGAGAGAGCAAAAGGAAGTAAACTGTTTGAGAAAAGAGAGTGGGCAGAAGAGAGTCTAAAATAGCAATTCTACCTCTGTACTTCCTCCTTTAACAGTCTATGACCTGCTCTCCAGGCAAGCACCAGTTGCCTAAGCGAAGACTTCAGTGCTGTTTCTTTGTGTCTGGCAACCACTGATTAAGTGTTTCAGACTGAAGAACCTTCAACTAAGTCATGATGTTACAATGAGAAACAAACAGTCACCCGCTGTAACAAACCTTGACATAACAGGGGGCGAGATCACAGTTCGGCCTAAGAGACTATAGCCAGCAGCACGGTCGATTATACCTCACTTCAAATAACACTTATTAGAAAGAGAAAGTGTGAACTAGGCAGTACACAGCTTACAATAAAATCTCCTTTGGTAGCTTAAACATACAGTTAAACGTACAGAACAGAACTGCGCTAGGTCAAGTATCAGCAATATATATATATATATATATATAAATATATATCTGTAACCTGTTCTGGCAAGATGAGCAAATTTTCATAATGAGTTATTTCTATTTTCACATTCTCCATTAAAAGACCTTCAAAGTGATGTACAGTACAAAACATTTTCCGCATGTTTTAAAGCAAAATCACCTAGTAACACTTCTTTTTCCATCTTTTTCTTCAATTATGTTCTTAATAATAATATCAATAATCACAATATAGGTATTTGTTTATTTTTTGTTTGTTATTATACATATATATTTTTTATTGTATCTATAACAAACATAGGTTAGCGTGATTTCATGTACAAGTACATGAAGTACATGATGTTCCTGGATCAACATCCTTGTTGATTCTGGAACAACATTTCAATCAACCAATCAGAATTGAGGAATAACTTTTCTGGAAATATCTGTTCTAGGCTTATAATCATGTTAGGTGCTTCTACACCCTTGTTAATCAGCTATCATTTCTCACTGATTTTAGGCATACATTTTGGGTAGGGGTAGGTTTAAGAGTAAGGATTGGGATAAGTTTATATTTTTGGACAGTAATGTTGATCCAGGATCAACAAAATATGTTGATCCAGGATCATATCTTGGCAAAATCACGGCGACTAACAAAGATAAGAAAAGCAAATAATGATTTATTAAATAAGAAAAAAAAAATCAAATGTAAAAATCCTTTTAGTGTGTTCATTCCGAATAAACCAATTATTAAAACTACAAAAGCAGTTAAATCAAGAGCAGTGAGCGTATCATCTGATCATTAGTTATTTGGATTTCTATTGATAGTGGAAAAACTTGCAGTAGACAGGTTTTTCTTAGACCAGCAGTTATTTAAAATGCTCAAAATACTAATTAAAATATTAATATGAACTAATATGTATTTATTAAACAAAATGCTTTGAAATGACTGCTGCATATTTCCATCACCTTCACTTTAGTACTGGTCTGTGCTTGACTTCGCGTTTGTCACAGGCTCCAATTTGGTTGACCAATTTGCAAAAAGGGTCGTGTCATGACCACCCACAAGGTAAAACGAATTATGAAGTTGTTTATCCGTTTTCTAATCGTGAATCAAACATTGAAAATTGTGAAAAAAAAAATTTAATAGGCGAGGTTTTCTCATTTTTCCACTATTAATATTAATTCAAATAATAAATGATCAGATGAAACTGAGAATCTGAGTGATTCTCTCTTTTCTTTTGTTATATTACCAATAAGCCAGATGTACATTTATCAAGACCTAAGATGATGCACAGATCTAATATAATACTAAACATTAGATGTTTGTTCACTTAAGACATAACAATTTAGTTTGCATGAATAATTGTAATTTTTTTGTGTGTGTAGGTCAAAATCAGCCCATGCACACCCTAAATGAAATAAAAATTAATTCCTTTAATCAGCTCTTCCAAAAAGGGACAGCATGATACTGTTCTTTTGAGCTTTCTGTTTGTCAACAAAAATCCTGAAAAAAAAAAAAGCATGTTTTCCACAAAAGGTTTAAGCAGCACAACTGTTATCAGCATTGATGAATTCTTAAAATAGTCTAAAAGAGAAAAAACAACCAGAGAGAAAAACGGTAACACTTTATTTCGATGGTCCCTTTTGAACAATCTGTTGATAATAAGTAGCTTTGCACCTACATGTCAACTAACTCTCATTAGAATATTAGTACACTCTCTAATTAATATCTGCTAACTCTTTATTGTGATGGTCTCCCAAAAGACGCTCTACTGACTATAAGTAACTTTGCAAGTACATATTAACTTATCTTACCCTAACCCTAACAGTCTACTAATTCTCTGCTAGCACTCTGTTGAGAGCTAGTAGATATGTAGGTGCAATGTTACTTATAATCAGCAAAATACGAGGGACCATCAAAATAAAGTGAAACCAGAAAAGCTTCAGTGAATGTCGTACTTGTGATATAATAATAATGCATCCTAAAGCATCTTAATATTTTCTTCTTCACTCACTCTATCAAAGGTTCATCTCTGTCAGTACTGATGTGCATGCATTTCCTCACCTTGCTGTCCACGATGAGGTTTCGAATACAGCCAGTAAAGTGCTTGTGTTGTAGTTGTGGATAGATATAGGGCAGGTTCTCATTCACTCCTCCTAGCTGAAGCACCTGTGTCACGTTCAGATGTCTGAAAGCACATCGGAGGATGTCGTTACCCTAGCCACGTTTGCTTTTCTACCACGATTTACTAATGTGCTGTGTGCTATAGAGAGGTCGTTTTTCACAATAGAGATTAACCCTGATAATTCATTTGACCTCTTAGATTGAGAACTTTGTGTATTTATAAATGTTTCAAGGAATTATCGAGTCAATAATTGGCATGAGTCTTATATGGAGAGTGAGAAAGAGGGAAGTAATGATTGTTTCATTGACTGATCCTCTCTGGTCTGCTATCAGGGCGGATGAATGATTTATTTTGCACTCAGACATTAATGGTTCACAAGGGCCATTTTTTTACACTTTAAACAATTATGCATTGGTGTGAAATGAGAAGTAATTTACTTGTCCATATTCGGTGTGATCCCAGTAACTTCACAGGAAGTGTGGTCTTCAGTAGTTAGCCAGCTGCCCACTCCCTCCATCTCCATTATAGTGGCTCCTGCACAGCGGTCAAGTGTAAAACGAACCTCCTGGAGAAGAAACATGGGTGAAAAAGAGCCTTTATCACCATAAAATTTTAGGAATTTGACTTCCATGAAACACCATTGATTGGAAGCATATTAAACATCATGGTCCAAGACATTTTTAAGCAGTGTTTTTAAATAAAACTCTTATTCCCCTTCTGATCCATTAACATTTTTCTCTGGTCAAAACCTTATTGCTGTACATGTTATTGAAATTGTATGTCATAAAATTCTCAGAAACGTGACTGGTATCCGTTCTGCTAATGCTTTCTGTTTGGGTTCAATTTGACTTCAGCAAAAACACTGCTGAAAAAGAATAAAAGAAATAAATTGGCAAAAGAGGTACAGTGTGTACTGCAAAATGTAGAATGGAAAAAATGAGTTGGACTGATTCATGTTTTACAGCTAGGTGCTCCAATACACCAAACAGAAATAATGTAATATTTTTCAATATGTCAATGATTAGCTATATACTTCAAGGTTTGTCTTTGGGTCACTGAGACCCCCTACAACGATAAGGTTTGTTGCTCTCTATAAAATGCTGGGTTAAAAACAACCCTTTTAGGTTGTTATTTTCATAGTGCTGGGTCAGTCAGACTTGAATGTTTTTTTTTAATTATTTTAAATAATAAAAATGTTATTTTTTTATTAAATGGCAAGTCTGTCTTTTACAATCATAAAATGCTAAGTAAACATTCAGTAAAAGGTGACAGGAGCAGCAATAGCAGCCAATGCGAATCTGTGGGAAGAAAACTGCTATCAGTGGGCTTTTCCAGTTCATAAATGACAATCTTATTTATGCCTGCTTAATAAGTTACGTTTAGTAACTAGTTAAGTTTAAACCTGTCAAACGCATAGCATGGCCATTGCTGCATCGCTATAGATTCGAGTGCACAGAAACTTTGTTACTGTAACAGCAAAGCCGTTTTGTGTTTAGCGCTGGTAATAAATTTGTAGATCAGGTGGATGCAGTGTTTGTACAGTAGAATGCTAGTGTTCAAAGCAGACGTTAGCTGCAATGGACATTTAAACAAAAAAGTAAAAATGTGAGACTACAGAGGTTTTCCTATTTGTACAGTAATAATTAGATAGAAATACAATGTAATACAACCTTAATTTCATTTCAATTTTTTCTCTCAGGATAGAACACAAAATTAACATTCTGAGAACTCTCTTATAGACAGCAATGTAAATGACAAAATCAACGTCCAGAAATGTAGCAAGGAGATTGGTAGAACAAGCAATGTGTTTAACCATTGTTTACGCTTCGATTTGAATAAAAACAACCCATCCGGTTAGCACAGCTGACACAGAACAGCATACACAGTTTTCGTTCAGTGGATACTGTTCTTGGTCTTGATCTGTTCTTGAATATTTATTTGTTGCCGTCACTGCTGATGCTTCCCTGACAAGCTGCTGCTTCTTTTTTTTTGCTTTTATACTATGGGTTAAACCAGCAACATGCCATGGACACTGCATTCTAGCAGTCTACATGTGTAACCGTGCATTGACACGGATATTGACGCAGAAGTATAAATGAAATCCGATGCATGGCCTACGGCATGAATTCGATGCAGAGGTATAAATCAGCATTTATACAGAAACACAAGTCAAGAGTTATTTCTCTTTTTGAGATCTTTCAATGCTAGAAAAAAACTGTTTTGTTTCTACACACTTCACCCTCTTTCTCCACTCTCTGCAGAGTCTAAACCCTCAGGCGTGCTAATATTAAACTCATTGCATGTCAAGATGCTCAAAGCTCCAACCTGCAAAGTTCCCATTGCACCCAGCAGGACGATTGTGTCTATACTGTTTGCATTGAACAATGAGCGTTATAATTTCAAGCAATTTCAAACTGACCCTAAGGCAAATTGCACCACGGCAAGACTACGTACCAGAGCTACAGAGCCTAGCAGCAACGGACGAGCCGCTGAATCTGAAACAGTTCTAGCCACACAGAATACAAATTAGCACACTAAACAATGTCTGAGATGGAGTAAACCCTGGCTAACACCTGCCGCCACAGTTTCGCTGTCCCTTTTAGATGATTTCAGAAGAGATGAGTAAGACTTTGACTTGCACAAAAGTGCTAAGGTGTGTTAATGGAGGAAGATGGCAGGGAGAGATGGGCCTCCGCTCGATTGGGCTGAGCAGTCGTTTACTAACGGTGAACACTTACTTTGCTGTTGCTCCTCACGTCCAGTCTGTGCCACCGTCTGTCCGCTACGTTCACGTTGCCCGGCAACTGCAGGACCAATGTACCCGAGCCGTGGTTAATTTTCAGGGTGGGGGTGCCGTCGATCAGTTCTGAGAGAGAAGGACAGCGACAGACAGAGAGAGAGATGAGAAGAAAGGGTAGATAGGTGGACAGTTAAAACAGGGACACTGAACTACGAAGGAGTGGAGGACGGTTATAAAGACTCAACCTTGAGCTTGCATGTCATTGAAAAACTGCGTACTGGAAGCATCATATAGGCTTCAACAACAGCAGGTTTTTGTGACTAACAAACGTGTCACATAAACCACCCCTTTGTTTTACATTACAGGATCAAGTAAGCACCGTGGAGCTTGCCTCAATTACGATTATATCATCCTCTGGCATAATAGGAAAAACATATTAGAGAAAGTTCTTCTTTTTGTCTGAGCTAGTCGATTGGCAAATTAAAAATTAATGAAGCCAGGAAGACTCCCTTATGCTTGGTATAGTCGGACTGTGAGTCTGAGCATACGGGAAGAAACGCCTCCAACTAATTTCACATTTGTCAGCAGGGTCTTTGCTTTTAAATAAGCCTTCTGTGCCCACTTTGGCCGACATATCTGTCTTGTTTCACCAACCCGCTTTTCCAATATGTCTCTAAATTCTCCCTCTATTTTCTTTGTTTGTCATCCTCTCGATTTCTCCTATTGATGTTGCACTTTTGTCATTTCGGTAAATAACACGCGCTTCCTCTTAGTTCGGCTGTGTCACGCTGTCTGGAGCTCATGGTCTCCTGACCATGAAAGTGAACTTTCACTGGGCACAGTGTTTTTTTTCTACTGTATAAGAGGTAAGACGAACTGCAATTTAGCGACACTAGATGCTTCTCAAAACACATGTACCCACTTCATTAGCTCAAATCAAATGACTGACTCTCCAGACAGATTGTCCTGGCTAATTCCTTCACACCGCCATTTAAACTGGCTGATTTATGCCATCCATCTGTGCTTTATTCTTGCTGTCACTCTATTTCTCCTATTATTTCTTGCACAGAATGCTTTGGGTAGTGAATGTCTTCCATCAACCTCCCAGGTTTTAACCCGTTCGTGTGGCTCATGATTGCTGAGGGACTTTGTCTCACTGTCTCAATTGAGGGGGAGTTTGGTGTACACATGCTGAGATACAAATAGAGCAATAATGGAGATAATGGTTCAGAAGTGCTGGTTAATAATATTGCTCTGCACTTTGCAGGTGTTACTGTAGCTAAGTACATATTTCAGTCTCACAGTGTGTGTGTATACATATGAAGAGAAACGCTATAAATCCATTTATATGCATGTGGGTGTATTCATACTTGTGTTTGTACTTGCACACACACACACACACACACAAATTAAATGTAAAATATGCTTCTTATTCCTGAACTGTGTAAATTCATGTTTTATCAAATACATTTGCGATAATCGAATGTATATGTTCACAATATATATATATATTTTTGTCAACATTACATTTTAATTCCAGGAATGAAAACTCAAGGATAACAGTGAGTGTGTGCTCATGTTAATATTACTCTCGACTGTATTAAATCAAATCAAGCCTATACACTGTTTCATTTTGGGCACTTTGTTTGTCCAGTAGGTATTAACTTGCAAAGTGTTTTAACCCTCCTTGTCAATGCAGTCAAGTACATTTCAAATTTCGCCAATTGAAATTACAAACCTACAGCAAATCCTTTATATTTTTACTGAGAGACTTCATGCCAGGATCCATAAAGCTGAATGAAATAACTTTACAAACTCCTTAGAGTTTCTTAAACTGTTCCTGTCCTGGCGGTTTCCGATGGTCTCATTGAATTCTCTCTCATCCTATTTCTCTGTAGATGCCTTCAGGCTAAGTCCCGATGGGATCAGAGTGTTGAGCTGGAGATAACAGCGAACATGCTGGGTGAGGAGCAGTGCTGCTGTAATCTGGGCTGAGAAGCCCTTTTCATAGGGAAGCCCCTGAGAATGAGGCACCGCTTTCCTACAACGACACTGTCACCAATCCTATCCCAGACATGAAGCGCTGCCGACTGAGAGCGAGACCATGTCTTCTCTGGCTGACATGACATTTTAGGTAGAGCGCAGATGAAGTGGGATTGAGAAAGGAAGGGCAACAGGAGTGAAAACGAGAGATGGAAAAGTTACATGTCTGAGGTTGGTATTGATTTGAGAGCACTGAAATGAGGGGACGTAATGAAGGTGTCTCTATGAGACAGACAGACAGAGGATCTGACTATCGGAAGTTTCTAAAGGGTGAGGCACGGTGTCAGCTTAGTTTTTAAGGTGCGTTCCACTCTGTCTGCACTAGTTGGACCCTGTCTATGGCTTTTGGGCGGACTGAGCATGCTAAATCAGCATGAAATTAAAGTCAAGAGGACATTCAAAGAAGTACTAATTTCACGTCATCTTAACTAAGCATTCCAATACATTATAGTTAGTTAAGGCAAATGAGGCTGTAAAGGACAATCTTTGTTTACACTATGCCATGCAGAGTAAAAAGATCCTAGATCTTGTCAGTTTCTCAACTTATAGCTTCCAAAACTGAATAATAGGTATTTAAAACATTTAATAATTGGGGGATAATTCCCCTCAAACATTAAATATGAACCAATCCTGAATGTGGACTATACATGTTTTTATTTCTATAATAATATGGGAATCTTGAATAAAGAAAGTGATCTACCTGAAAACGATAAGTGAGTGCTGCTTTGTTCATTGTTTGTTCATCTGCGGTATTAGTTTCGTTTCTCACAATCGGATATAGTTTACTGCCACCTGCTTATATAGACAGTTATTTTCTATCAAACAAGTGCAAAACATACAGTATGTGCTAGTTGATGGAGTGAACCATGCAAGGCGAAGCAGCAACACAGCTTTCTTCGCCACTAGTTCTGAGTTGTCGGTTTGGTGCGTCACGGCCTTAATACACAGTTGAAAACCAGGAAGAGAGAGAGAGTAAAAGCAGGGTAAGTGGGCACTCTGTTTGGCCTGTACCGCTGGCCAGTACTTTCCATGTTATATGTAAATGTCATACTCTGGGAACACAATCTGTATATGTAATTAGGCTGCAACATGTTTTTGCTCTCAGAAACGATCCCTCTGCAGTCACAGGGGGTCGCCTATGCTCTCTGCTCCTCATCCCTAATTCATGCTGGTCTCCCTGCGACATCACTGCACATTAATCCCTCTGTCAGCAGGAGGAAAGATGAAGGGAAGCCGACCTCCCCCCCCCCCCAGATCCCCTCCCAAATGCATTTCCCCTTTTAAGCATGAGAAATGGCCTCTCTTTGCAGGTCCAGAGGGGTGAGCAGGAGGGCCGGTGGCATATGGGCCCTGGAAACCCTCCCATCAGCGACTCAGGAAATGAGCTGAAATATTGTAAGTTGAAAGGGATATTTGAGAGCTTCTGTGGCATGATGAGTCTGAGAGGGTTCACCGTGAAGCAGGTTTCTGTAAATTGACCGTAATGTGCACATCACACTCTGGGTGTAACTGTATCTCTGTGCTCACTTTCATCTACCAGACGCTCCTCCTGTGTGTGTTTGTGTGTGTGTGTGTGTGTGTGTGTGTGTAAAAGCTCACAAACACCTCACAGTTCCAAAAGCATGAAAAAAGTTTTTAAAAACACAAATTAAATACATTACATTTTTTTTCTTCCATATCATGAACTGATAATGAAACTAAAAACAAATTTGCTCACACATTCAGGCTATATCATATTTTTTCTGTCTCCCCTCCCCCCAATTTTAACGCTTTAATTTATTCTAAAATGTTATTTATTAATGTATTAATTTAAAAATGTTTCTTGAGTGCCAAATCAGCATATTAACATGATTTAATACAGCACAATTTTGACAGCTTTACCGTTTAAAGCTGAAAAGCCATTACTCCAGTCTTCAGTATCACAAAATCTTCTTAATAATAAAATTGTGTAATATTAAATAATTTTAATACGCTGATTTGGCACTTAAGAAACATTTTTAAAATATTAAGTGGCATCGTTGCTGATATTATAACTGCCTTCACTCTCATTTTGATTAATTTAATGTGTCCTTCCTTGTATTATTTCTTAAAATGAACCTGGTTGTGTATATGCACATGGAAATAAGAAAAATAAAACCTGAAATTGAAACATGAACATGAAAACATGATTAGATTTTTCTCATTTAATATCAATATACATATTCTTTCATTATTAAATAGATGTTACTGTATGTATCTATGTATATATCAAGATCCTCTAAAAGAAAGCAACATAAAAAACGCTTTGGATGAAAGTGCATTTCAGATGAATAATTTCTAAGTTATATTACCTTTACATGCTTGACAAAACTGAGAAATTAATCGAGTATGCCATCTATTCACAAAACTGAGAATGTCCATGTACATCATCTACTGCCACAAGTCTGTTCAATTATAGGCAAATGACCTCATGAGACTACTTATCATTCAATAAGTGTCCTTAATCAAATAAATTAGATTTGTCATTCTAATTTGTCTATTGATTCGACATGCTCATCCACCAAATCTTTGTCTAACCTTGAAAAGAGAATGTAACTACCAATAAGACCCATGTGACATGAAGACTTCAAGCACGTATCCGTGCCCATTTCCATCAATGAAAATAAATTGAGGAAGAGGTCAGAGGTTGTCTAGAGAAAATGAATTCGGGCTATAATGAGAAAAAGTGTGTAGATGAGGATGAGTTCATGCTAGAGGTGAAAAAAGAAGCCATACCCTTTAATAGAGACACCATGTGTGGGTTTCATGCTTGCCGCTTGTTTTATAATGTCCACAGCTACGTTTTGACTGATGTGTGAATCACCCAAGGCAAAAGTGTGTGCCTTAATATACAGAAGGATTAAAAGGAAAATGCATGTTTGCGAACTGAATTGGAATCATCGATACGACAAGAAAGGCTTTGCTTGCCAATTTGAAATTCTTTTTTTTTAATTATAAAGTCAAAATTGGAAATAATTAGTGACCAACAGCAATGTTCTGCTCACCTAAAATCAAAGCCATACAAATACTACTTGACCTTGGACTAATAATGCAATAATTCGAAAACAACTAATACTCGCACAGACGCACCAACGTGATCTGCTGCACTCAGGGATGTGTGTGGGAGGGCCCTGGGTGTATGTATGCAGCTGCATTGTAGTATCAATGTCATGAGTGGCTTTAATAAGAAGAGCAGAGGCGTAAAACTGGCAGGCAGGCCAATGATAGGGTTTAATAGGCCATGGTCAAGAACAGCAGTAAGTAATAAGGTCTGATAGAAGGAAGGCGAGAAGGACTGGAGAGAGAGAGAGACTAATGCATGGAGACTCACAGTGTGGCTACACTTCTTCCGCTGTCCTCCGCACTGCCATTCATCATTATTCGTCTCCCGCTTTCTTCCTACGTTCCACCTTTTCCGCTTATACACCACCTTCGTCTCTCACCCAGACATGAACTTCTTTCTCCGTTTAATTCATGCCTGAGTTGTGGCACTTCAAATCTGCACGTCTTTTATCTATTTACGCTGTCTCTTCCTCTTCCTATCTCTCTCTCTACTAGACTGCTTCTCTGTTTCCATCTCTCCTCTTTCAGATTCCCTCTCTGTTTTCTGCATGTCCTCTCTAGACCCATCCAACCATTCTGCCTCTCTCTTTCTTGCCCCTTTTCTGGGTCTGGAGCCAATGCCCAGTTTAAATCCAATCAGTAAATTTCTGAAGCAGAAGTTGTGGAAAAATCACCGTAAACTGTGAACTAGGAACTGATAATGTCTATAAAAAGTAGAAGAAGAAGAAAAAAAACTCCACTTGGGATACAAAACTAGATAACAGAACTACCTGCACTGGAAATAGAAACACATAAAATGTGTTTTTATTATAGGATTTATGATCTTAATGTTAATTTATAAATATACTACTGTTAATTCATATTTGCTCATTATACATTCATAAATCTTAAAATGTTTATAGGTACTGTAGACATTAGTGTTTAATCTAAATTAATAATGTAAACAATTTGCTCACTGTTCATTCATTAACATCAAATGGATGGTTCACCAAAAAATGAATAAATAAATAAATTTTTATAATAATTTATTAATTCAAATGTCTCATTTACTTACCCTGACATTCCAAACCCATATGATTTTTTTCTCACCTTTTTCTGAGCATAATGAAGTTATTACTATTAGTGCTTCAAAAATAAAGAGCAGGTCTTAAAGGTTTAAATTAAAGACTAAATAAATACTGACCGAATAAACATTTTTGGTTAAACTACCCTCATAACTAATGCAAATAAATGATAAATAAGATGTTTAATTAGATTGCACTCAATTAACATGTTGTGGAAAGTTTGTTTGTGAGCAGATTACATAGGTACATTCAAAATAAAGGTTAATTTTTGGCATTGATGGTTCGGTGAAGAGATTTTATCATCTGTGAATAGAAAATAAATAAATCAGAAAAGTTAACTGTTGGGGCCTTTTTTTGAAAAGCAGCCACTTGGAGCTCCAGAATCCCCTTTAGTAATCTGAAGGCTAGAAAACGTTTAATTCACTCTTACTGAACATGTACAAACTATTTCATAACGTTAAAAGTGCTACATAAACAAATGCTACATTGACGGGCAATTCATCCTTCAAAAAAATCTGTTTTCCATGCATACACAATCCTGTTCCAGCAGAAAGTATTCAGTCTACAAAAATTATCTTTTGTCTCAATGCACATATTTGCAGCGACAAATGCGTCAATTGGGAACTCTGAATGGACTCTGAAGGCAGCTGTACATAAAACCATAAAACACCATGACGTCCAATGCCTGGGCAATAACATCCCACACATGTTGGAATCACATTGACTAAATGTTTTGTTCGTCAATATTTTACCACAAAGGCCCTGGCTGGCTGTGTACACAGTGAATGATAGGCTTCTGCGTTTCAAAATGTCACAAAATATGATAGCCCAATGTGTATGATAATATTCAGTTTTACAACATAAACTGTGCTGAGATTGCATAATTTTGCGAAGAACGATGATGAATGGCAGATCATTTCGAAGAATTCTGGCATAATCCTGTAGATAAAATAGTAATATTTCATAGACTCAACAATTTAGAGAAGAACTTCTATTGGATGTTGTTCAACATTCTCGACTAAAAATGTATCCAAGTGTAATGGATAAGATTAATCCAAAAATCACTGATTAACGATGAATGTATAAAATCTTGTTTCAATTCTACACTTTTACATAAGCACTCCCGACACAAAAGACTCTATTCCTATTGCTGAAGCATTTCTGTTATAAAACAGAGACTGGATAGTCATACTAAAGCTACAGACCTTTCAAAACATGTATACTTCGTCAACATTCATACCACTTGTGAGCAGTTGCCTATATAGTGAATGTAAACAAAGGTAAACAAATTGACACTGGGCCTGAGGGCATGGATCTAGCGCCTCGAGTCAAAATATTCTTCACAAAAAGATTCCTTAATTTACTGTTCACAGAAAGATTCTCCGGGAATCCCAAAATGGTTTACTGCATTGTTATGAAAACACTTTACACTTTATTTTTAACACCCCGTCTACACCGGGTGGGACTGCTGCAGATAGAGGCTGTCTACACTATATACACGTTAAAGCAACAGTTGCAAAGTGACCATTTTGTCCCTTATGCCAAAAGTAGCACAACAATTTGCAATATGTCATAAATACAATGCAGCATTAGTTTACTACTGGGGATTTGTCTCATGGTGTCACATCTAGAGAAAGAATCACATAACTGCTTCTGTTGGCTTGTGTCGCGTCGCATTGCACCGCTCACATTCGATGTAGACATGCTGCAAGACTGTGTGTCATCATTCATCTAGTCTAGTCAATGGGATCAGGGACCAGTTATGACAGATATTCAGAGATCCCTGGCTGAGCAGCAGTTCCGCCACGGTTGAAAAGAGGCATCCGACTATCACTCTCACCCTAATATTGACCTGAAACTCAAGCTCAGGTAGATCTTCACCACTTCAGCGCTCTCTGTTTCTAGAGCCACCATGAAACCCTGTCCACAGTTGTACCCTTCGATTAATCTTCATCTTTCACTCCCTGTCACTCTCTTTTTTTCACCTCAGATCCGCTTTCTGCCAGATCCGTCCCTCTCTCATCCTCTCCATATGTTCTCCATCTTACCCTGCACTGATTACACTCACATACGGCCTTATCTGCTACTTATCCACATTTGCCAACACATCAGTGAACCGATCAAGAGCACAAGCGCTCTTATGAACGTATGCTCGGCACGTAGGAAGTTCATTAAAGCTCTAAATGTGTATACCCCATTGTAATCATTCTCCCGGATGAATGACAAATAAGCCTTTACTGATATAATGAGTGCCTTCGTTAACCCCTAATGAGCTAATACGGCTGCACACACAAGCCACCGGTGCGGCGATACTGCAGAATTTATGACACACATGCACAAACCAACGAGGATAATGTGGTATTTTTATCTTCTTCTCTGTGTTTAGGTTGTTAGATGATAGCAGATCTCCCCTGAGTAAGAAAATGTTACAGCAATAAAACTTTTTTTATTAGAAACACTAAATCCTGCTGGAGAGACGCAAAGGAGTCTCTTCATCTCTTTCTGTCTAAAATAAACATATTATCACCCCTTTTTTCATTCCCCTCTCTCTATGTGCAGCTCTGCTGGGAGATGAGAGAAGATGTGCCAGAGGTTCAGCTTGTAATATGAAAGAAAGATGTAGAAACTGAAGCCATGTTATGCCTGCACATTCGCAATACCCGACCTGTGGTGAGGGTGTGTGTAGGTTACCTATGGCCATGAAGTCCTCTGGCTCCCACGGCTGAAGCTGGGAGAGGGGTCCGCTGTAGAGCAGCAAGCCATCTGCCACCTCTGTGATGAACTCCAGCGAGAGGTGGCTCTCGAAGCATGGCCTTATAGGGGGAAACCAAGCATAGCCGTTGCCATGGAAACTGTGTTTTGTCTGCTGGCACTCAGGTCCCTCAAACTGAGCCGGGCACTGGCATCTATGGTATGCACACAGGAAAGCAAAAGCGCTTATTAAAAACAATATGAATTCGGGGTTTTCGAACACATAATTCGTACACATTTGTACACTACTGGAATGACCTCGACCCAAAAGAGTGAGAAAAAATAGATATTATGGTATTAAATAGCCCTGAATGAGCCTGAACTAGGAACATTTTACTTAAAAATGTGGGTTATTCGATATTATTATGAACATTGTGATCATTCAAAGAGCTTTTACATAGGCAAGATAATAGATAACTAAAGCCAATGTGTTACGTATTTCAATTCATACCCAACAATACAATGCATTTAAGATACAGAAATAAGCAGCTACTGGTGCAACGTGATATAATTCACCCCATTACAATGCAGTGTGATCGGATTTCAATTCTATTCAACACAAAATGTGATTCAATGCAAAACGGTTTAATGGAAGAAAAAAGATGCTACACACTTTATTATGGTACAGTTGGCTTTTATTCCATTGGTTCAGACAGAGACCAATGCTAATCTATATTCTATGTGACTCTCAAGACGTGCCTCATTTTTCATAGTGTGGTGATGTGTCATATTCACGTACTGTGGCATCAAAGGTGATGAAAGAGGAGAAATTAATTTACATATAAAATATCGGAGTGCCCTAAGTGCAAATAGTCTACCTTGTTGGCAGAGGCTACAGTATTTACACTAACTCCACCCATTAATGTGCAATTGGGATAATCAACAGTATAAAAGTAGATCAAATGTGTGCAGTAAACCCATGTTTGAATCTGCCTTTTGGCAAACTTTATTTTTATTTTCAATAATTTTTCATGAAATAAAAAGGGGAGGGTTTAGGGTAGTTGTAGGGAGGGCTTTATTGTCCCAATAAGATTGCATTTATTTTTACATTCAATAAGTTATTATTGCATACTGTACAATGCGCTACAATACCAAGGTGCCGATAATTGCCACTATTTGCAATAAAAATCCTGCTATTTTAACAGTGTAAATAGCCATAGTGTAAATAGCATATATGATTTAAAAATATGCTATTTTCATCTAATTGCTATTTACACAGTGTAATAGTGCAAATAATCGCTAGCATAAAATATAGGTCACAAATTATTGATCACTTTCTAAAGATGATTCACTAATGATGATATAAAAATAAAACATTTTTAACCAATGCAAATACAGAAGCAACGCATCATTATACAATTGCCAACTTGTACACAATTTACTCGTTAACTTTGATGCCGATGCACCAATGTGAATCTTACCATCCCTTAGATACTAGATAAATAGATATATAGACTGAAAGATAGACAGATAGATAAGTAATCATTGCTACGTAATTGTTTTGGGATATTTATAATCCAAAATCAGAAAAGGAAGTAGGACTCTTGCCTATATGACCCATGCATTTTGGAATAGAGTTCCATGCCAAATACATTCTTAAATCGATACTTCCTTCTTATCAGTCATCATTTACTTATCCTCACCATCTGTATGACTTGCTTCAGTAAAACACAGAAGAATGTTATTGGGGTTCAAAACAACACTGAACACCACTGACTTTTATATGACTTTTTGCAGAATAAAGCACGTCATACAGGTTTTGAATGACATGAGGGTGAGTAAACGATGACAATTTTCATTCTGGGTGAACTATCCTATTAAGTCTAGACCAAAGACCCAGGTAAGCCAAACATACATATTTGATTTTTCTCAAAGTTTTGTATCCCACTCCCACCTCATCTCTGTTACTGAGTGATGCAGCCTGTCAAATACAGCCAATACCAGCCAGACAGAGAGGTACGCTTCAGTGAGCACTGCCTGCATTCCCCTCAGACATTTTAGGATGGACTTCAAAGACTATAGATGCCTCATTAGCATAATTTTGACATTATCCTTGAAACAATTTTCTATGTACATATTAAACTACTTTATTTATAACACATACATCTTAAAGGGACAGTTCAAAAAAAGGGAATTACTGATTCACTCATGTCATACCATTTTAACTTTATTCTTGTAGCTTTGTAAAACTGCAGTTGACCCACTGATGTCACATAGACTACTTTAACATTGTCCTTACTGTGTTTCTGGGAACATTTCCTGGATTTCATCAAAACCATCTTCCTTTGAGGGTAACATGGACTTGGGGGAGTAATTAATGACAGAATTGTAATTTTTGGGTGAACTATTAATTTAATTAATGTGCACATACTGTACATTAATAAATGCTTTTTTAGAGAGTGCAATGTTACCATGTTACATATTTGCATAACGCCCACCCCACTGGCGGCTTAGGCCCACCCTCAAAGAACATTTGGGTAAGTGATTTTATTATATCTGCAGATCTGCAGATTGTTATACCATTTTTTGCTTGAAGAGCAAGAACCATTATATGTACTTCCAATACTCACACCATAGTAAGATATGATCCATATGGTAAGGGGCCTTGCATTTGCAACACATGCTCTAAGTTTTTTACCAATCACGACAGACCCATTGACCATCTGACCAATCCGAGTAGACTGCGCTTTTAAGCAAGTAACTAAAACAATGTAAAAAGTGAAAAGAGGCGCTGCAGCAATGTACAATAAAGTATAAAAATGTAATGTGTTTTTGAACTTTAAATCATGTAAATGTATTCTAGCTTGTAAATGAGCATAATTTGGGCACTTTGAGACTCCATTTTGAAGATTTTCTCATTAACGGAACGTCCCAAACATTATCCTCTAGAAAACTGGAACCACACTAGACCGTGCAATACAAGCCGATGTTGTGCATCTCTTTGCCATCAAAAATTTCCATATGAAAGATACACTTCATATGCATATGTATTGGCATGACTCAAACAGTAATCAACAGCTCTCTTGTTCTGCTTTCTGACGGATCAGCCCCACCTGTTGCGCACGTTCTCGATTCAGCCCACAAACAGCATCATCTGCTCAGAAACATCAATGACAAATTGCTTTCTTTTGGTTTGCCACCCAAGCACTGCTGTGCCCTCAGATCCCCTGCCTCAGTGCCTCTTTGGCAAGTCTAATCATAGTCTTTGAAAAATGCATGGGTCTATCACCGTCTATCCTCCGTGTGTCTGTCTTCTTGCTTTGTTTCTTTCGCTCTCCTCACTGTCTCCCTTGTAGCTGCAGTTCTAATTGCCGGATTGAATGGAAAATGACATTGGATGACGGCCTCTGTGCACTTATGACAGCTGAGACAATGCAAGATAGTTAGGCAGGTCAATGCACCCAATATAGCAATCAGACGCATCATGAGTGCTCTAATTGCATTGTACGCAAATCAAAACTATCCCCATGTTTACTAAAACAACATGCCATAGCAGAAGACAGGCGAGGATGTGTTTACAGGACTGACCGTCAAACTACATCAACTCCTTATAATCACTAGCATGTCTCTACTAGCAACTCCAGCAACAAACAAATTAGAACAGGAATATAAACCAAAAGCAAAGAAGCATCACTTCACATCACATTATTGCTCATTCAGTTATTTTTATTGGTATTTTTGTTGTCATGCTTTACAACTTGGGTATGCAATTTCGGTCCTGGAGGGCCGGTGTCCTGCAGAGTTTAGCTCCAACCCTAATCAAATACACCTAGCTAAACTCCTCAGGACACCGGCCCTCCAAGACCGAAATTGCCTACCCCTGCTTTACAACTTTTACATCTTTGACCACACAGATACTGATTCTCCTAATGTCTATTTAATCCATTGTCTAATTTCCACTTTTTGCATCACCTAACAGTACTAGCCTATCTACAAGGGCAACAGCCAAGGAGCTAGGAGGATTCCCTTCTATTTTTAATGAAACAAAGTGGGTCATGTCATTTTAGCATGGTAAAAACATTGAGGGAGCATACAGTATTTGAAACTACTATATTATGGGTGCAGCCTTCATGTGTGTGACACCATTTTCAAAACTGTAGGAGTTCCGCAAATGCACTTGTCACCAATTCAGTTTTGTATTAAGCAATGCAGCTTTTATTAAGCAAGTTAAAGCACACCCATCATCTCAAATGGGTGCTTGACCAAAAAATACATAGAACCAGTTTTTAAGTATAAAGTCGACAAATGAAGTCTGATAAAGAACCTGCATGCTCGAAACATCACATATTAATCAAAATCTTTTAAAATAAATCTTAAGATCTTGCCGACTTTATACTTAAAACTGGTGCAATGTGGTTTTCATTCTCATGAATTACTGAACTGCGTGTTTGCAGAACATGTTAAATCACAACCACATTTACCTGCAGTGTTTTACTCTGGTCAAAAACATAACTTATTTTTACTGTCTGAAACAAATCAGACATGCAATTAGCTGTTTTTTTTTAATGCATAGTCCTCATTAAGCAAACTAAGCACCAAAGGGTCAGGGGAACAAACTCCAAATGGCAAAGAAAACTCAGATGCCAAACCAAGCCTCTGGTTACAATATCAGCAAAGAAACATCAGCACAATAAGACAGGTTTAAAACTAAAAGGAAAATAATCCTCTACCTTCTTAGTCTTTTAAGAAAGTATAAACTTTTAGACAGTTTTCCTTTTATATTGTTTGCCTATTAATCCAAAGTTATTGTTTTTTTATTGAATATTTCAGATAGTAGTTAATCAAGATCAAAATGTCTAGCATGTTTGATATCTAAGAGTTGTCATTTTAATTTCCTCACTGCTTATTTATACATTTTGCTGAAGTACAATTCCTCATTGGCTCACTCACCTGCTGTGGATGTGACACTCTCATGCTTTAAAAGATCACTGATCACAAGATGTTTTTCAGAAGAATTAAAAATTCTGATGTGAAGATGATGCTGAGATGAAAATCTTCAAAGGACTCTTCAACACCTTTCAAAAAGAGTGAGATGTGCAAACATCAAGCCTTTTCTTATTACTTGATACACTATGTATCACCTACGCCTTTTCACAAAGGAACTGAACTCAGGTTGTCGATTTGCTGATTATCAAATACTGGCACAACTTCATGGTTTAGTTCTTAATTTCTCTTCAGTTTAACCCTTTCCAACTGTATGTGTGTAACAGTTTAAGTGTTTAGTGTAGTTAATAAAGTCTTTTTGAATCACACTTAAGGTTACTTGTTTTGCCCATAAGTCAAGTCATTGATCTTAGCTACATGCTCTTGGAAAGCGTTCAGTATTATGATATTACTGTCTACAGCCAAGAAAATAATATTCTATACTCTATGTATTCACTGAACATTTGCTGAATGAGCACTGTTTTGGCATCTAATAACTCAAAAATCTCCCAAAGCATTTGCTTAATCCAAATACTTTCTCTGAACTTCTCATAACTGATTATGCATATTTTCATTTTTGGCTGATTTGCTAAATCTTAATATATAAAGGTTTAAATGAAATGAAAGGTATCGAGTGCACAGTTATTTTTACTTGCACACAAATACCAATATATACAATTTATGTGTTGGATCCTTTCTCATAAGATGCTAAAGTTTACAGGAATCTGTCTCAAAGATGTCAGATGGTCTGTCAGGTAGTCATTCTCGACTCATCCATCAAGTTTGTTGAGATGGATACACGTGCTGGATGGAAGAGTAATGCACACCACAGAGAAAACTTTCCATGATAATGGCACTGATATTACATTTCTAATGTTGGCCCATTGATTACTGTCAGCCTCACAGCGAGCTGGATTTGGACATATTTCCAGCCTGGTGCGACTAATGCTCTCCCAAGACACAAATCTAGCAAGACAGAGGAGCCAATCTGGTTGCAATAAGACAACATTTCAACCGCCCGAATCAATACAATAAAGTAACTCCGTCTGAGGAACGATAACCTTTTAAGCTAAAGTTTCAAAAAGACTCACTAGAAACTATGTCCGGTGACTCTTATTTTAGGATTGAGTGAGACATAAACCCTGCAATCTGGCTATGGAAAGAGTAAGGGTTTAAGGGATGCACGATGGGGTGCTTGGAGTGGGCGATTCAAAGTGGAGATCAAATTATTTGACAGGATCAATGAAAGAGACAGTCCCACTGAAGCAAAAGGGAATTTTAAAGCTGGTCTGAGGAGAGACTGAGCAAAGCAGCGGAAAAATGAAAGGGCAAAATGTTTGCTGATCACGCATTTTGAGTTTCTTTGGGGCATTTCTAGCATGTAGATGTTTGTGAACAAAAATGTTAAATAGCACAAAACAGCCTCTTCATTCCCAGGAGAAACAACAGCATTTGATAAACAGCAGCAGGGTCACATATCTTTCCAAAGCAGAAAAGGCCCCTGTAAATGCAATATCTAAAATATTAAGAGTGTCTTTTGATTGTGTGCGCGAGTCAGGGATAAAAGAGAACACCAGAGAGACAGAAAAACACTTTCAATAGAAACATTTCTTCATTGAAAAAACTAAAAAAAGCCTCAGCTCTGTTCTGCTTGATGAGCTAAATCAGACCAATTTATCTCCTCGAGTGAATATCAGCCATGATGGCTGAACACAGACCTTTTACTCCCTCTGGTCTGTTTCACCCCTGCTTATTCGCTCATTTCCTGCCAGCATAAACAGTAAGAGGTATCCATTGGTTAGTTTGTGAGAAACCTACATCCATTTCTCCGCTGTCCTCCATTTACAAATCCACCATTAATCCTGCTTTCAGACTATTTACATGTTGCTCTTTAAATCTTGATATCCAACGTAGCAGAGTTATGAACACTGGACTATACAGCATGCATGTACCTGAGGTATCAAAATAGCATTAATAAAGTATTTACTATAATTTATTAATAAATCAATAAAGGACATCTATGCTACTTCTTAACACTACACTGCAAAAATCAATATTTCAGAATTCAGAAAATCATTTATTGATGAGGTGTCTTCTACGAGGGCTTCAATGTGTTCAATGTCCTCTCCTCCCTAGCCAGACCTTGCTGAAGGTCTGGAATTCATAGCCGCTGTCTTTGGCAAGACCTGCCCATAAGGCCGTTTGACCGACATGTCAAACAACCAATCACAGTTCGCTTCATTCAGCGCAACGTTTCGGGGCGTGGAAATGTCCCCACAACAACAAAACAGCGTGCAACAGTCAGTCAGATAGAAAATCCCGATGAGACGCCTGTGGTAAACATCTGTTTGAAGCATGTCTCTCCACTTTTTAACACCCACGAGCAATTCTAGAGAACCAAACACAATACTGAATCGGCCAGCTGCGATGTCAGCGTCTGTTGTTTCATGTTTGCCAGCAAACGTGGATGACATCCCCTTCTCAGTTAGGTACTTCACTTGATCTTCCATAATAGATAGGAGACACCCAACTAGTAAAATTGGATCACATACTTTTGAGAATCCAACGTTTAACTGATCTTAATAAATGCTTATTGTCACTCATTTAAACACGACAGGCTTTTTTCCCCCGCACGTCTGCGCTTTGTTTCCCGACCGAAAATAAACGTGACACTCTCGCCCACCCGGAAATCCGCTCAAATTCAACCAATCACATGACGACTTAGACACTGCTGAGGTGTTTCCAGAAAAGTGTACCATATGAATCAGACGTTCAGCCAACGCTCCGTGGGTGTGACGTCTGAGGCTGAGACTATCTCCTCCCTGGTCATTTTAAACATGCGGTAGATTAAAAAACATGGTCTGGACCCTGCTATCTTCTCAAACTTTAGGCCAATTTCTAAAATCCTTGAGAAGACTGTTTATTGTCAATTAATGTTTTTTTGGAAGAGTATAATATGTTAGAAGTCTTCCAAATCTGGATTAAAAATTTTATATAGTACGGAAACAGCACTTTTTATGCTATTTTTTTAGCCACTGATTCGGGTGATAGAGCCATTTTGGTGCTTTTAGATTTAACCGCTGCATTTGATACAATGGACCAAGGAGTCCTGCTCGCACGTCTCGAGCAGTGGGTGGGTATCAGGGGCTCTGCTCTGGAATGGATTAGATCGTACTTGACAGATCGAACTTTCTGTGTCAACCATGGCGACTCTGTGTCATCTGTTGCCCCTCTTGTGTGTGGTGTCCCCCAGGGTTCAGTTCTTGGCCCTCTTTTCTCTTAGTATTTGCTGCCCCTTGGATCCATTATTAGGAAGCATGGCATCTTTTTTCACTGTTATGCAGATGACACCCATATTTATGTGCCCCTTGAAAAGGGTAATAACCACGTAACTCATTTACTTAAGTGCCTTGAGGATATGAGGGTCTGGATGGCTCTGAACTTTTTAAACTGTAATGATAAGAAGACTGTATGTTAAACTGACTGTTACAAATCTTGGATTTAAGGTGGACCCGGATCTTAGATTTGACAGCCAGATCAAATCAGTAGTTCAATCGTGTTTCTTCCAACTGAGACAGATGGCAAGAGTAAAATCTATTCTTCCAAGAAAGCACTTTGAAACGGTAATCCATGCCTCTGTGACCACTAGGTTAGATTACTCTAATGCACTATATTTAGGGGTTAGTGTGTCCTCCATCTCTTGTCTTCAGATGGTTCAGAATGCAGCAGCTCGTCTCTTAACGGCCTCGCGTAAATTTGAACATATTTCCCCCATATTAGCTTCACTTCACTGGCTGCCCATTCGCTTTAAGATAGATTTTAATATCCTTTTATTTACTTTTAAGGCCTTAAATGGTCTTGCTCCCCACTACCTCGCTGAACTTCTCCATTTTTATACCCTTACTTGTACTCTCAGATCAGCTGATCATCTGTCCTGAGTATGCCTGAAGATGAATCGGAACCTTAGAGGGGAACAGGCCTTTGCTGTTGCAGCCCCGAAATTCTGGAATAGGTTGCCTTTGCATATCAGACAGGCTTCTTCTGTTACAGATTTTAAATCTCTTTTAAAATGCCTCGTTTTTTTCCTTGGCCTTTAACATTGTCTGAGACGCTGATTCCTTATAACGTGAAATGTTATGGTGTTTGTTTATCTTTTATATCTATGTTTTGCTTTTGCTTTTTTAGATTATGCTATTTAGGTTTTTACATCTTATATTATGTACAGCACTTTGGTCCTTTCGTGTTTACAAAATAGTGCTTAACAAATAAAGTTGGATTGCTTGGCATGCTGAATGTTTTGATATTTTTACTTTTAAAGGGAAAAACTAAATGTATACATTATTGCAAAATCCTCCTAAACAATCTTTATCAGCTTCATTTTACTTTATTAATGCAAATACAGTCAAAGAAAGGAACTGAATCAAAATTGCATCCCAAAGAGGCAGATTAAGGTGGATATCATGCATAGGATTGTATAACGCAAATTCTTTTTCTAATGAGGAAAATGTCAGACTTTAAGTAAAACCATAACACAAGTTGCAAAATTTGAAACATAAGAAACAAAATTCAGTTCCTCCTCTAACTGGGGAGCTGTCATTATTTGTTGAATGGTGACAAGCATCTGAAAGGATTCTGCTTAATTAGATCTAAATCATGATTGAGGGTGTTTATGTTTAATTTGACTCAAGTTCTACATTGTATCATCTGTACAAAATAAAGCTCAAAGCTCAACTCATTATGATACATTTTTTGCAGTATCCTTTTTCCCTTGCAAATCCATCTTTAGTATGATTTCCAAAAGCCTTTTTTTGCCTTCTGCTAACAGTAGCTGCAGGAACTTAAATTATTTATTGACTTTATTTTAACAGAACCCGGGGCAGTCATATTTGATTTTTTAAATTTGCAGGACTAGTCTATGAGGGATTATAGTCTTTGAGTAAATGCGTTTGTCATCGACCCCCATTCTCGCTGATGTACGTTTACAAAAGATTTGTAAATCTTCTTTATCTATGAAATTCTAACGAAGCCGGTACAAGGTACATGGACTGAATGTAAGTGACACTTGATTCCATTTATGTTATTCATGAAATACAGACAACAGAAAAAGGACCGGGCTTTCTAAACTCTCCAGGCTGGTTGGATGTTTGATGCATGTAAATTACAATGTTTGTTCAAGAAAACAGCGATATTTAAAGCACTCTCCTACAGGACTGTCTAAGTCTCTCTTGACACAGAAATAACCAAGCAGTGTAAGAGCGGGAACCAAAAGCAATTTCATTCTGACAAAGCGAGATATTCGTATAGACCATGTCATATCAATGCATAACAATCCCTATTTTTCATACAAATGTCTATGTTTGATAAATCGTTCCGTTTGAGTGCATACAGTTCAAATAAACATTTTCACATAAATAGTCATATTTTGACACTGAAAAATTGAAAGGTTTTATGCACGCCTAAAGGCTGAAGAAGACCAGAAGGTTGACGTAACACAGACGCAACATTAAGGTTGTTGCCTGCGGACATTATTAGGATTATAAGAGGGCTTGAGGCATGAAGCGTTCAGACCCACAAAGCCAGCTCACCACATTACATGCTCGCTAGCTCTGACCGCTCGCAAATCCGTAGCTTTACTTTTTTCTTTTAATTAAACCACTGAGAGCAAAATTAATTTCTCCATATTTTTCGAGGTGATTAAAATGAGGCGTGGAAAGCATAGAAATACTGTATGTCAGAAGGAGATTCTAAGCCATTGCATGCGTTCGTATTGCGTGTACAAATCTCACCCTGGTATTTTTAAGACTTCCAATGATGTAAGTTCATCTCATGCAAAAGAGCTTGAGAAAATGTGTAATAGAGCTGCATGTGTGTCAGTCTCCTCTGTAAAATAGACAGGTGTGGAAACAAGTTTGTGCATGTTCGTGTAATGGGGCAGTAGGGTGGTCTCGATAGGTGCTTAGGTGAATAGACAACACATAAATTATCCAATAGGCAAATGTGCAATTTCATTTTTTTAAATGCCCCCTTTGGTCGGTATTTATGATATGTTCATTGCTCTGCATTTTTAATTTCCCTGTGGGAAGAAAAAATCCTCCATATCACAAGCAGCGATTAGAATACAACTCACATCTGCTTCCACATGGCAGCTGCTCTCTTGATTTGGATCTAAATCAACCCATACATACTAAAACACCAAGCTTTATAAATCACTGCTAAGCATCCAGTAGTGCCCTAGCTAACTGTTACACAATCTTACCGTATGGTATTGTCAACTCCCATTATTCTCAGGGTTGACAATACATGTTAGTCATACACAAACCCTTTTCACTACTTTCTTTCCATATGTCTCTGCCATTTTTAGGTCTATCTTGTTTTTAGGTGAAAGAAATGTATGTAAATATTATCATCAGTTTCCAGTTGGTTATTTTGTTAAAATAGGTCAAATAAAATAAAATTAAAATGTAATTTTATATATA
>JAUMHQ010000059.1:17983786-17996669 GCA_032361165.1 Enteromius paludinosus
CTGTTTGCTCTATAAGCAAACTGCAGGGGATCCAGTAAGGGTCCAGTGAAGTCCTTCAGATAATCCAACACCAGTCTCAAACGATTTCATGACCACAGACGTTAGAGCTACAGGTCTGTAGTCATTAAGCCCAGTAATTTTGGGTTTCTTTGGGACAGGAATGATCGTGGAGTGTTTGAAGCAAGATGGGACTTCACACAGCTCCAGTGATCTGTTGAAGATCTGATTGAAGATGGGTGCCAACTGGTTGTTGATTCTCCACAGTGCTGGGGGATGGTGTCTTGTAACTGGTGATTTTACTCAGACTTTTCCACACGGAAGCTGTGTCACCCGAGGAAAACTGAGTTCTTAGCTTTTTGGAATAATTCCTCTTTGCCACTCTGAACTCCTTTTCCAGTGTGTATTTGGCCTGTTTGTACAAGACTCTGTCCCATTCGTGCGAGCATCCTCTTTGACCTGACGAAGCTGGCTGAGTTTTGCAGTGAACCATGGTTTGTCGTTATTGTATGTTAAATGAGTCCTGGTAGGAATGCACATATCCTCACAGAAACTGATATATGATGTTACACTCTCTGTGAGCTCGTCCAGATCGTTGGCAGCAGCTTCAAAAACAGACCAATGAGAGAGGTCGAAGCAGGCTTGTAAATTCTGCTCTGCTTCATTGGTCCATCTTTTTACAGTCCTTAATACAGGTTTAGCTGATTTCAGTTTCTACCTGTAGGTCGGTATGAGATGAACTAAACAATGATCAGAAAGCCCCAAAGCTGCTTGTTGGACAGGGTGATATGCATCCTTTATTGCGGTTTAGCAGTGATCCAGTATATTACGGTCTCTGGTGGGACATGTAACATGCTGTCTGTATTTTGGCAGTCCACGTGAGAGATTCACTTTATTAAAGTCCCAGAGGATGATTAAAACAGAGTCCTGGTGTTGTCGCTCAGTCTCTGTGATGAGATCAGCGAGAATCTGTACAGCTGTGCTCACGTGCGCTTGCGGAGGGATGTAAACACACACAAGAATGAACGAGCAAAACTCCCACAGCGAGTAGAAAGGCTTACAGTTAATAAAGAGTGCTTCTAGATCAGAACAGCACATCTTCTTTAACACAGATACATCTGTACACCACCTTTCGTTGATGTAGAAGCACGTTCCACCGCTGCACGATTTCCCCGTTGATTCTGCGTCGCAATCCACTCTAAACTGCTGAAAGTCCGGCAGACTTAACGCACTGCCTGGAATGGCGCCGTTCAGCCAAGTTTCCGTGAAACACAAAGCAGCAGAGTTTGAAAAATCCTTGTTGATCCGGGTGAGCAGAAGAAGTTTGTCCGTTTTGTTGGGAAGAGAGGGGAGATTCGCCAGATGGATGCTAGGCAACGCCGTTCGAAATCCTCGCTGTTTGAGTTTCACGAGTGCTTGAAAAGCCTGAAGTGCTTGAACAGCTAGCTAAAATGTTCAGCAAAATGTCTGAGTAATCAGAATCTGGTAAAAGATTTTTTTGAGTGTTCTGCCGAATGATCAGCAGTTCATCCCTGGTGAAACTGATGGTGTTTGATAAACAAATAACAAGAAAAACGAACAAAAACAAGACAAACACTTGAGAGCTGAGCACAGAAGCTGCCATGGTCGGTGCCATCTCAACTGAATGCCAATTGAGAGTAACAATTGAATTGATGTTCAAAAAAGAAAAGCTGCTTATAATACAGAGGAACAAATGGTTAAGCTTGGTTTACTGAATATCAGACTCTTTCTACTAAATCACTTTTTGTAAATCATTTGATGTATGATCATAACCTAGATTTGCTCTGCTTGACAGAAACCTGGCTAAAACCAGATGAATACATTCCTTTAAATGAGTCTACACCCCAAGATTACAGCTATAAAAATGAGCCACGTCCGAAAGGCAAAGGAGGTGGTGTTGCTACAATTTATAGCAATATTCACAGTATTTCTCAGAGGGCAAGCTTTAAATATAATTCGTTTGAAGTTATGGTGCTGCATGTAACATTATCTAGAGAAATGTGATAGTTATAAATCCCCTGTGGCGTTTGTACTGGCTACTGTATACAGGCCACCAGGGCACCACACAGTCTTTGTTAAAGAGTTTTCTGATTTTCTGAGTTATTACAGGTTGCAGATAAAGTCTTAATTGTTGGTGATTTTAATACCCATGTTGATAAAGAAAAAGATGCGTTAGGATTCTTAGATATTTTGAACTGTATTGGGGTTAGACAACACATATAAGGACCAGTGATGCATGGGATGACCCGAAATGATACAGTATATATATATTTACACTAATACAAAGAATACGCTGGTCTATGACTACAAAATCATACTAAATAAATAGATAGGCTACATATACTGATATCAGCATGCTTCAGGTGTTTTTTGTGTGTTTGTTTTGTTTTTTAGTGAACAAAAACATGCTGCATGGATAAACCTGGAGGACATTAACTCCAGTCTCTTCAAACTGTTCACCAACATCAACTACACTGATATTCTCTGGTAAAACAAGCTCCCTGAATACTGATGGAGGTTATTTTTTCTTGAATTCATGGAAAGAAGCAGCAAACACTCAAATATCAGGTATTTACAGGGTTCACAACATCACTCTGTTCTCCTATTTAATAATGTTCAGTGCTTTGCTACAATCTGTATTGTTAAAAGTGCTATATAAATAAAAGTGATTGATTGATTGACTACCCTAGTTGGTGCACCTTGGAAGAATTCATTGCCCCTTTTTTTCTTTGCACACTAACACCTTTGCGTATATACACAGAACAAGACGGGTATATTTAGGAGAGGTGCCTTCAGTATTTAATGGGACTATTAACTTCAGATGCACCTCATCACACACTGCCAACCCAATTTGTACTGTGCTGCAACTTTTTCGTGCCCATTTCAGTCTGGAGCCCAGATGCAGGGTGGCATTCAAAGAGATGTGGCAGAGAAAACATGAGGAGGGGTTATATACAGAAAACCTTGCATACATCATTTGGACACGCACAGTTTATTTTAGTTAGTTAGTGACCTTTATGTAACAAAGATAAAACTCAATCTATAGGGATTCGGTGATATTAAAATTAAGGCCTTTTTGATTCAAATGTTATGGCTGACAACCAATAAATATTGAGATAAATAAACAATAATTTAGTATTTAAATTCCATTCTATAATATTGTGTAAAATTTGTAAATATAAAAATATTAAACTTATCTCTATATAACAAAGCAGACATTGTATGTTCAATGTTCACTTTATTTGTAGCATGTTATCTTGCTTTTATTTGAAATCAGTTAATATAGAATTTAAATAAATAAAGTCTTTTTACCCCTTATTTTTTCCCCTACATTGTGTTATGTTAAACAGCTTTAAATTACTTTTCCCCCACATAAATCTTAACCCCACTCACCATCATGACAATCCAAAAACCGTATTTATTACAACTTTGCAAATTTATTAAAAAGGAAACACTGAAGAAATTATATTGCACAAGTCTTCATACCCTTAACTCAAAACATTTAGTCTTTTTGGTTATTATTAAACAAGCTTTGCACATCTGCACTTCTTTTAGATCATCTCAAGCTTGGTCAGATTGTCTGGGGATCATCGGTGGACAGCCATTTATAGGTTCATAGTTGTCTGATTGGCTCCAAGTCCCAGTTCTGGCTGGGCCACTCGAGGACGTTCGTAGAGCTGTCCCTAAGCCACTCCTGCATTGTCTTGGCTGTACGCTTAGGGTGATTGTCATGATGGAAGATACATTTACAACCCAGTCTGAGGTTCTGAGTCCTCTGAACTAGGTGATCATTAAGCACATCTAAATTTAGCTGCTTTCAGCTTTCCATCTTCTATGATCACTTCCCCAGTCCCTGCTGCTGAAAAACATCCCCAACTGCATGACCACCATGCTTCACCACTGGAATGGCATTACACAGCTAATAAGCGGTGCTTGGTTTACAATTAAGGAAACTGTGGTTCATTAGACCATAGCCAGAGTCATTTGGGTGTATTTTTGTAAATTCCAGTCAGAATTTGATGTATCTTTACTGAGGAGAAGCTTAAGTTTGGTAACTTAGGTCACAAACCCAGATTGGTGGAGTATTGCAGTGATGGTTGTCCTTCTTTAAGTTTCATTACATGTTAAGTAAAACATTTCAAAAAGCTTTTTGTTTTAATTTTGATTATTAGAGCTTACAGCTCATGAAAGTCCAAAATCCAGCATGTCCGTTAGAACAATTTCCATTCAGCAGATATATATATATATATATATATATATATATATATTTGTTTGTTTGTTTTTGTTTTTTGAACCACCATCCCTTTTATAAAACATTTTATACTAAATAAATTTATACTTTCACTAATTGTGGAAACATTCACTTCAGTGTTTTTTTTTGTTTTTGTTTTTTGGTGAAGTTGTTGTTGTTAATTGATCTGTTTTAGGCCACTAAACATAAAAACCAATAATCCATAGCTTAAACATATAATCAAAATCAGTGTGATATCTCATTGAATTCCATTAATTGGCTTTCAGTGGCTCGAGTGTTCATGTGTATCTCAAGTGTGTGTGCCCTACTGACTGCAGATCTACTCATGCACTTTACTGCACTGCAGAGTCCCCGTGGAACAGATCCAGGAGTTGTTTTCAAGACACACAAACGCACATACGCATTTGAAGCTGCAGAGCATAAAGATGCCTGGTGTTAAACATTCACCCACACACACTTGACTCTCTTTCATGGTTCTGGTTCTTTACCAACACACAGACATGCATACACACACACACAATGTGCATCCTCCACAGAGTGTTCAGGTCTGACTCCTACGTTCGTGTCTGCTTGAGGAGGTGATTTGCATGTATTATCTCGGACGTTAAACACTGCAACTACAAGGTCTCGCATTTCATTTTTCTCTCGCAGACAACTAATAAACCATTATTTTATACGAGGTAGTTAGGTTCAGGTAACAGGAAAGAAGATACACCCACTCCCTTGTCGAATCCTTTTTCTGGACGCTCTCATTTCTCGCTCTCCGTTTTATTTCTCTCTCTCGCTATTCCTGGAGGGGAGCCTGAAATTTCTTGCCCGTCTCCTGCTCGATCGTACTGTCAGCTCATTTCTCAGAGGCCCTCTGGGGTGCCCGTTGGGATTGGAACTACAATACCCAGAATTCCCTGAGGGAAACTGTTCCACAGAGGCTCCATGATAGCACAGGATGACACCCAAGAGATATACAAAGTGGGATCTGCATGCACACATAAACAGGCAAACCGGTAGGGGGATTGGAGTTTGTTTTGTGCTTCTCGCTTACAGGCACTAACCTTCATGCTGGACCAGTGGCCTTTTCATGTTTCTGTTTTATGGTTCAAAACGGTGTGTGTTTCTTAAACATTTGATTTGCAAAGAATAGGTTCAACAACCGCCAAAGGGTGTTTTGGTGAGGCAGCGAAAGGCATAGTGAGGTGTGGAACCGATCCGCATGATACCATCATACGTGACTGAGCTTTTCTTTCAACAAGAAAGAGTAGAGGTCCTCTCCTGCCAAAGCAAACCTGAAGGAACAAACATTCACATAAAAGACATGGAACAGGGATCGATGGGAGGTGCTGGGTGCCTAGCACTTATAGATGCAACACACCAAGTAGTCATTTCAAAATTATTTGGAGAGAAAAAGTAGCGAAGGCAAAAAAAATTTAAATACGAGCAAAACAAAAGAAATAGTGTGGGTGTGCACGAGTCAACAATTGCCTGAATAAAGTCGAACAAAAGGGCAGTGGGCAAAACGCACTGCCTTCCTGTTTGATATGTAATTACAAAGATTTCTGCAAAAAGCGAGGTGAGGAGAACGTTTTTGAGAAAGGCCAGTGTAAAACGGCTCTGACAGCGAAGATCCAGCTGAAAGCTTCAAAATAATTGTATTTCCCCTACTTTATAGCATGCACTCAAACAGAGTAGGAAATTCATTGGCATCTGATTAAATGTAGAGAAAGGCTCTAATTGTTCTTCGTTCATCCTCACCGCTTCCTGCTGCGCTTCGACCTGCTCACTAGGTGTGCTATTTCTAGAACGTGCCATGTGTGTTTATTCTGAGAATTGAGTCTCATAAGAATTTTTCTGCAAACTTGTTTTAGCTTTGTCTGCTAAAGACCTAAAAAGCTTTGCATGTGAACCGATTCGCCCTCAAATTTCACAACAAATAACAAGCTTCTCTGAAAACTTTTGTCTTCCCCTGTGCCTTTTCCCCTGTTTATCTTTCCCTGTAAGTCTTTCATCAGGACTCACTATCACCACAGGGAGATTTCTTTGTGGTTTTTGAGCATGATGCAACAGTGTGTGTTTTTGTGCGCCATCTGACACTTCACAGGGTGTCATTTCAGTTGTGTGTATTGCAAAAGGGGTGTTAGGGGGCGAGATATAAGGGCGCACCCCTGGGAAATGAGCAGTGTGCTCCGAAAAATCAGCTTCCCCCATCCTAGCACGGCCGCGGGGGAATCCTGAGCTCTTCAAAGTGTGTGTCGTGGCAGCAGGGGAGCGAGGTGGAAAGCAAGAGGAAGATAGAGGACTGCTGGAGATCATGGCAGTGCATTAAGAATCATTTAAAAGTTACAGACGTGAGGGGGGCTCATCTCTGTCTCTCTCCTGCTGCTCTTGCTCGTTCCAGCTCCCCGTAAGCCAACATCACACGGCCTACTCGACACATCCGACATGCAGTGAATGGAGCTGCCAAACTGGCCGAAAATAGAAAAACGCAATTACATCAGATTCCGAGGCAATAGTTCTGTGCGTGAGCATGAACTGGCTGTACTCACTGATCTCTCTCAAAACCAATGCATGTACCTTAAGCATGGCAATTTTCATTACACATTTTTTTAATTCCACGTCTCTGAATTTCTCCAATTACTATAGGTGGAGATAGGCAACTTACTTTCCATATCAGTGAGTTCATCTGTAATTAACTCTCTAAATTTCTACTTTTAATAACGGAACAAGTCGAATTTAGGGGAAATTAATGAGAATAAGGGAACATTCTGAGTAGTTTCTTCCAGAGGATTAGAATTCCCATCATTAATAACCTCTAGCCTTCATCTGTACTACTTTCACCATCATGGCTCACCATTTCCAGGCCATTTTCCAAGCCTCTTAACGCCTTGTAATTGGTCCTGATCAATGATTTTGCGTACGAGACTGATGCATTTAGATTTGCTGAATTTTTCCAATTCACATCACAGCTCTTTTGCCTTTAGCAGTGCGTCTTTTCTAAGAGTGAAATGGAGCTTATGTGTGACATCAATGAAAGAAGAGCGAGGGAGAGTGAGGAGTGACACTTTAGATTTGACTGAAAAGGTACAAAGAGGGCTGTGTTAATACATCAGGTCTCATCTAGTTATGAATAAGTGACAGCAAATGTAACTTGTGTTAAAGCTAGCTGAAAGGGTGCATGCTTTCAGAGCGATTGCCAGGTTAATTACAAGGCCAGATTTGACTATGCTCGCATCCGTGCGTTGCTGACAGGACTTACTTTTTGTTTATGAGCTGCGAGGTATCCATGGACTCTCTCGGCCCTGAGGAACGGTGTGCTGTGAACGGAGAACCTCACATCCAGAGTCCTGTGCCGGACTTCCACCAAACTGAAAATGTTGACGTCATCTGCCCCCACTGACAGCATGTCTGACAGGAAGTCACCAAGCAGCTCGTATCTGCTCTTCAGATTGCCACGGCGTTCCACAAACTCTGTGGCGGAGATGTCTGTCAGAGACATAAATGCACGACACATAAGGATAACAGAAGCATATGAATTTTTCCTAAGCTACAAGAACTCAAGAACATGAAAAAAAAAAAAAAAACAGCACCATTCTCGAACTGAGGTGCAGAGCTCATGAAAAATGCATGGTCACGTTTTTTTCTTGTCAACACATCTCCTTGTCATTAAGTGAGGTTAGTGCCTGTCAGCGGCTGTTCGCACAAACTCCAGCTGACATGCCATGTCAAAAAGTCTAGGACGAGAGCTCAAACTACTGCATGTGGCAAGTCTTTGTCACCTTGGTAATGGGTGCCTGTGCTTTGCGGTCACGGTTCCCGACACGTCATGATGAAGCTGGCCACGGCTTTTCAGGTAAACTGTGACAATTCAGCAACCATCTGACCATCGATTTTCCTGTGCTGGAGGTGTGCTTTCCTCCAAACACCCAATGGACTGTTCTAATTGGGAAGCTTAGCCTACAGTTTGGGACTGTGAGGGTGGTTGAACGGTGGCCCCAGGGGAGGTGTTAGACCGACTGAGAGAGATCCCAAGCTCAGTCTGTCCCCAGGCTAAATCGGTGTCCCTTGGGAACTGTGCTGAAGAGTGGCAGGGGTGTCATAACTCTCTTTGACACTTCACAACTCACATGTTTGTGGAAATTGGGGGATAGTTTACAGTGACATGGAAACATGCTCTGGATTTCGACTTTCCTTTGTGACCCCTCACCCTTAGGAAACTATATGAGGTAATGCTATGGTTATAGACGGGCTACAAAAAGCATGGGAACAATTCATATTTTGATATTCCAATTTTCAACTAGACATTTTAAGCCTAAGTGAAATTGTAAATTAGTTAACTAGTAGACTGTCTGCTTATTATATTGTAAAAGCTTGTTTTGATGATCCCTTAATAGACATTTTATTGACTATAAGTAATTTTGAAACTTATTTTACCAACCCTAAGTTGACACTAATAGGTCAAAAACATTTCAGAAAACCTTCCTAATAAAGTGTTATGTGTGTGTATAAGTTTATATAGAGTAAGGTTTATTCACAAGAAATTGATACATTTATTCAGCACGGCTGCATAAAACTGATCAAGTGATAGAAAATATTACAATGTACACTTACAATGTTGCGAAAACATATTTATAATAAATTTTGTTCTTCTGAACTTTCTATTTAGAAAATAATTCTGATAAATCCACACATAATTAATATTTTACATTTAAGAAATATTTTCAACAGTGATGATAAAGATAATTTTTTCTTGTACAGCAAATCAGCATATTACAATGGATGATGTGACACTGAAGACTGGAGTAACGGCTGACAAAATTTCAGCTTTGCTACAGCAAAAATAAATTACATTTTAACATGTAATAGAAAACGGTAATGATATTTCACATATACTGACTATTGACTAATTTTGGCCAAATAAATTCACCCTTGGTGAATATAAGACATTCTTTTAAAAATTAACTCTTGCTGACACTAACCTTAAGAACAGTAGAGTCCAATTTACTTTTCAATTGTATAAGCTTTAATCTACTTCAAATAATTGGAAAAGAAAATGACGGGTGCAAATACAATCAGTTCAACATACCTTAGTGTTTTTCCAAGGTTTTTATTATTGTTCTTTTAAATTAGCTGAAATATTTTCCATGCTGACAGCTACATACTGTCTGTCGTCAAATGTGGCGTCTTTCTGTGCTAAATTCTTTAACATAAGCTGTGTTTGTGTTCTTTTCTCTTGCAACCCTACAGTATATCTAATGGTGGTTGTTCAGTTTTGTGTGCCGCACACACCTGAATATCTGTGAAATGAATCATTAGTGCTTGAAGACTGTCAATCATGGAGGTTTAGGTGGGGGAAAGGAAGGAAACTGTGATTAGCTTTGGGGGGTGCAGGAAGGGTGGCTGTCTGCTCCCATCAGGAACTGTGTGTGAAGAGGAGACTCATCGTGACAGCTGGGAACAGCCTCACACCTGGCTTTGATCCAAGCCCAGATCAAACCTTCCCACGGGCATTAAGCAAGGGATGTGCTTAACACCTTTTCTGGATGTTAAACACACACACACACACACGTTGGTTTTGTAGGGACTCTCAATGATGTTTGTTTTTTTATGCAATTGTCATGCGCATCTTTCAGTGAAGCACGGTTCTGTGATCAGGAGTAAATCTCCACCTGAAGACCAGAGGGCACTCTCGCGCAGAAACTCCATATAAAGAAGAAACCAGGAAATGGCCATTCATGGGTTCCAAAATCATCACTTCTGCTATGCTTGCCACCATATTTGTGTCTGATGTGACAATGAGCACAGCGCATCTACAGTATATGAGATTCAATATTAACAATACATTAACTTGTACTACCATTCCCTGATTACTTGTATATTTAAAACTGACATCAGTTCAAAGCCCTTTTGAATCAATGATTGTGTAACAAAATAACATTAGCTAGCTTACTACACAATCTGAATTTAATGTAAATTTAGCTAATATTAGCACAATTTATAATAAATCATTCTTTTAGACAAATTTCAGTTTGAATTGTGAATGAAGTTGCTCGATGAAAGCTGTAAACCTTGAAGAATCCTTTGCCAGCTGCTCCCGCTTCACAGCGAGCGAGACTAGCGCTAACGTGGTTCCTTTCTCCATCCAAGTTTTGGTCTCAGAAAGTCAATTTTACTTAATACAAACAATGTGATTACTGATCATGAGCCCAACATCCAGCAAGCCAACAAGACAAGCAGTCTACCTGAGGGAATATGTCTTTCACTTCTAGTATATCCTTAAACCCGGATTTCATTTTTGAAGCACACCAGCCCACACAAATTTCTCTTTCATTAAAAAAATAAGCTTTTTCATTTATTCATAGGCTACTTACTAACAACTTTCAGTTGTTATCCTTTCAAAATGTATGCCTTATGTTTGTAGCCTATGTATTAAATTACTACATCATCTATGCAGCCAGACAATATAATCTTACAATAATGAAATCGCGTAGCTGTGTAGTAAATGCTGTTCCACCTGAAAGCAGGTGATGGAGATTAACTGCTAACTGGCTTTACTGGCAAAATGGGCAAACAATCGCGATTAATTGCTTTCAATTAATCGTGCAGTCCTAGCTACATACTTTTTAAGCCTTTTGAATTACGGGGCATAATCAATGTCCTCAAAAAATAACCTTAAAAAAATGTAATACAACTGTCATACCATGTCATTAAAAAAATTGTGTCCCTGTAAACAACAAAAACTAGTACACACACACACACACATATATTTCTAAACTGTGTGTGTGTGTATTAGGGATGCCCCAAGAATCATCGGCCTATATGTAATGTGCGTTTGTCAGTAAAGCCGGTCCTGTAAGCAGCGGTAAATGCCATCAGGTGCATGATTTCACATTGAGCCGTATATACTACACACATCCGTTATTCCCCGACGAGCTGCTTCTAAGAGGATACCACAACAACAGGGGCAATGGTGCCACATACAGCATGTATGCATAATTAATGAACAAAGTAAAAATATAAATGTGTTATAAAGACATGTATACAAATAAGGTGCACTTCTAACACAAATGAAACCCAATCTCAGACAAATAACCAAAGCAAATTATTATACTTATACACAGATATGCAAAAAAGTCCCGTTTGGGAGGAAAACTCAGGGTTACCTGGGAGATGAGAATCAAAACATGAGAGTTTTTTATTTTTAAGTCCAGTATAAGTTCCAAGTAAGTCCAAACTGGCTAAGCAGTCACAAGCCTCAAAAGTTCAACCTAAAAAAGCTTTTCATGTTGTGTGTCCCGCAGAATGTGGGAGTTTATGTAGAAATGTGTTTATGTGTGTGCCCTGTTTGTGTACAGGCAGAGCAGAGGTTATAAGAATAAGCTTGTGTGAGTTTGTGAGCACGTGTTTGGTTATCTCCATGAGCTAACATGGGTGTCTAAAGAACTGAACATACTTTCCCTCATATTTCACTTTACAATCAGTTCACTTCCCGAGATGCACAGAGCAAGCTATAATCTCAAAGCAGCAGCATTAAAGAGGCCTTACGACTCTCCATTGCCTTCAACATTTGCTCCTGAAATGGGATTTCAAATGTCAAGGAGGTAGTAAATAGTGCGAAAGTCGAACATTCAGTTAGCCCAGAATTCAATGCATGTTGAGACAGGGCTCCAGGGAAATAAACAGCGTAAGTATTTGGCAAGAACATTAACCCATACCTCTATTGACTGATGTCATTTTCATGTGCATTTTAAATAATGCCTGAAGTACTGACAGATGCTGACGGCCACTTCTGAAACTAAACACCTTGTTGTTTGTTTTTTTGCTAAACTGTAGTATTTCTAGGAACCATAAAACTCCTGAGGTGTTAAAGATAAAAGTCCCAACTCCCTAAAGGATTCAAGGTGACTGAGTATGAAGCAATTCCAACATGAGGATAATGTACAATTTGGCAAATACTGCGGAAAACCAAATCAAAACAACATAAAATATTTATATCACCTATCAACATAAATGCAAGTTATTTCTCTACAATCACAATTATTTTACTATGAACACTTCCAGATAAATCAGTCATTGCAGTAATACAATTCATTGCATTAATCATACAAAATCCCAACGAGCAAATACATTACCACTTCGATACTGCTGTATGGTAGTTTGGATTTTTATCGTATAACGCATGTTCATATATTTAGTTTTTTTTTGTAAAACTATGTGATAGGGCAGGCAATACCCTATAATTATTAGACATAATTAACTGGCAGAGATTTGTCAGCCAGTAGAGATTTTGATCTATACTCTCTATAATGGTTATTTGCTCATGTGATGTTGTTGTACTTTGTAGTCATAAGAAATATATGTGCAGGTTCAACATGCACATGCTATCTGACAGTCTGTTTGTGAATGTTGTCAGAGAGGTGCATGCATGTTATTTTAGTTGTTTCATAGGCCTTGAATGGTTAAACAAACACACACACACACAGCACACACTTGTATCTGTTAAAACAACCGTCTTAGCAAGTATCCTCATAAATACAGTGATTAAAGGGATAGTTCACCCAAAAACGAAAAATTGATGTTTATTTGCTTACCCCCAGGGCATCCAAGATGTAGGTGACTTTG
>JAUMHQ010000059.1:17996769-18014329 GCA_032361165.1 Enteromius paludinosus
AAATGACTACCAGACTGCCACGGTTAAAGTTAAAAATCTTTGTTTGTGTTCTGCTGAGGAAAAAAAGTCACCTACATATTGGATGCCCTGGGGGTAAGCAAATAAACATCAATTTTTCCTTTTTGGGTGAACAATCCCTTTAACAAAAAAAATATGTGTAACAGTATATTTGTGTGTACTAAGTGACAGTAGTCTAATGCTCTCATCCATGTTAATCAAACAACAAATGAGATATAATCTGTCACTGCTCTTTGACTAAACCACTGTTACTAAAAATATATATATATATATATATATATATTAGGGCTTCACGATTTGGCAAAAATGTCACATTGTAATTATTAAGGTCAAAATTGTGATTTGCGATTGCGATACGATAAACGAGTGGTACTGTGTGACTCAACTTGCTTGTTTTGAGGGAAAATGCACACACAGATAACTAATAATGCTGAAATCTGTATTTCTCAACTGAGATACAGTGTAATCTAGCAACAACTATAAATTAACAATGTTTTCAAATTAAAACTAAATTGTAGGCTACAAAATTAAATAACATTAACATAATTTACACAAGTTTTTGCCCAAACCAAAATTAAACTAATAAAACTAGAGGCATTTGTTAGTTTTAAGATTAAGTTTTCAATTCAATTATTCAATCCAAATACACTTTATTGTTGGAATTCTTTCCACAAATTTGTCTTGGATCTCAAAGCTTAACCTATTCAATCTAGCATCTGCATTCCAGCCTTCTGTTGCCTGGCAAATGTAATATTTCTTATTCAAAATGTGAGTTCAGACATTGTTTTTCCTGACAGGCTCTGCTATTTTTTCAAGTTTTCATAAAAACTTTGCTCAAGTTTGTTGTGTATAGACAGTCTCATAACAAAGTATGCTGAAAATGACATAAATCAAAGCACACAGTGTTCAGAGAAGAACGCTGGAAAATATGACAGAAAGATGCTTGTCTATTGACTAATGCAGTACAAGCGTGCAGTGTAACGGTACATTCACACGGGCGTCAGCGCTTAAAGGAAGGCATGGCTGAAGTTTGGCACTGACGCCATGGTCATAGCAGCGTGAGCCAATGAAATTAGACAGTTTGCTGCTCTTGAACAGGACGAACGTGATTGGCTGCTGCCTGGCTGCTGTATTTGCATAGAACGATCCTGATTGGCTGACGCTTCCGTTGAAGGCGCTTCACTGACGTTGCTCGCAGCAGAAGTAAAAAAATTCTCAACTTCTGCTGCAAGCAACGCCAATGAAGCGCCGCCAATGGACCCACAATGCTTTTCTGCAAAGCTTGGCGTCACCCATTCAAAGTCAAGAGGTGCGTTCGATTTCATGCAGCGCTGCAAGAAATCGGCTGCCGCCTTACAAAACAATGCATTCTGGTAAGATAATTTGCCTGACTTGTAGCCACCTTTCGATCACATGTGCCATCAAAGTACCGTGAGAGCAAAACGAGAGCAATCGCACAGGTCAGGCGCTGCAGTTGCTCAAAATCGGCTGCCAAAGCCTTGATGACGACACACTTTATTCTCATCGGTCAGATTATGTGACGACAAGCACGATGTGTGCTGTGTGTTTTTTTCTTAAAAAGTTCCTGTATGTAATCAATCGTTAAATATATCTGATATTCAAACAATACATTAATTATGAAAATGAAGATTAGGCGATATGGTAAATATATATGGCGTGGTCTGCCATAATGACGTTGATTCAGCATACTACGGAAACCTATAAGTGTCCGACCTGGCGGCCGTCTCTTTACTCCTCCCCGACTGTGCCAGTGACAGGCTAGTGTAGCGCATCTCGAACACACCTAATGGGAAGCGTTGACGCTGGCGCCCCATGTAAACGTACCGTAAAACCGTGCGAACTTAATTTGTGCGAACTGCGCTACAGGATGTCTTGCATCTTTGCATTAGGTGTGTTCGAGATGCACTACACTAGCCTGTCACCGGCTGGCGAGAGCAGCCCCTTGCAGTCGGGGGAGGATTAAAGAGACGGCCGTCAGGTCGGACACTTATAGGTTTCCGTAGTGTGCTGAATCAACGTCATTAACTCTTACACAATAAGAATATATATTTACCATATTACCATATTTTACCATATCTTCATTTTCATCATTAATGTATTGTTTGAATATCAGATATTCTATATAAAGATTGATTACATACAGGAACTTTTTAAAGGTTAAAAACACATTTTCCACATACTGTATTGATTCCCCTCTAAGCCCCGCCTTTCTGAAATGAGCCTTTTTGTACAAAGCTCATCATTCTAAAAAGCAGAGGTGTGCTCTGATTGGCCAGCTATTCAGTGTGCTGTGATTAGGAAATTGTTGCATCCATGGGTACATAATTACTGTTTATAATGACTTATACTGTCTTTTTACGCATTACATCGTGTCACCTAACACCATGTCTGCATTTTTAATTGGAGAAATGACAAACAACACTCCTCTACACTGCTCAAAACTCAAAACGTTTGAATAGTCAGTAGCAGTTTCTGTAAATAATAAAACATAGTAACAAGAAGGGCCAAACTGTCCTTTTAAAGTTGAATATCTCTTTGGGTTTGACACTTTAGACTTTGCTTTAGGGATCTTATCTATGCACTAACAGCTCATGTAACAACCTAAAGAGAAAGGAAAACCTGAAATCGCACCACATGATGCATTTAAAGACTAAACAGAAATATGGGACAAATATCTAATTGCAGAGACCACAGTAGATTGTCTGATAAAACTATGAAAATGCAATAAAAGTAACTAAGATCTTGCTTTAATTTTGGATTGTCAGAGATTATAGAAAAAAGGGGCATTTCCATATACATATAAAAAGAAATGGTTAAGTTATTTGTGAAGTCGCAGTGAGCAGTAATAAAAACTACTTGCTGTTGTTCTATGCATGCCATAAATTCAGTTGCAATGTAGAAATCAAAGAAAAATCTCTTTATAGGCTTATGAGTTTGCTATTGGCTTAGATTTTATATTCTGTCTCTCCATCTCCCACAAGGACTTTTGCCCCAATTTAATAGTCTTGAAACTACAAAAACTTCTGCTATAGTCCATTTCATTTCAGCTTGGTCTTGTTTTCATTAAAACGCTGGCTGTCGTAATGTCACCAAAGTCAATAAGCCCATGAGTTTTACTGCCACGACATGGCACACAATCAACACAGATCCTGATTCCAGGCCCAAACCATCAAACTATTTTAATGTCTTTGATTGAAATAAGCAGTGGACACAGACTTGGCTCTGTATACAGAGTCTTAGAGCCTTTACAATTATTTCAGTTGAAAGTAACATTTACTGTAGCATTTACAGCACACTATGTACAGTAATCCATTCGCATTCCAAAAAGACTAAAGAATAATTTTATAGTAGGTAAGCTAAGGTTTCAGGCTTTTAGTTCTGCACAAATAAATGATGCATCAGAGCTGCCGTTGTCATAAAACTGAGCTTGCATCTTGCTTCTTGTTGACTGTGCATAAGTACCAATGCGTGAAAGAACTTATGTGCCTTTGCAGTATCAACGTGGCTATAGATGGTTAAACAGATGCATAAAAGACAAGACCAATATGGAATTATTAGGACACCATTATTTTATGAGACCAATAAATATGGATTATTCTATTTAAACCAAAGAGAAAAATTATCATACTTTAATTGTATTAAAATAATAACAAAAGCTATCTATAAAAATGGTAATCACCAAATGATGACAAAGTCTGAAACGGAATAATTTGCAGATAATTGAAGAGAGTAATAAATCTCAAGTGTAAAAGTTAGCACCTGATCAGCTGAAATGTCATTTTAGTGGCAAACAGCCCTATGTCATGTACTTGGGTCAAAAAAGTCAAAATCTCTGCATCACAAGAAATTCACAGAAGTGATTTTATGTCCATAGAAAGCATTTCTATTTTTTAAGGTCTCAAATAAGCATTAGGAGAATAAAATGTCGAAGTCTGGTTGAAATAATATTACATTTTGATTCAGTGTAACAATATTTATGTAAAAGTTCAAACAACATATCTATTCTGACTTACATAATAAAATATATAAAAGTTAAATTTTATTGGAAGCATATACAATTTTATTGTGTTTTAAATTAGTAAAACAATCTTACTGACAGAGGGCAAAACCTAGGCTAGTGGCAAATTTAAAAATGTAAAATTGCAATTAATTAGTATTTGGTGTTAAACTAATTCACATTTTAATGTGCCATTAATTCGATTTTTGTTGAAAATATGCCTGACAAGAATATACACTGAATGCCATGTTAGAGGGTAAATGTAGTAAATCCAGTGTACTACTTTGTAATACTGCTTTAACAATTTTAAGCAGTATTACACTTACTATTTTTATGGTTAAACCCTTGTCTGTCTTTGACCCACCTGCTAATCTCAAAGAAGCTGAGTTGTAGATGGCATCGTCCCGTAGCTCTCTTACATTCACCTTCACGCTAGAGACGGCATCTGGCCACACCCCATCTGACACTCGAACCTGAAACTCATAACTACCAGGAGGAGCGGTCTCCTTTATGATGAGGAACCCTGTCCGCTTGTTCAGGATAAAATAACTGTAGGCAGAAACAAATTAACAGGATTGAAAATTAATTGTCCAACTGGATATTTGCTTTACTGTTCTTGTAAATACAAAATATACAACTCTAAAACCTTTTTCAGAGAAGACCTAGCAAAAACCAACAGCCACTACATAAACAAAAAAAGCCAAAGTGTAAATCAAAGAGATCAACAAAAGCACAATCCACTGTCATTTGAAATGTGGCTTGAGTGAACGTTTTTCAAGAAATGGTTGGAGTGGAAGCTAAGGCATGATTCTGGGTTATGGAAAGGGAAAACCAGGGAATGCAGAAAATTAGAGGGTGAATTCTTGTGTTGAGAATGTTTTCTTTTATTGTGAAAGGCACTGAAATATAGATTTAACCTAATCTGAACTTAACAACTTCCAAAACTGAAAAGCACAAATTACGAGTCAACTCATGACCTTGTGAGCTTGCTGAATGTACATGTGCACAGAAACTCTATAGAAAGGATGAAAGCAAACAAATTTCAGTTACAAGCTAAAACATATTAAAGGGATAGTTCACCCAAAAATGAAAACTCAATTCATAAAGCCATTAATTACTCATGTCGTTCTAGACATGTAAGACCTTCATTCATCTTCGGAACACAAACACTTACAGTACTATGTTTCTGGACCTAGGATCATGTTAGGATCCTTGCTGTTTATGAAAGGCTCAGAGAGCTCTTGAAATTCATCAAAAATTTATTATTTTGTTTTCCGAAGATGAAAGGTCTTACAGTTTTTTTTTTTGTTTGTTTCCTAATATAATAAACATTTTGATCTATATTGTCTTTATGAGCATTCTCACAATATGCTGGGTGTACTGAAGGTTCTGAGAGAGCGAGAGCTCAGACGTGCTCAAGACATCTCAAGACTGGCCCTGTCAGGATCATCTTGTCATTGTATACACCATTCCAGTAAAGTGCACAGCATCAATAGAGAAGAGCAAGAGAGGAAGACAGATGCTGGGATGTGAGAAGAAAGGGTTTGACATTGCTCTTAGAGATCCCTTGACCCCTTTAAATAACACAAAAAGTGCAGGAAAACTGGGTAAGGTGCTGGGAGATGTGTATAAACATGCTAACCATGTGAAAGGGATGATGCAATGATGTGGACAGAAAGGAAAAAGGTGTTGAAAGAAAAAAGAGTAGAGAAGAACATAGAAAAAGGTCTCACTTAGGAACATGTCCCTCGAAGGCATACGTCTTGTTATCCCAGTCATCTGGATCTGGTGAGTAAACCTTCCCTAGTACATTGGTTGGCATTCTCCCTGTCATTATATAAAAACAACCTTGTGTCAAAACATTGCATGTGCATCAGGTTTCAGTATGTATAAATGCAAGCTTGTGTCTCTTGCAAAAATGTGTATACTGTATGCTTTGTGTGTGTGATAGAGAGAGACTGCAGGCATACAGCACTGTCCACAGATACTGTATATGTCTACTGACAACCGTAATCTGAAATACTTTATGTAATATACTGCATATATATATATATATATATATAAATAAAACACAGGGCTGTTATATGCTTGATTCTGGTCAGTTGATGGCAGTTAAAGTGTGCAGTTTTCCATAAAAAGCACAGCTACTGTATGAAGCAGTTCAAGGTATGTAGTCTGTATTACAGGTCCATGTCACTTCTACACATTATTTCAGTTTTTGTACTCCAAAAGCTTACAACAGCACATTAATTAAACCCACAAAGACACTGATCAAGAAAATACATATAACAGACAATAGGATCAAACTACAAACAATTTTCATGTTTTTCCAACTAAATGACCTTTTGTTACCTATGGAAATCATGCTTCATTAATCTGCTACTGTATTCTGCCGCTGTACAGGCACGCAGATGGAAATGTGTATGCACAAATAAATTTGTTGGTTGTGCTGCCCTATAAATTACAACTATAATTTGCTAATATAGTTTCCAAATTCAAAAAACTACATGGCATTTCTCAGTAGCTGTTTTTGAAGCAGGTAAACTTACAATTTACAACTGTTAAACTCTCTTTTCCTTATAATCACTGCAATAACTGAAATAACACTGCACAACATCTAAACAATGCCTTTTCGTGTGTTAACCATGACACAAGCAGGATAATCAATAGTCTATATGTAAGGAATAATCGATGACGAACTGATAAGAATAATGCACACCCAAGGTAACATCCACAACACAAAGCAGGTGTGCATTACTTACAATTCAACGGCTAGTCCTCAAATGATAAGCTGATTTCATTTATTTATAGCAAGTAAACGGTAAACAGATTATTCTATAACAATAACTTTGACCATAGAAACCCTAAACCCTAGCTAAATTGCAACATTAGTGTAATGTTGTACATGTATTGGGTTTTTCTGTCCCCCACAAATTGCAGTTAAAATAATCACAAATAAAAGCAACATGTCTGGCACGAAACAGCCAGTGTGTCAAAATCACACAACATCACAGTGAACAGTGACACTAGTGCTGACTGATATTGACCAAGTTTAGCACTTAATATAAAAACTATTAAATCTATATCTATATTCTTCTTCAATTCTTAACATGTTTAGCCATATAATGTAATTATTATTTTAAATGTTGCTTAGATTTATCTTTATTCTCACCATGCTTTCATGTGCTAGTACATACTTAAAATGTTAAAGCCATTACCTCTGTGACAGTTGATGAACACTTTCTTCTGTCCAGCTACGTGGGCGTGGTCATTCTCGTCGCCGATGGTGATAGTGAGGGTGTTCGTGACTGTCTTCGGTGGACTGCCACTATCGGTCATGATGACAGGTAGTAGAAACTCCTTCTGTCTCTCTCTGTCAAAGGCTCTCAGGGCGGTGATGCTGGCTGTGTCATTCCCATTATCCTGCAGGTGGAAATCATTGCTGTAACGATACTCCAGAGGCACGGAGAAGGAAAAGGGTGATCCGTTTTCCTCTGAATCTCGGTCCACGGCTCTCAGTAACGTGGAGCTCTGGTTAAGCCGCACAACCTGCGGGCCCAAAACGTTCTCCCACACTATTGGTGCGTAGGCAGCCTCAAACTCAGGGCCGTTGTCGTTGACATCCAGCAGAGCCATCTGGATAGTTGCGGTGCCAGTCAGCGGTGGAGTCCCGTGGTCTGTCGCAAGTACAACCAAGTGATGCTGTGCGACCTTTTCCCGGTCCAGCTCACTATACACAGTGACTAACCCTGACTGGTCCACAGAAAACAGATGGTAAGGATCAGACTCCGGAGCAATGCTATAAGTGATCTCGCGATTCAACCCTGAGTCCAAATCACTGGCAACCAAACTTGCCACGCTGGTTCCTGGAGCGACATCCTCTCGCACGGCAGGGAGCTGTAGAAAGTGAGGAATGAATACTGGCACATGGTCATTGCAGTCTTCGACCTCTAGGGTGCAGTGAAGCAGGCTGGAGTACTGCATATCTTCCACTTTGATGGTGAGGTTGAAGCGTTGCTCGCCCGGTCTTTCGTAATCCAGATGTTTCTTGAGACGGAGGGTACCACGCTGTTCCTGTCGATGGCTCACCATGTAAAACTTCTGTTCGGGATCACCGGCCACCACACTGAAGGTCAGCTGGCCATTCTCTCCAGAATCTGAATCCTCTGCTGCAAGCTCTATTATTGGTGTGTTGGGTTCACTGCTCTCAGGGATGCGTACTGAGCATGAGTGGTCCAGGAAACGCGGGATGTGGTCATTGATGTCTGTCACGTGTATAGTGGCGGTGGCTGTTCCTATCATACCTCCACCATCTCGTGCCTCCACAACCAAAATATACGAGTCAGTCTGCTCCCTGTCCAGGCCAGACATCGCCACTGAAACCGTCCCAGTAGCGGGATTGATGCTGAACATATCAGCTCCACTATTGGCGCCATTAAGAGCGGCGTTACCTACAATTCTATAGGCCAGTACTGCGTTTTGCCCGACAGCTGCATCATCCAAATCAGTGGCTGTCATCTCCATGACTGAAGTGCCAGGAGGGGAGTTCTCAGCCACGTCTCCATTGCAGCTATCCGGGGCACAGGCAAAAAGAGGAGCGTTGTCGTTTATGTCCCACACGTTGATTATGACATCTGTGAATCCTGTTAGTCCCTCACCGCCCTCATCTGTGGCCAGGACCACAAAACGCCACACTGCCCGGGCTTCACGGTCTAATGTTCTCTGAGCATAAATCTTCCCTGTCACCTCATCAATGATGAACTCGCTGTCAGCACCTTGACCATGAAGGGAGTATCTCAGAGCCTCCTGGTCAGCATCCTTATCTGGGTCAGATGCTGTTACCTACACAATCAAAGCAAATATATTACAACTCCTGCAAACTCTAACAAAAATCTAATCACCTATGCATTCAAACAAACAGCCTTTTATTTATCCATCCACACATCCATCCTTTTATTAGTACATCCACCCCCTCCGTTGTAGATTTTAGTGGTTATAAACATGCTAAACTAGAAGCAGTGTTTCAAAAAGAAACCCAAAATACTAAGAAAGAAAGAAAAAAGAAAGCTTAAAGAAAAACTTTAAACTCCTTCTTGACTAAGAAAATTTGAAAGTTAGGAAATAAGATTACCTCCAGATTACCTTGGTATAGAAAGATTAAACATTCGGATTAAAAATGAGCCTCTCACATCTTTGGACAAATAAATAGATGTCACTCGCTGCAAATTCAGACTATTAATAATTAACTTTGTTTTTTTGGACTTTAATCATTCTGCATGAACCTCTAGAGACACGATCAAAATGTTGAATGCATTCAGAAGAAATCAATCACAGTATTTACTATAATTATAAGGTAACAAGTGTTTGAATTCCAATGATTTGTTGTTTTTTTTCACTTTCAAATAGCCTATTAATTGAAAGAAGAATGTGGTTCTTCAGTTTTCGTTACATTTAGAGTAGCTCCTAATCTTTTCTTTCAAATTTCTTTTTTCTTTTTTAAACGAAGGAACAGGAGCCACAAAAAAAAGTTGCAATTTTAAAAATGGCAAACATGTTATATGAAAATGTATCATATCTTATATGTAAAATACAGAGAAATAAAAGCCAGTACCTGCAACACAAAGACAGGAGAACCGTCCAGCTCCTCTGTCACACTGCCATAGTACTCATTCACAGAGAACACAGGAGCCTCATCGTTCTTATTCACAATGGTGACTATTACAGTAGCGTAATCTTCCCATTTCCCATCAGACGCCAAAACATGCAATTTATAGAGCTTATTCTGTTCGTAATCCAGCGGCTGGGCGATGAAGATGGTTCCCACCTCTGGCTCCATGTCAAAAACACCTCCCACATTGCCTGATGTAATCTGATATCGCAACTTGGCATTAGCACCTGGAGAATAACAGAAGTTAATTAAAACAAGGAAAACTTCCTATTTGGCCATGCATTCATTTTAAAGAGGAAAGAATAGACCTGCACTGACACTGATATAAAGGCAAACAAATTAAACAAAAGGCTAAAAGTCAGAAACTTTTAAAAGTGGATAAATGGTTAACAGTAAAAAATGTATCTATTTAAAATACGATAACAATTTTTTTTTTGCTGCAGGTGAACAACTGTTTCAATGGCCTTTAGAGGTTATTGTCAAGAGTAGCCTTGGAAACTCGCCACCATGGAAACTCAATTTAGGTGGAGATATGTCTGAATGAAAAATTATTTTCTTTTTCTAAACATTTTTTTTAACAATAATCTGTAAAAAAAAAAAAAAAAAACATTCATTTCTGATTGGTCCTGCACTAAAACCTTGTTTTGTACTTTTGCATAGCTCTTGTCAGACATTCAATCAAAAGTTCATTCAGCTCAAGCTTTCTTCTGAAGCACACAAGTTCAAACTCAAAAGAAAAGAAGTGTTCAAGACTCACGTAGCTTAAACCTTTTTATTCTGTCAATGCCACCAACCCGCCCACATTCTGTTCTTTTGTGCATGCAACTCAGATTTCCCCCCCACCCCCTGATTTAAATCATTGACAGTTTAGTTTGATTAAGCAGAAGGAAGGTAAAAGAGTGGATTCAATTCAATTTATTTGACTACCTTCTGCCAAACACAAAAGTGTCCACAAAACAAGCTTCTAAATGTATTTTTATTATTATTTATTTCACAGAGGAAATAAAGTCATATTGGTTTGAAAAGAAATTAGTAGATTGTTATTTCCATTTCAACTACGGTGAGTGTGAAGTACCCAAGTGTGAATATTCCTGGACCAACATACCAATCATATTTGAGGGATCGGCTTAGGATAAAGGTGCTTATGTGGTTCCACACCCTTGTTAACCAGCTATCATTTCTCACTCATTTTAGACATACATTTTGGGCAGGGTTAGGGATTGGGATGTGTACATTTTTTTGAACAGTAATGTTGATCCAGGATCATGTCTTACTTGGCAAAATCACGATGACCATGACTACAAATGACTTATCCTTATATTTTCTTCTTACTGATCTTTGCATTTCACAATAATAAATACATTAATAATAATTAACAGGTTCTTATTGTGTTGGTTACTATTTTTGGCAAATTAAACATGTCATCAGGTGTAAAAGGAATTAACAGCATCAAATAGATCTCATATATTTAATAATTGTACCATTAGGTAAAATATCTAAATATATGTAATAAAATATATGTCACAGATACATCGCAAATGAAGTTTCTCAGTATTAGTGGTTTTCCGAGAATTTCTGGTACATCAATACTCAAAATATTATTTTTAAAATCAATAATAATTTCATTGCTGCTGAGTCGTAATACAAGCAGGATGTGAGAGTTGATTGGTTTGGTATTGGTCCCGCCCCTCCTCCACTGTGATTGGACAGCTAGGTAAAAAGTGAACATGGTGTTGCACCCAAAATGAAACATTTTTCAACTCTAGGTTCAACTCTAGGTTAATGAACTAAAAATTCATTAACATGCAAACGAATGGAAGTAATTAGAGCAAACCATCTTCAAGAGAAAAGTTTACATCCCCTGTTGAGCTCATTTAATTAAACAGTGAAAGATGCAATGCATGTGTTGTGAGCATGCTACAGTACTTTATTAAATTCTTTATAACTTCTTTGCTGTGATTTTGTATTTAGAACTCAAAGCTCATCTCTCTAAGGTCGGCAATAAATGCAAAGAGACTTCATATAAACAAATAACCCAGTTAAGCAAACATTGCAAAAACACTCCTGCTTAACAATCCTTCAGATCTGCTCGCAGTGTGTTTGGATATCCCTGCTGGTACGAGGTTAATGAATAGGGAACGACACATTAGGAACCTTATCGCCATTTCATCTCCACCATCATGTGTTGCCTTGGGTATCTCAACAAAATTGCATTAGGGAATATTTGGCTTATTTGCGTTTTCTACTAATGCACAGAATCAAGCAGGGCTTCCTTATGGAAGCGCAGATGTACTATGACGGCTCCGCTTCAGTGGCTGTGCGGGTTAAGTCAGAGCTGCAGCGAAGGCTGAAATCTATTCATCAGGGTAAAGCTTCAGGCTCTGTGAATGTCCAGCCATTCCAGGCTGTATATTATGATGAATGACTGATACAAGAATTTCCTTCCTCTCTCCTGCATCAAATCCACACCGAGGAGCACGATGTGGATTCAACTGGACCACGGGGAATTACGCGCTTCAGTAGTGCATCTGTAAACCCAGACAGGCTGCCTGATGAGTTATGTAGACTATCCTCTCCAAGCGTGTTTCTGGAGTGTGTGTGATAAAACAAAAATATTATCCAAGGCTTTTTCATGGCAATGTATGAGGCCGGATTTCTTGGGAGCAGCATTTGTTATGTTCTAGGGGTATATTGATGGGGAACCAACTGTCTCTGATTCTCATTCATGGGTTGTACAGATGTTATTGCATGGAGCAGAAGAATATGAGAGCAATAGCCTGGAGAAAAACTCATGGGAAGATGTTCTAACTGTGTTAATTAATATCGCACGCTAGCCAAACCCTGTGAGACGTTTATGCACTTATGTAGAGCAACGGCAGAAACACTTTAAATATTGAACTAATATTTTACCTTTTTGTTTGATCTTCCATTTTTTTTCCCCTGTTTTTGAGAGAACATTTTTATTTTTCGAAAACAAAATGCATAAAAATGTGTAGTTTTTTTCTTCGTAGTTAATCACGCTGTTAACTTTTTTTTTTTTTTTTGGTAAGGTTTTCATAAATTAATTATTCTAATTATTAATTATTCTTAATTAAAATCCATCAGGTGTTGAAGATTACACTTGAGCTGTTATGTCAGGTTCTGAAATCTACGACCCTCATTAACACTTCATATTTCCTTCTTCCCTCTTACAAATGAGCATATTGTTCAACCTGCCATCTTAATCTTCACCTACCTTCATCTTCATCATTAGCGCTGACTGTGAGGATGGTGGAGCCCACGTCAGCATCCTCATCCACGTCGACGTCGTACACGGACTGCGCAAACACCGGCTTGTTATCATTCACGTCACTGATGAAAATGCGCACATACGCCGTATCTGACAAGATTAGAAATGCACAAGATTAGCAATCTTTGTTCAGACACTCGTATCTTTACTTCACTTTTCTTGTCTTTCTTACATTCAAGTGTTTGCCTTTGTCGTTTCCCACTTCTCTTTCCCTCCCTCTCATCTTTGAAAATATCTGACATTTCCAATTCCATCAAATCTCTGTCTTCTGTTTGTCTCATTCATTTTCTGTCCATCTTCTTCTCCCTATCTTCCTCTCGTGTGTGTGGCTCTATGTTGTGTCTGAAGTGATCAGGTGATGTGAAGAACCCTGGGGGTTGTGTGTTTACTGAGTGCAAGCAAGTGAAATTTGCGATGCTTGCCCCATTTAAATGAGCTCTACGTGATATAATTATCAGTAGACACATCAATTACAATCTGCTGCTGAAGATAAGAGCGATTATTAAAGGAAAAGTTCACCCACAAATGAAAGGGAAAACACAAATAGTGTTAGACGTTGTGTTTAATTAGTGCAGTTAGTGTCAGATACCTTTTGCACATCAGTTTATTATAGTACAATATAAAAAAAGCATGCAATAATAATAACACATATTTACACTGTATAAAATCCTCCAACTCTTGCACGTTATTTGGTTTTCCAACTTTTTCTGCATATTTGAACCCTTTCCAACAATGACTATGTAATTTTGAGATTCTTCTTTTTTACATGGCGGGTTAGGGGACTCTTACAGAACTGCTCAGGACCAAAGAAGGAGTCATGAATAACTGTCACAGCACAGAAAAACAGTCTTAAGCCCTATTCGGACAGGAATGTGAGAGGGTCTGTTTCGTACATCTGGGCGTCACAGAGATCACGAGCTTGTGATGCGTGCATTTGCGTATAAATTAGTCATTCGGATTGATTACAATAAGTATAATCCCCAATACCATGGTGAAGCTAAATGGCTTTTACAGAAAAACCATGTTAATGTGTGGTTACTGTAGTTTAACTTTTTTTTTTTTTTTTTTTTTTTTAATACATGCATAAAACATGCAACCGAGTGCAGAAATGAATGTGAGTAATCTTACCTGATACATATATTACAATAGCCAGTCTTAACAGTTTACATGATCTGGCTCTTTATTTGTATTTATTAATTTTTTTTCTATATCAAAATATATTAAACATGCGTGTAGTAAGAGCATCTACGGCATGTCGCGTTGGCCAAAACACACAAGGAAACGTGTCATAACACCGCCACTGACATCGCATTCGATCGGGATTAGTTTTCTCAGAGGATCACCGAGTTTGCTGAAAAACAGCAGGTAATTTGCTCTGCAATTATCAGACATGGCAGATTCAGATGGGATTAAAATCACCAAGTGCGTCTGTGAAACAAAACTTTCTCTAAACCACCCCCTTTAAAACTAGTCCCATAGGTTTATTAAAAATGCAATTATTGATTCTCTGCCAGCCTGGTAACAGCAGGAGCCTATCTAGACAACAGCGCTGCACTCATAAACACGACTTTATCAGATATCAGACATGCAGTGGTCACTTCATGGAGTGCTTTCCGTATGTGATCATCATCCTTTAGCACATGCATTCTTTCTCCAACCCAACCCTGAATCGCTCTGATGGGACGTATTTCACCGCTATTGTACAAACGACCAATATGGGCGTATTAGTTGGAGGACAGGTTTATTTAAAGGTGATTCTGGTCAGCAAAAGGGTTCAGTAACCACTAAATTCCACTGCATGGACCAAAAAAAAGGAGACATTTCTCAATATATCTTCTATGTTCCACTGAAGAAGCCATACAGGTTTAGAATGACAGGACAAAATTGTGTAGCACTTTATTTTAAGGACCAATTCCCACCACAAGCTAGTTGCTTATTAGCATGTACATAACTACCATATTGGCTGTTTATTAATACTTATAAAGCACATATTAATTTCTTATTCTGCATGACCACATTTTAGAACCCTTAACCCTACCTCATACCTAAACTTTACATATTATTTTTAGGCAAAAGCAAATAAATCCCATGCTACTCCAAGCTCCACCAGAGGGCAAAACAGGACCACACCACCAGACTTCATTTCCCATAACACCCTGTACCTGGAACTGATTATTTGCACAAGTGTTCCCCATCAGTCTTCCCCTTTAAATAGAGCTCTCAGACCTGCATTCAGTGCAAAGTCTTTGTTTTGCCCGGGCTAGCAATTCTGAGCATTTCCCCTGTTTCTATTGTGTTTTCTGTGTTTGAACCTGGACTGTTTGACTCTGCCTGAATCTCTCCTGCCTGCCTTTGTGACTCTGATTATTGGAACTCTGATTGTTAGCTTCCTCCCCCGACTACTGCCCGGCTTTGTTCACGTCTCTGTTCTGCCTTCTCTGTTCCTGTTTGCCGTTTTATGACCACTGCCTGTCTGACTACGAGCATTAAATAAATGCTGCAAATGGATCCGCATGCAAACAATCAAGCAGTGACTTTTTCAGAGCCTTCATCTCAGTCAGGGCTGGGAGAGGCGGATAGACTCCTAGATAAAGTGTCTGATTCGAGTCTTGATTCGCTCTCTTTCTGACGTGTTATGTTGTGTAAAAAGAGCACGGCATATGCTCAGCTGCCACCCTTTGACAGGTTGGCATGTTGTTCAGTGCTCCGCCATGAAGAAGCGGTCATGTTTTCCCATCACAAACACAGAGGCACATCTCTGTTGTGTGATTTTCTTCTCTTCTCTTCACTTGCGTTTTGTTTCCTTGTCATACTGACGTTTTTGACAGTATCTTAAATGCAATTAGCGTTCACATGTTTCTGAGTAATTATGTGTGTGTACACGCGGCTCTCCGCTAATCAACAGTTTTGTCTCCTGTGTGCTGGACCATATTTGACACTGCTGCGTTGTCAAATTGATCATTTAAATGTGTGTATTTCATTACGGTTGTAACTGTGCTGAAGTGCACATCTTCCCTGTTTGGGGTGCAAGGCAAACTGTGAGCAGACAGACAGCAGAGGAGGACAGAGTTCTGGAGCAGACTCATTTCTCTCCCTGCTGCTCCTTGATATCCCGCACTTCTCCTCTGGCACCTTCATCAACATACAAGCAACTTTTTTGTCTAGTTTACTTCAAGTGTCAGTAGGTTATTTAGGCAAAAGAGACACTGTTAATATTCCACACAATGATTGAAAAATACATTTGCGTGAGACTCTGGCTAGCCCTGTGGTCTAACAAATCCAATCAAACTGTCACGCTGTCTATATTAAACAAGGATTATGCAATGTAATATTTTATGCAGCTAATGGAAATATTCCCCTGAACTTTAGATTCTCTTTAGCTTTGTATTGTGCAGTCCAATAACCCCACTGGCTATGTTCAAACAGTCAGCGTTTGTGACTGACAGCTGCAATTACTAACTTATATGAATCTTGTATAAATTCTTGTTTTATTGATAGCATAAGTGACAAACACAGCTTTAAATATGGTCTGCATGAGTCCTAAACTTTAAAGGAGGCAGTTTAGTTATAAGATGGGTTATAAAGTGGAAGTCGTAACTGAGCTGTGTGTGAATGAAATGGTATTTAGCGGTATAAAACTGACTGCAAGTGTGACAGTTCAATAAAGTTGATGTTGAATAACATTCTTTCCAAACACAATTGTCAGCAGTGAATTTTTATTCATTAAAGTAGAGATATTTGCCCCCTTAAACTGATTTTAAAGGAGTCTTTTATGAGAGATTTCTATATTTTTGTATATTTAGTTTAAACACTATAATGATGTTACCAATCAAATGAAATCAGTGGCAACAAAAACATCCATCTTTAGACTGCACGAAACGTATCATTTATTAATCATCATTTAAACAATAAATCGTGTAATAAGATTAATGTTTTTTTGAATATATTTTAACCTAGTGACATTATGAACTGCTTTAACAACAACAAAGAATGTTGAGAGTGTAGACTAATCTTATTGCTGTCTTTTTTTTATAAAGTAACATTAAATGATGGAAGAAAAATTAAATGATTCATTAAATATTAAACTAAAACCTGTAGTTTCAGCATACCTCTGTCTTAATGAGTCAGTAATTCATTGAATTGATTCATTCAAATTAATTCAGGAACCAAGCAATTGCATGTCTTTATAAAGGGTCATTGATTCATTGACCCACCTGATTCATTCAAAAACATGGATTTATTCAGTAGCAAAACAGTGCTGTTTTGGTCGTAGATGTGCAATAGTTCTGCTGTGACTTTGGAATTATTCTCTTTGGTGAAACTGTCTGAAAAGTAAGTCCCTTAATATTTACATCTTTTGTATTGAACTGTGGTATAAAATATTTTTTTTTTTTATCCCAGCACTTATGCTAATATTTGGAGAAACTAAAAACAGCTTACATTTATTTCTTAACCATGTCATATCCTTTAAATATAACTCTTATAGCCACCATATACAGGTCCTTTTCAAAAAATTAGCATATTGTGATAAAGTTCATTATTTTCTGTAATGTACTGATAAACATTA
>JAUMHQ010000059.1:18068787-18081277 GCA_032361165.1 Enteromius paludinosus
GGACGGACAGACAGACAGACAGACAGACAGACAGACAGACAGACAGACAGACAGACAGATAGATAGATAGATAGATATATTAATTAAACAGTAAATGTGTCATTCATAGATAGATAGGTAGATAGGTAGATGGATGGATATCAGAAATTTGGGTGGAAGGAAGGATATTTATATAAGGATGGATGATGAATGGATAGATGGGTGGATGGATGGATATAGATATGAGGATGGATTTATGGAAGATCTATCCATCTGCACCTCTAAATAAATGTTTTTAGTTTTTAATGTTCTATACATAAATACATAAAACAAACACACAAAAGAAGATACAACATAAAATATAAAATTGCTGTCAATACTGGAAGTGTTTAGAGGTTTGTACATTAGACTGCATGTCTACTACAGCTTTCAACAATTCTAATATTACACTCTAACTGTATACCGCATAAACCAAACGTTTTTGCATTCTGCACCAATTTTACAGCAACTTGTTTTTACAGCATATACAGTCCTCTGAAGTGCATGAACCCTCACTTACTCTTTGCTAAAAATGCAGTCCTGTTTTGCTCACCCTAAATGCTCCCATAAGCACGGTGAGAGCATCAGGGTGCCTGCATGAGGAGCTGCTTAACATGACCTGCAAGTCAGAAGCAGTCCCAGTGTGAGAGATAGATAAAGACACTGAGAGCCTTGAGGGAAGAGAGAGGAGGATGGTGAAGGCCTCTCAGGAGCTCTGATAGATGGATGAATGCCATGCTGGAGCCAGAGGGCCATCAGCGATCGTGCAAAACTGATAAACATCACAGCCTCCTTCTGAATAAAGCTCCTAAACTTCCTTTCTGCTCACTGTACCGGCACTGCAGCTGGCGGATCCAGACTCATACAGCGAAAGACATGCATTAGAGATTTCAAATGATACATTTCACCTGAATGATGGGAAACAGATGGAGGAATGATGGAGGAAATCAAAAAAGGTGGGTTTGTGTAAGAGAACGAGAAACAGTGGAAGAAAAACTCACTAAAATGGCTGAAAACAGAAGAATGGAATAAGCAGAAAAGTCAAAAAGCAACAATGTGGGATTAAGACAATATACAACACTGTTGGACCAGCCTTGAGGTTGTCATGGAAACGGAATTAAAACCACACTCGGACAACAGAAAGCAGAAAACACAAGCTGCCAAATGACTGCATAAATCAATGTCATTAAAAGACAAGAATAGCTGTAAAAAATAGCTGTGGATCAAAGCCACGATGGAAGAAAATTAATCAGCATTTAGAGACAGGAAAAAAGGGCAACAAAAGCATTAAGCTGCATGTTTCCCCGCCTCCTTTTTGTTACTGAAGCACAAGCTCCAAAATCTGAGAACACATGCACATACACATCACAGAAAGCCTTTTATCACTCCTATCCCTCATAGCTACTTTTTACAATGGAAAGGATTACATAACAAATAAGGGTCAATGATGTGAGGCCCATTTTTGTGTCTGGGTATACACCGAGTTATACAGAAATCAAAAAATGTGATTCATACAGAAACGTATCCAGTACAGGATGTTAACAGAGGTTAGAAGTGAAGAAAATACATTTTGAAAACACCAGTGAAAACACAACAGGAGAGACATGAAAGATAGAGAGGAAAGTTTAGCTTAGTCCAGACCAGTAATTCATGGGATATTGCTTATTAAATCACCACCACAAGCAAGAGAACAATGTCTGTTGCACTTTACACAAAAAGAAAATGATGAAACTAAAAGAGCTCTTTGCAAAAACGTCATCAATCTCACATCAAGGGTAAAGTGACAGACATATTATAGTGCAACCTCTGGGTGAACATGCTGCCAATTTCTTAATTAAAAGTAATTTTAATATTTTGTCATTGTTTAAATAAAAAAAAAGTCAAGGTGCCGTTCCAATACAAAGTAGTAGTTTGTCAATGTTTTGTTGACTTATTTCTTTAAGCAAGCATATATATATTAATATTAAATATTACTTCAGTCACATTTGCTGGGGTTCAGTCATTTTGCTTCTACGCAACAACAAAATGTAAGCATAAAGTATCTGTACTTATGTGCATACTCATGCATATTCGAGATTTAAGTACAGTGTTTGGCACTTTTTGTTTTCTCTACACTTTAAAAAACGTCTGTGATTTTAACCGTAAAAACCTGGTAAATGGTTAATGGTAAATTCCTGTTACATTTACAAGCAAACACCGTAAACTGACATTCCCAGAATTCCCTGCATTGCATTTTAAATTTTGTTTGAGTTTGATGCTTTTTCTTAGTTTTTTTGTATCAGTTATGTATTGTTGTTAAATTAATATTTATTTCAGTTTAATAATTCTTACCATGATGGTGTTTAGTGTTTGTGTGAATGACACTGAGCCCCTTCTATACAGTATATGGTACTATTTAAAAGCTACTTATGATGAGCTGTGGTTCATTATGACTTTCTCATCACTACCTGCATTTGGTGTTTATCAGTGTATTTCAAAGCTACAAATATCAGTACATTATATCAGTTATTATGGTTTATTATTAGAAGTTACTGTATTTAACTGTAAATTTAACATAAAACAGTAAAACAAAAACAAAAAATTACTGTAGTTTTCAAGGTTTTATTCTGGCAACCACAGCTGCCGTTATTTTACCGTAAATTTTAGAGTTTTTTTTTTTTTTACAATGTAGAACATTGAACATTTTTAGTGTCTCTGCATCAATATTTCTGCTAAAATAAATAAATAAACAAATGGCTTTTTTCTAAATGTATCAAACCAACATTCAAGCCAAAAATATAATTCAGGACCTTGGCATTTGCATTTTTTTTTACCTTTTTTATCTCAAATGAGCGAATTCATATTTGATATCGACACATAAATGGAAATTAAATATGTATTTAATAAGCCAGTATTATGTGAGAAAAGATAGCGAAGTGAAGAGAATGAAACTGCCTTAATGTGGGATTATGATCAATTGTACAGTTTAACAGTCATTATATAAAAATAAATGCTAAAATCAAGTGTTCCATAGATCTGTGTAATTATATGCAATATTTCGACAAATACAAAAACACATTTTTTTTTACGGCACATTGTAGTTACCCAGGGCATTTTTTCAGAGAAACTTGCTAATTTCTGGCCCTGATTCACAGTCGCGCAATGATGTTTGTTGATCCCTTTTAACCCAACCAAATTCTCTCATTCTTTGTCATACTCTCTCATTCCTGATTTCTGCTGACAGAGGGAGGGAGAGATGCAATTTGCAGCCGTCTGCATGGAGAGTTTTTTTTTTTCATTCTGAACTCAGCACGTAAGCTAACTAACAGGAGTCCTACGTCTCTGGGGCCGGGCAAAAGAGATGTTTCACAGCAAGAACTGTAAAAACTGGAAGGAGAGAGAAATAGGGAGAGACAGGAAGAGAACGAGCTTGAGTGGGAAAGAGAGAATGCAGAAATAACGAGAGAGAGAGAGAGAGAGAGCGCTAATTAAATACTCTCTCAGAAGATTACAAAGGGCCATTTGGATCCCCCTGTGGAATTGTCACTTTCATAATCTTATTATAAAGGGTTAGGTACTCAGATTCTTTATTTTACATTTAATTAAAGAAAAGACACAGAGGCGGGAAAAAAAATACAAAAAAGGAAAAGCTGCTGACTCCAAATTGCATATGCAAATTGCACATGACAAATGCAAAAGCCATAATGTGGTGAATAAAACTGACCCCACACATATTTACACACACTGATGGGAAAATATATTTCTGTCCTGTTTTTTTTGAGCCATTATTAAATGGCAATGTTTCAATTAACAATGTGTTGTGATGGAACAATTCTAATCAGCACTGCACCTTCACATCTATAACCTCACGCTCCTTGAGTACACAAACTGACAGCATTGTTAAATCAAGACTAGAACAGGACAACATATACGACCAAAAATATAACTTTTTTTTTCCTGCACCGTTTGATAATATAATATTCATTTTATAGCATTAATGTAAATGCAGGTTAGATCTTGAAAATGAATGTAAAGATATGTGTTAATCTGCAGTGAAGTTAATGTAAATGAGCTCCATGAAATCATATTTGTAACAGTGTTTGATTAGAATTGGTCAAAAGGTTTATATGCAAATCAAACAATAAATGTGCCAATATATTTACAAAAATAAAAAGATTTGAGTTTTCTCAGATAAAGTCTTATAAACAGTAACTACATTTGTCTTATATTTCTTAAATAATGATGATTATAGCTTTTTTTTTTGTTTTTTTTGTTTTTATTGTTTTATTAGTTCACACACCCAGAACATGTAGTGGGAAAAAAATCTCAGAAATTCCTGGTAAATTACACTAATTTAATTCAAAGAAATTGCAAGTCAAAACACTTTTAATTAAATTAGACATTCTAAAGTAAAAACAATGAATAAATGAACAAAAAACTGAAATGGTATTTAATTGGAAAATGTGTGTGTGTGTGTATATATATATATATATATATAGGCATCTTTTAAAAATCATTTTTACAATGTGGATATGGGCCAGAAAATTCCTCAAGTTTACGGACATCTTGGTTTTATATTTCTCATAAATATCAGAGCCCTAATCATAGAAGTTGGCTTTTGAAATGATTGGCCATGTTATCTCAATTCTTAAGCAGCAGTCACTGATATCTTTCAAGATGCTCCCAGAACGGGGCAGCTACAACTGAGAATTCCTAGAGCGCTCGGGGTATTAAAGCGCACTGAAGATGCTCAGAGTCCTGTCTTCTCCTAAGAGCATTACGGTGGGGTTTGACACTGAGCTGGTTTAATGTGGGCTTTACCTTGACTGCAGGCCTCACTGTCTAATCACCCCTGCTGCTCACACGGTTACAGTTGAGCCCAAATCCCACTGGATTTCAGCTGTTTGGCTTCCACTGAGCGAGGTGAGATTCCCTCTTATTGCTTCCACCTATCAAAGCCTTTATCAGATCAGCGACCACTAAAGGAAAACAGAAAACTAAGAGGGCCACTTTGGCGGCTTGGGATCGACCCATCCCACAAATACTGTGACAGCTTGAGTGAGGTATCTCAGCTTCCTCCACTTTATCTCTGTAACCTCAAAGCATACGACTCCGATTCTGACCACTGAGAAACCAGCTTCACATAAAATGTCTAATTCTTTTTCAATGAAATTTGTTTCGGTCTTCAGTGTCATGTGATGCTTCAGAAATCATTCTAATATGCTGATTCGCTACTCAAGAAATATTTCTAATCATCAGAGCCGAAAACAGTTGTGCTGCTGACGTTTGTGTGAAATAGTTTGAAAAGATTTTTGGATGGATTCCAAAACTTTAGATCAATTTAATGCATCTTTGATGGATAAAACGATTCACTTTGTAACCCGTGACTACATGTCAACTAACTTTCAGAGTATTAGTAGACTACTAGGTTAGGTTATAAGATCAAAAGCTGTTTTGGTCACCATTGACTTCCATAGTACGAAAACAAAACAAAACAATGAAAGTCAATGGGTGAGCCAAAACAGCCTGGTTACGAACATTTTTCTAAATATCCTTCGGTGTGTTCGGCAGAACAAAGAAAATACTTGAGGGTGAGAAAATTATTTTCATTTTTAGGTGAATTATTCCTTTAAAGTGGACTGTTAGGAAAAAAAGCAAACATATAATTATAATGACAATTAATATTACTACATAACTTAAAATGAACAAATTAAATGAAAACAGTGAATGCAAACTCCAAGTGTTCTCTGTTACATAAATAATCAATTTCACATAATTAAACAAGTACGCTGCTATTTATTTATTTATGATCTTTTTTTTTTTTTGTCAATATTGCTGTTTGATTCATATTAATGACACAATAGGCAGTAGCGGGTCTATCAGGCTGCATTTACACTAGAATACAATGCACGGTGTAGATATTTGACAGATATTACCCCCCTCACCCGTTAACATAGACCTACGGTTACATTAATAACTCACCAGACAAGCAGTTTGACCGAGAAGTGTGTTTGTTTCCATGCACAGCCAAGCATGTGCAGTGCACACAACACATGCAATTATTCAAAAGCAGCCGTCTGGCAGTTTGAAGCACTGCTATTGAGTTGAGCTTGCACTATATACAGTATACCCACAGCATATACACATCAGCATGAACGATTGCTGCAATACATCCAACCATGAATCAAACACCTTGGAGGACTTAAATAAGTGCTGATTAGCATGACCGGAAAATGGCCTCATGCAACAAGACACTCCTCCTATTCATTTTCATTCCAGGCAGCCGTTAAGCTAAACGTCCAACACCACCACAGTAGATTCATTCTTAAACATCAAACAAAAGGAAGATGAATCAAATATCACTTTCCTTTAAATTAAATATGAAATCTCTTTTCTCTGCAGGTTCCTCCGCTTTGACTACCTTTCCCTTTAATCAGCTTTGACTACAATTCCTCTAATCTTCCAAGCAGTCAATCCATTTACCTTAATATGTTCTCTTTCACACCTCTGAGCTTTGAAGGCAGAGTAATTCGTTACAGTGTTTTATTTAAGTCGAGCCATCCAACATTTTTTTTCTTCTAACTTTTACAGCACTGAGAAGAATCATGTGGTCAATCTTCTTCTTGTTCTCTCACCCACTGCCGTACAGTATATCTCTCTATGAACACTGTTTGCACTTCAGTTTTAAGGGAATCTGTCTGAAGGAGCGCTGAAGAGGGGGGGTTAAATCTAGGGAGGTTTAGAAAATTAATTCCCTTGTCTAATACAAGAATGAAAACTCTTTGAAAGAGTGGAAGGAACTGAGAGCAGCATCTCAATGCATGTGCCTCAAAAGGCCTTTGAAACCTCTTAGCCTTGAATGCTGGAACATTTTCCTAGTCTGTTTATGAAGAAGAGAGAGAGAAGATGTGGTTGATGTTGCTTCCATCTGCAGTATGTTTGCCGAGCATTCATCCCTGATTAGAGAAAATTAAGTGTTATTTGACTATTCAGGTTTCATTCTGAACGTTCTTTGTTGTGTCCTGGCTGCATTCTTAAGATGCTCAAGAGAAGAAGTATATTAGTTGTTTTATATCGACTGATTTGGTGCTTTATTCCTGTGTCTGATGTTTGAAGCAAGGGGGATGGATTCTGGGTTTGTGAATACAAGAAATTCAGTTTGAAGTAGAATAATTTCGCACAGCACAGATTCAATAAGGGCCTCAATCAGCTGCGAAACAATGATCACAATTCCAATGAAATCAATGTAGTTTGCAGAAACGCATACAAAAAGGGCAGAGATCTCTCTGAGCTTTCGGTTAGTCACAACTGGTCTTAAATGTATTTAATGAGAAGAAATGAGTAACGCCACTCAAATGAGTAATGATGTTTTTCATCAGAGCGGAGACGCATCATCATTTACAGAAATGCAGTTATTCTGCTAAATAAAGAGTCCTTCCTGCAAATCGCAACCTTGATGAAGCTGTTGTTCCATGAAAAGTTGAATTTATAAATGCATACTGCAATAAATATTTATAAATGAGCTGATCCCAGACAGACAGAAAAACGCAGACATGCAAGACTGAAACTGATGCTCAGAGTAATGAGTAGAATTTCTCATTTTTCCACTTTGTTTGATGGCAGTTGTTTAGAGTTTAATGAAGAGGAGAAACAGAGATGCTGTGAGTATGGTTTCATTGTCTGAATCCTTAGTATTATTTAACTCCAAGTACACTGATCAATTTGTGAATGATTTTTTTAATTCACGCAAGAGTTTTCCTAATTCTGCAAACTGAAATTCTTTAAATTGAAACAAACCGACTCAATTCTGAAGGCTAAGGCTCTAGCGATGAAGCTGACATCGGAGTAGATAAACGATAAAGGCTTGAGACAAGACTTGATTTCCAGAAGTCCTTAGACAAGGTCTCCATTAATATGCTCCGCAGTTTTGGAGTTGTTCTCCAAACCAGATGTCAGGGCACTAAATAGTGGTGAAACTGCTTGCCAGAAGTGTTTATAGATTTCAGCAGGGGTGCCATCAGGTCCTTTGTTATTTGTCAGGGGCTTTGTTATTTGGCATCTGACAAAAAGCTTTACAAAAGTCAATTAGAGCTAATGGGTTGTCTAGTTGTTCTGCTAAAACACATCACTGTAAGCACCACATTACAGGCCAGGAAGACTGCTGTTTTACTATTAGGCCATAGGGGCAGGGGAAGAGTTTCCAAACACATTCAGCAATGGCTTGAGATGGGCCGTGACCCAGTCTGATGAGCCACTGACCCTTTCCTCCCAGCCGATCACGCCAGGGAGAAAATCTGTCACTCATTTCATGCTTTTCCCACTTAATCTGCCATGGGAGAATATTAACACTGTCCCACCATGCTCATCATCGAGACTCAATCTATCTGGGGCATCTGCCCAAAATAGAGCTCAAAATAAGAAACAGATCAAAATACAGTTGTTATGTTGAAAGATGAGAGAAAAACTGGAAATTTATAATGTAAGATAAGGAAATACAAGATGTACAGATCATTGTAGTCATTAGATATCTGAATTCAAACAGAAATGTAAAAAGTATACCATTTGTAGATACTAAGAATCAGTTTTTTGTGTTCTCTTTAAAAAGATAAATATATAAATAAATAAAAAGCTAATGATACCATTTTAATTTCTCTCACCGTGCTGATATAAACTTCAAAGGCAAAGATTAACAATGATGCTTAAGCTTCAGTGCAATCACAGCTGATGCACACATCTGTTTTAGCAGGAGGATAGACTCTTACTAACTATATGAAGTATGTGATGATAATCCTGCTGCAGAATTTTGGGGTCGCATGAGCTATGATGTGCCTGTCCATGGTATGCAAAATGAAGCACATTAGGGTTAGACATAATCAGCATGTAACGTACAAAACAGACTTCCAAGGCTCCAAAATTAGTTGTTCTTTGTGTTTTGCTGTAATCCTAATCCTTAAATCCTTACTTCCCAAGTGAATTCATGTGTATAAATAAACAAAAAATGTATGAATAAATTCGAAAACGTTACTTTTTTTGCACCTCATGCAGTTAGGTGTGCAATTTCTCGCCTCTCTGCACCTTACTCCTCTTAAGACCTCTACATGAAAGGGGGTTTAAAAAAAACCTCATCATTCTTTTGAAAGTTGACTAATTGGTAAACAAGAAGAAAAGATAAAAAAGGAACTGAAAAGAAGCATTCTTGCCAGTAGGTTGATTCTAGTTATTCATAGAATATGGGTACAGAACAAAAAAAAAACTCCCCTTTAACAGCATTTTGTGCGTGTTAATTTATGCCCTCTAGCAAACTTACAGATACACCTGAATGACAACATGATGCTTCCCTTTTTTTTAGAAACCTATTTAAATCACAACATCCGACTGGCTTACACGCATTAAATTAACGTAAACGAAACACGAAGAAGGCTTTGCAGCACCCATTAATCTTGGTTCATATTTATTTCAATCAAGACCAGTACATATACTAATGTATATAACAACAGTATAATCATACATTTAGCAATGGCATTAGTTATTTAGCATTAACCAAGATTATTAAAATGTAAAATAGGTGCTACCTCTAGTACATGATTCCAAATGCATTAACTACTATTAATGTGTGCATAACATACTGCGAACTAATTGTTATTGTATGAATGTATTACCAAAGCGTTGTATTTCTAACACGTTTAATAAAAAAGAGGGAGAAATAGAGATACACCTTCACGTGAAATCCAAGCCTGTGTAGTTTTTAAACATACACAATCACGATATATAAAACACTGTACATTTACAACAGTGTTCAACACAATATTTTGCATTGGTACTGTATGTCTATAACAGCCTGTATTGTACATCCAGTATTGTAAAATACTCAATTTCTAATTGAATGCCTGACACCAAGCACAACTCAAAAGCCCTCTGTATAAATGGGCAGCGTATGTTGACATTTAAAGCCCCCGTAAAGGTAAAGCAACAATGTAACAATGCAATCCTTCTTAAAATGGGACTGAGAACATCGGAAAGGTTAGAAACGTACAAAATCCTCTCAAACCTGCTGCCTCTGCCAGTGTGAAACTCAGGTTTAGACAGTCACTGTCACTGCCAAGATAGAGTATTTCTGTGAGAAAGCTCAGGGAGAGAGAGAGCTCTCAATTTCATGACAGTTTCCCATATTTTCACAGGTGTGAAAGCCAGATTAAGAGATTTTCTTTTTACTCGTTAATTCGTTTATTTGTATTCACCAAATAACGTCAAGAAAACAGCAAGCAATTGCTTACGATTCCGAATCCCTTTTTTTCAGTCTCATCATTCCTTCTCCACCACCAGACAGTAATACCCAATAAACAACCATGTTTGAAAGTCTCTAACTGGATTAATAATGAGATTAATAATGGTAAAGGGCAATGACAGGATCAGAGGATTACCCGTGTAGCTTTGAAGTCAATTTGAGGAGAATAAAAATTGACTTGGAACAGTTCACAGAAGTGCATGGGAAAAACGCAAAAAGAACCTACGAACCTAAGAATTTCAAGCAAGACGTGCAACTTTTTCATTTACATTATTGCAAAATTGTGAGTGATTCTGATTTCAATACAAGGCCAGATTTATTTGGCACCGTGCCCTGCTGTGTATAATTTGGGCCTGTAGTGCTGACTTCAACTGTGGCCAGTATTACACCACCCTCAGGCCTTTAAAAAGCAATTCTCCTCAATGATTGGTTTCCCCTGCTCTGTTTCCTCTTATTTCTATATTAGACAGACTGAGGAAGAGGTAGGGGGGGTCTGTGGAGGGGTGTAAATCTCTAGGCTAAATGTGCAGCTTTCTCCAGCATCTCTGTAGCACTAATTACAGCATGATTTGAACAAAGCGTGTTCTCGTTAGCCCGATACCGCAACCTTAATCAGTCTGTAGGTGGATGAAGAACACAGCATCAGTGCACTGAATTGCAATTAAAGCCCTCTAAAAAATAACTGGCCTAATGAAGCCACCTGTTTGTTCAGAGAGAGGGAGAGCTAAAGAGATGTGGGAATGAGTGAGTGGAGCAGCTAAATAGTCATGACTCACTCATTGTGGCATGAAATGTTTCTTTAACTTTGCCTCGAAGCAATCAATAGCACTGGTGCACATTCCCATGTGTTTGTGGTCCTACCTGCCAATGTGGAATGAAGCGAAAGCAATTAACGGGACAGCAGAAATTCAGAAAGGCACCAAAATGTGAGCTGCACTTTCAATTCATGAGGAGGAAGGATGCGAGTCATGCATCCCTGAAGTGGAGTTAGTGCTGGAGGCAGTGGTGTAGTCTTTCCTGTAGTCCACTACGGCTGTGAATGGTGTTATATATGTGAAATCTTGCTGAGTTGTGACTTGACTTCTTGTTTGGATCAGCATTGTGCTGGGTGCAGGGGAATCGGCTGGGGATCCATATACTGTAGTGTGTGTGTGTGTTTATGGGAGGTGTTGTACAGCAGACTCTCTTTAACTGCTCAAACACTCAAGCAGATGTTGTGGATCCTGTCCTGCACTCTGAAGCTAACAAAGACTTAGCATCTGATAATCCCTTGCCCTTGTGACTTGTTAGAATAAGCCAAACGTTAAGCCTACAGTGAGTAGCAGACTATCTCTGCTTTAGCCTGTGGGAAACTATTTTTCATTTTTTGTAGTAAATTAGTGCATCATCACCTTTTCACTCAAAAAGGCTAAACTGCATCAAAATCCAAAGACGATGAACTCATTAAGAAAAAAAAAAACATCTGCAATTATAGTGCAGTTGCTTTTCACTTTTAAGAACTACAACAGTAGATGTAGGTGATGATTTACATTTTTAGACATGCACGTAGAGCTACAAATCCCAAAACACTCTGATCACAAAGTTGAGAGAGAGATTAGAGCCCTGTCAAGAGATGTAAAACTGCAGTTTAACACATGGTATAAAACAGATTTTCGAACAAAATGAAAAAAAAAAAAAAAGCAGAGACAGATCTGTCCATAAGGTACTGTGCATTGCACTACTCAACTTAATTTATGCCTGATCACTCCACCCCTTTAAAATTAGAATTTTATATGTTTACAGTTTAGATACAGAATATATTAAACTGTGCAAAAAGATATGGAATGGCCACGGCATATAATCTCAAACAGGTTACATCAATACATAAAGAAAGAAATATCCTAAAGTGTTTTTCCATCTCAAAAACATATCTAAATTGCATCCTATGCTTTCAACCTCAAATGCAGAAATGTTAATTCATGTGTTTATGACCCCGAGGTTAGATTATCGTAATGCTTTATTGGGTGGTTGCTCTGCACGCTTGATAAATAGACTACAGCTAGTTCAAAATGCAGCAGCTAGAGTCCTTAACTAGAACCAGGAAGTATGAGCATATTAGCTCGGTTCTCTCAACACTGCACTGGCTCCCTAACAAACATTGTATAGATTTTAAAATCTTGTTAATTACTTATAAAGCCCTGAATGGCTTAGCTCCTCAGTACTTGAGCG
>JAUMHQ010000059.1:18081377-18092447 GCA_032361165.1 Enteromius paludinosus
CATGGATGGGGTTTTGGTTCCTTGCTGCTGTCGCCTCTGGCTTGCTTAGTTGGGGACACCTGATTTCTAGTGATTATAGTCGCCTTGACTACAGAGACCGTCTCTGCATTTGATAAATAAAGTTGAATCTTGTCATTACCATCACTCTATTTTCCTACTTGATAATGTTCAGTGCTTTGCTACACTCTGTATTGTTAAAAGCGCTATATAAATAAAAGTGACTTGGCTTTACTTGTTTTTAAAAGCCTGCTGCCCATGACCAGACAAACCATCAACAGCAGCATGAGCAATTTATTGGCATAAATGCTCCGCATTTATTAATTGTGAAATGAAGTAGGTGCAACAGGGCAGCGATATTACTTTAAAACTTGCCGCAATCATATATTGAATGAATTTAAGACCTTTAACAATCTTTAACCTAATAACAAGCTTTGTAATTACATGTTTGTTTGTTTTTTTGGCTTTTTCATCACTTCATAAAACTGAATGCTTTAGACCTTTTAAGTCCTAAAGGGACTTGTTAGCACACATGCTCCTAAATACATTTTACAGTTCACAAAAAGAAGTGAAAAGCTTACACTGTCAAGCCCTGCATTAATATTGATTTTTTTTTTGTCATGCAAAGTCTGAAATAAAGCATTAAAAAAAGCTTCTTTTAACAATTAAATGCATTTTACGGTTTTGTTTTCATAATTATAAGCTTGTGCTAAAACCAGCACATGAATTGCTCTATTAATAAGCTCCATTAATTGGTAAGCTTCAACTAAGATCACCCCTACTAATGAACAAGAAAAGAACTTTAATATGTGATATATAGCCTCGAAATAGAAATGACACTGTTAATATGCAGTCCAGCGATGTACTGCTCATGAACTGATATCCATATGTCTTTTTCAAGCACTGTATGAGAGTCAGATTAAGTAAGTAGTGGTACTGTAGGTCTACCTTACTATTATCTGTCTTTTTTTCATCCTTATCTAAACATGTAGCTTCATGGTCAACAGGTGAAAGCTTGACTTGTCCTTCTCAATGCTGTTCATAAAAGGATAAATCATTCATCCAGTCCAACTTCTATCGCCTTCTTTGACCTCCATATTTTAGTATTGTGACTGTAGCAATGCCCCTTTGATGAGCGTCAAACCCAGTCTGAGTGTCATTTCAAATCTAATAGTTCTCTTGTTTGTTCAGCTGGCAGGTGCTGGCATTGGCTATAGTCTACTATAAACAGAGTAGAGGTCAATAAAGCACAGCTCAAAGTCACTGCACAAGGAACTTTTTTATCCTTCTGGAAAACGTATGTCTTTGTGGACTGTGCCCAGTCATTTTACCTGAGTGATGGTAAATGTGACAGCGCTGTTAACCTCATCTGCGTTTACGCAACCATGTCAGCTTCTCTCTTCACACTTCTGCAACACTTAGCCTGCAAATACAGGTGTTGGAAGTTGTCACCTCGATGTTGTGAAAGTTCAAAGTTGCTGTTAGCGTGTAAATTTGTGAAGTGTGACAATTACTAGTTCAAAGACAATTAAATATTAAAAGATCTGAGAAGTTTCTGCTATTTTTGTTGTTCTTGTTTTTATTATCTGGCTATTAAACAAAGAACTAGCTATTCAAAACATTGCGGTTTGCCAGCCTAACCCTAGTCCTGGACTGAAATAACTGGATTCAGAATTGCTCAGCGAGTCAGAGGTCAACTTATGCAATTCTTCCAAAGCCAAACGATCTATGTAATGCTGTATATGTTTCTTTTTTTATCTCTGTAATCAGATTGTATATCAACACATTTTAGGAGAAAAGGAGATAAAAGAAATCAGAACTATGCACTCAATGCTGTCTGTAGAATTATGAAAGAGCGGCTTCTGAGCAAAACTTTGTGATGATCTGTTTGTTCAGGGCTCTTTGTTACATTTCTACTTTTACACAAATGTATAATTTTATGTAAATTATTTTGTCAGTGTCATTATTGAGGATATTTTAGTGTTAGAGATACAATTGTTGTGCAATGTTTTAACAATACAAATGCTGTTGTTGATGTTATGCTAGTGGTACAGTATATATATTATATACAGTGTAAATGGCCCTTGTTTGTATTTTCAAAACAGCTCATGCTGCCTACATAGAGCACACCTAAATTTAGTTTCCTTGTGAAACACTCACCATGAAAACCTACAGCTTAATTGGCTTGCCCTTCAACCCTGGATCATGCTAGCATGACCATCCAGGCATGCAGAAGAAAATCCCATCCTTTTCTCTCTTTCTCTCTCTCTGTATCCCTGCTAATCCTCTTGCTAGGCTCCTATGAAAAGCAGGTAAGTGGCTTGTTAGTGGGTAAGATTTCCCCCAGTGGCATGATTACGGACAGCTCTGGAGAGGAGGAGCTGGGAAAGAGAGAGACAGATAGGGAGTGTGCCAGGACATATGGGATTGGTGTAAACACAAAATTGCAGAAGCCATAAAAACTGTAAGCAAGCTGCAAACAAGACTCCAGATGCATTCAAGCAGAACTCCTGGACTCTGTTTCAGCATAAGTAAATTCACAGCCAGAATCCCATGAGACCGAATCATGGTGAACTTGGTCAAATGATTGTTTCTAGGCACACACTTGGCTGGAAATATTTTGTTTGATCTATTGACCCTTTCTAAAATTGCATAACATATTATGATTGGTTTTAAATTATGCCACATAAAAATCATGCAACTAATGGTCTTAAGATGAAAGAACACTGAGAGCACAGAGCATACGATTACAGCATCATTTCTGAGGCAAATTGGGGCTGGTTAAAGACTTGAAGCACAAAATCAAACAGTCTAGAAAGAGAAGATGGTGCTATCCATTAATTAGAATACACGATGAGTAGTAAACAACCAAAATAACATCCTTTACTGCAAAATTATGTGTAATAATATCCAAAGATACATGATGTATGCATAATATACTTAATTATGGATTTTTTTTATGCCAAAAATCATTAGGATGTCAAGTAAAGATTATGTTTCATGAAGATATTTTGTAACTTTCGTACCATAAATATATCAAAAAGAAATATTCAAAATTTTCAAATAGTATCAAATATTGTCCTGTTCAAACAAACCATGCATCAGTTGAAAGCTCATTTATTCCGCATTCAGATGATACATAAATATGACCCTTCTGACTGGTTTTGCTGTCCAGCGTCACATCTTATGTAAGATGTCCAAACATAAAAGCACAGTTCACCCAAAAATGATAATTCTGTCATCATTTACTCCACCTGTCTCCTGTAAAACATTATGGTCATATATATGATCAGCAGTATACTTTGGATTACCAACATTCTTCAAAAAGCAAGCGAGGGATTGCAAAAACATGAAGGTGAGTAAATATTTTTCGGATGATTTATTAATTTTACATTTACATTTACAAAACAACAATTGCCTTGAGAAGCACATCTGTGTAAGATGAGACTCATAGGCAAATTATTATTATTATTTATTTTAAGGAGTAAAACAGGAATACGCAATATGGAAATAAATTTAAATGAATTTAAGATAAGCCAATACTCTCTCGAAACAAGTCTCAAAGTAAATGAATGCACTAGAGAAGCGATATTAAGGATGTTTACACATTTGTACTAAAAAGCAAAACAAAAATAGTGATTAAGACCATGTTTTGCAGTGTTGTCACACATAGAAAATGCGCCTCAGAAAATTAGATGCTCGCAGAAACATATCTCGGAACAAGACCACTGGGAAAACTGCTTTGCTTATTTTAGCTTTGAAAAAAAAGGGGGGCTGCCTGTAATATTAGCAGACTGATTAATGCACAATAAACACAAACAGTATGTGCTCATGATGCAATGCTAAACAATTCACACGCCTGCATGCTTTATTGTTACATGATCTAGTTGTTTCATGTTTAATTCAATTAGAGCTGTCTAATTATCATCTCTCAAATCAGTCATTTTTAATCCAACGTCCTGACAAAATATCTTTATACGGCAGTCTGATGACAGTTTGCTTGATGTTTAACTCGTTATTCTGTATACATTGTGGATTGAATTGTGCCATAAAATACGCTGCAAATACATATACATGCTACAGAAATAGTATGAGGAGTTGTATGCTATTCAGGGAGCTATTTCCCCCTAAACTTTGCTGACAATGCAGCTGACAATAGAGCAAACAGGCACGGACAGAATAAGTTGAGAATGCTCATTACTAGACAAACAGCAACATTTCAAATATTCTAAACTTGGCTGTTGTATTCAGAGTGATGGGAAATACAACTGTCATGTTCAGCATGCACCAACATACTATATTCCCTGTGTGTATGTGTGTGTGTTGCTATTTAACCTTCAGATAAGATGCTGAAAAGGAAAAGATTGTGTACAGTGCACTGCTTCATTCAAATAAATTACTGAACCTAACACTACTGTCTTGTTTTGTCTTCTAGAAAGACGACGCTTGTGCTTACTAAGGTTGTTAAAAAATACAGTAAAACAGTAATATTAAGAAATATTTAGGAACACTTTAGAATAGGTAACACTAAGTTTACCCCAAAATTTTAATTCCATCATCCTTTACTCACCCGTGAGTAGTTCCAAACCAGTATGAATTATTTTGTTCTGCTGAACACGAAGAAATTTTAAAAACGACCTGTTCTAGGTCACTATTGACTTCCACAGGAGGAGAAATACTATAGAAGTCAATTAATAAATGGCTAATATTCTAGCAATATGCAGGCTAATAAGCAACTAATAGGTGTAACCATAAATTAAGTGTCATTATTACTTTGTAAAAAAATACAAAAATCAATGTTTATGCACTATTAATAGCCTTATTTCTCCTGCTTCACTAATGCAGTTAAACCTGTGTGCTTTTGTTTCTATGGAGTTGGCAGGGACGCTTACTTCATCGTCATGGAAACAGTTTGTTGGAAAACCATCCCAGACTGCTCAAACATTCCAAGACCCAACAAACGCCAATTGAACATGTTCAGTCCGGTGACTGACGCCAACAAACACCAACGCAAGCCAACACAGATACCGCACTGATCCAACTCAACCTAACAACCGTGCATTCTGAAGCACATCACAGGAAGCAACGAGCATGTGCTCATTCATTCACATTCACTTACTGAAGACTCATTCTGGATCAGATTAACTACTTTAGCGAGCTAAAGAAGCAGACGGTGTCGACCAGCACAGCCTCACAGTTTACACAGCAGCAGACGGTCCGAGAGGTTTAGAAGCAGCACATACACACTCAGTAAGTGAAGTGATGATGCAGATCTAACAGAAACCTAAACCTCTTCAATTGTGTGCCGCAGTGAGACGTGTCTATCAGTAAGGCTTCTCTTTGAATGCACATCAAGGAGAATTGTTTTAATTTGAGCAAATGTTAATGGAACGCTCACAGTTGTGTCTCTTCAGGCAAGATCAGATGTTGCCGTTAATTAAAACTAAACACACGAACAGAGTGGAACACAAAGAAATTATTCTTATCAAGTTTGTGCGCCAAAAATGAAAAAGCTGGATCTCAAATGATATATGAAAAACTTAAACAGTAAAGATAATGGCTCAGTGTTTACACATTTAACTGTGATAAGAGGAAGTGACTGGAAGCAATAGTTTGAACAAATGTATACAAAGAGCAAAAGCAATCCATATGATTTATGTACTGTGGGATGAATATTTGAATAAGCAGAAGACAGACAGCACATGGCTGTCACAGCTGTGCACTGGACAATTCCCGTATTTTGATAATGATAGGTAATATGACCTCATTACTTCATTTTGCTGTGTATAAACACACACTTATATATAAAGAGTTACAATAAAACAATAAGTGTACTTCTGCTTTAAATTGTGTGTGTATATCTATATTAGGGGTGTGAACCTACACTGGTCTCACGATTCGGTTTGATTACGATTAGCATGTCATCGATTCGGTTCAATACAATATCTCGATGCATCATGATGCACTGCATACTCAATTTTCAATTTGAATTAACATGTATATAATTTTGTTAATAAACACAAACGGTCAGATATATGAACTGAAACTTTCATTTTACATTCTCAATAAAAACACACTTCTTGAACAAATGTATAATGAAATTATGTATGAAATTATAATTTATAAACCAAAATAGCAAAAAAACACTGTCGGATTGCTCTCTTCTGACATCAGTTATCAGCTTGTGATTTCTCAGGCCAAGACATTGCTGTTTTACTTTCGGACAGTGGCTCGCTGTGGTGCTGCTACGGAAGAATGTTGATGTTCGGCGGATTTTGGACAAAAGCCGAGAGAGCGCGGCCACTTTAAGCACGTGCTGTGATGCCAGATTCACAGTACACGCAAAGCATTTAACGTGAGGGAATGTTGCGAATTGAGCTGCAGTGATCATGTTCGACGCATTATCTGTCACAAGCACTACATCTTTATCTGATACCTGCATTTCCTCGACAACCTGAGACAGTAGCTCTGTTCATAAAAGCCAAATGTGCCCAGATGTCGGCTTTTAAAGCAGTTGGCGCATTTTTAATTACTCGCACTCGAGATCCGCCTCCCTCAGCCAAAGTATTCTACTGCGACAAAGCAAGTTAGTATGTTATAACCGGTTATGGTCTATTACTGAACCGATACTGAATCGTTCTCATCTGCAGCGCTATGCATCGTAGAAACGATTCATTTTGACACCCCTAATATATATATATTTTATATATATATATATATATATATACTGTGTATATATCAAAAAATAATAGACAGCCCTTATATTGATTTTTATATCAAATCAATCTAAGGGCTTTCTCCTTTAAAACTGCCTTCGGAAATTTTTTTTTTTTTTTAGATCAACATTTTTATAGTCCTTAGATAGCACTGTTTTGTTTATGTTACTTATTCTATAACAGCATATGTTTGGGAGAAATAACGTAATAAAAAAAGATCCACAGCCATTGTAGGCTTCAAAACAAAAACAAAAAAATAAAATGTCCCACAAAATCATGTGGGATTGATTATTACACTTTTTATATATTTTATATGAATTTTATGAATTTTCAGCAACCAATACTCCAGTCTTCAGTGGCATGCAATCTTTCAGTAATCATTCTTGTTGACTTGGTGCTCCAGAAACATTGTTTTCTTATTAATAACTGTTAAAAACAGCTGAACTGCTTAATAACCTTCAGTAACATGTTTTAATGTTTTTTTTGACACACATTTATAAAACCCCTGCATAACACTGCTTACAATATTGCTTATTAAAGTCATTGTATAACAAAATAATACTGCTGAAATACAAAGAAAATACAATAAAACGATATAAAATAATACAAATAAAATCATTAAAATAAAATAAAAACAAGAGCTTGAATGTCTTGTGAGGAATTTCAACTATCCGCTTTAAGCTTTCTGTCCCTCATATATAATTGTTTTTTGCTTTCCCGCAGAGTAGTAAAAACTGGAACTAAATCCCATCAAGCTCTAAATGAGGAACTGGCATTAAGAGGAATAATTTGAGCTCACACTGTGCACACTCTGATCTTCACAGCGCCTGAGTGTGTTTGGTTGTTACACAGAAAGGGAGGAAAAGATCAGCAGTGTAGATCTCTAAGTCTTTGCAATAAATGGAAGGAAAGTCCTGGGAAAAGTAGAAAAGTAGAAGAAGGGATCAGGCAATATTTTGGATTATTCCTAAACTCTTCTAGATTACAAAAGGCCAGCAAACAGCTGTCTACCCCACTTCCCATAGCCGCATTCCCACAATCATAAACATTTCTTTTCCGCTGCACTAAAAGCACAGATTATCGTTGTGACATTTGTGTAGCATTTCCTTAAATATGCCTCAAATCCAGCTTAGCACACTGAACATGATCAGACATACACCCAGACTCCAACTCTCCTAGATTACAGCCTCCAGAGAGAGAGCAGACAGCTTGCCAGAGGTCTTGAGAGTGCTTGCACGCTTTTATATCGTGTTGAGCGACAGCATCCTCGGTAACACCCTGACATGTGCTGGATTGTACAGAGCAGATCCCCACGTTTACAATACAGGCACATTTCTACACTACCACAGCAGCATTAGGGGTATACTACATTCTTTTCAACTTCAGGCCCACAGAAACACCACACATGCTTTTTTAATAAAATAAAGTTCTCAGTCTGTTATCTCACTTCATTTTTATTGATGTAATATAAGATAATCATGTAGACAGACTGACCAAAACGCCCATAAAAACCTGATAAATATTGCATGGAAAGAAATACATTTTATGATTCAGTACCAAAATGATAGTATTTTAATATTTGCAGCTGATATAATAAATCATCAATACTTCGCGTCCATGAATTGATACATTGTCCCCACGCAAAATATGGTGATACTATGCTGTATTGAGTTTTCCCCCACCCCTACATATAGATAAACATATAGACCCGTTATGCCCAATATCACTGCAGTTCTCTCTCATCTTCACCTCTGTTTTTATCTTCAATATAAGGAAGAAAAAGAAAAAAAATACCTTGCCTCTTAGACCCAGGGATGCTGCCCCCAGTGTGGAGAGCCTAAGAAGTTGTGAATCCTGGGAAATCAGTGGGAAAAAAGGGTGGAAATAAATATAAAAATACAAAAATACAACTGGAACGGCACAAAGGTTTGTTTTGGTTTCATAGCTCTGTATTTTCCGCTCTCACTAACTCAAAGACAGCGTATCCTCTGGGGCGAAGTGAAGAGAGATTGTAGACTGGCCTTGATACCTGTGCAGGCCTGCAGTCAGCCCATATAACTGCCAGGAAGATACACGGCTCACGGCCCCGGGAAGAGCGGCCCCTAATTCCCCCATTAGTCTCAATAAGGGACTCGCTGTTAGCGTAAAGGGGTTATGATGACATTATTGGGGACTGTGATGGTGGGGATCTAATGAGGCACCAGGGGGCTTCAGGTGTGCGAATGGTGGACCAGGATCAAGCCTCGAGCCAGGACCGGCGGGCCAATGAGATGGACAAGTGCTAGCCTGAGTTCCCCTGATAAAGAGCTGTGCGCTTTTATTGCTCTACACACAAGCTGTTGTGTTTGGCCATGTTTGCTCAGGTGGAATTCTTGACAGTAAGTCAGCGGGATGAAGGAAACTTGAGGTAGGCAGCTTTGGTGAGAAACAGAGCAATCGAAAAATGCTGCTCCGGGCTTTGTCTTTGTATCACTGTGATGTCTTAAAAACAACATTTGGCATCGCAAATCTAAAAAGTCTATCGTGTGGAAGTAAAACGGTAACTACCAAATGTGAAATCTTCATCTAATCACGGTGAGCTGATCAATTACAAGCGTTGTTTTCCTTGAGATGCTCAGGAGGCTCGTCGGCACCTGGGGAAATTCGGCTGGATCACTCACACCTGCAGAGTTGGATAAAAGCTCAGAGATTACTACGCTCCAGGGGATGTTGGCCACGTGTGCTACTGCTGGCCACCCACCCCATGCCCGCCGTATTTAATAAGGCGATGCAGGAGAAAGAATGAGAACTGGAGAGATGCGTGCACCCGGAGGAAAAGCAAATGGTGGTGATTCAGGCTTGTCTTATGAGACTTCATGTAACATCACACTCAACAAAGAAACAAGAGGAAATGTGTCATGTGATTAATACAGTGCTGCATACTATTAGGTCTAACTATAACATAAACAATGGCTGTAAGTTTTAACAATTGTTCTTGAAGTCTTCACCACAACCATGATGATAATGGAAACACATCACCGGAATGACTGAACCGCGGTGAACCTCCTCTTCTGTTGATATGGATGGCAGTACAGTTATATAATACAATAGATGCCTTAATAGAGTTCAACAGTAAACAGGTTCTTGAAGTTAAAATGCCACTCAATAACGTTTACATTTTTAAAGACAGCTCTTTAGTGAGTTATGAGGTATATGCTTTTTGTTGAATATGTCAGTCCACATTATACATCCGCTTAAATATGAAACATTCAGTAATCTCCACCAGTCAAAGAATCTCTAAAGGACACTTGAGTACCCATCCACTCCCATTATTATATGCACAACAAATTATGTGATAGACTCAGTCTCCCTACGCCCATAAACTACTTTTATATAAAACTAACAGTTTCACATTTTAGATGTATCTTATTATATATATATATTATTTCTGTCATTCACAATGAGATTTTGGGGATTGTAGGTTTTCCCTGCAATTCAAAATATTGGAGAATGTCATTTCTCCCTCCCCCTTATCCTCAGACGTGTCAAATTAAGGACATGCAAAGTAAATGAACGCAACTGATGATGAAAGGCAACGAGTCTTACACTAAGTTTTTCTAATATTCCTCTGCTCATAGAGCTTTTTAGATGAATGCTGAGGCTATTTAGGTCAAGTAGAATCTGCGATCTCTGACCCAGTTTGTTTGATACAACATGCTGTGTGTTCCATCAATTGGCAAACTGGTATGTTGTAATAAAATTGGGTAAATATGCACGGAATCCCATAGACCAAAACAAAAACAAGCCATTATAAGATGAAAATAGCAAAAATTTCCAGAAAATGTGTGTTTCCTAAATATCTGGAAATATATTATAATATTTTATGATTAGTACAGTCTAAGAATTACATAAAGCACCTTTAAAACAGTTCAATATAATTGATTTTCTGAAATAAGGAGGCAGATTCCTTTCTTTTGCCCCAGTCACATTTTCCTGGTTCAATCAACATCACTCACACTTTCAAAAAAGAAAGAATGCAAATTCAGGCCATTTCAAGCCTAATAATTTTCTGTCATAAAGTGGTTAGATCTGTGCGTTATATACTGTAAGTGTTTGTGTTTTGTTTTAATTAGTCGTTCCAGCAATGTCATTATACTGGTCATTCAGACTGATTCATTATTGCGCACAAACTCAAGAGGCAGGATTTATCACACAAACCAATCACAGCCAAACATTATCATTCATATTCAATCATCTTGCAATGTATGACATTACCTTCTCATTTACCCCTTAAAAACTCAACCAGAGGTGGACGAAGTACACAAATCAAGTACTTGAGTAAAAGTACAGATCCATACTATAAAATATTACTCCAGTA